>OU015470.1:945735-985735 GCA_907164805.1 Brachyptera putata | reverse complement strand
TTAATTGATACAGAAATCAAATTAATTGTTGATAATAATGGTGGAATATTTGATGGACAACATGGTTTTCGTAAGGGTTACTCATGTGTAACCCAACTGCAAGGATTCACGCAGGAACTGTCTGATACTTTGGACAAGGGGGGTAAAATATCTGCCGTCTCATTGGATTTTGAAAAAGCTTTTGACAAAGTACCTCATAAACTTCTGATCTCAAAGTTGAAACAAATAACAAAACATGAGAGGATAACAAGATGGGTGGAGTCCTTCTTAAAAGGTAGATCACAAAAAGTAAAAGTAGGTGATGAAATTTCTGATATGGTAAAAGTTACTTCTGGGGTACCACAAGGAAGTGTAATTGGACCCCTTCTATTCAATATATTCATAAACGATCTTCAAATCGGAATTCAATCAAGAATTCGTCTATTTGCTGATGACTGTGTGGTATATAGCACCATTAGGAGTGAGAGGGAGGAAAATCAGTTACAAGGAGATTTGGACAGAATTAATAAATGGGTTAAAATAAATTTAATGGGACTAAATGTTGGAAAATGTAAAGTGGTGCACTTCTCTAGCAGCAGTAACAAGAAAAAAGTGAATAAGATTTATAACATGGGAGATTCTACACTTGAGGAAGTAGAAGCATATAAATATCTTGGACTTTACATAAATAAAAACTTAGGGTGGGGGGAACATGTTAGAAATATCTCAAAAAAGGGAATACGATCCTTAAATTTTATTATGAGGCAGTTGAAGGGGACAGGGATGAAAATAAAAGAGAAGGCATACATGAGTCTGATTCGGCCAATGCTTGAGTATGCTAGTTCAGTCTGGGATCCGCATGAAGTTGGACTAATAACGGCTGTGGAGAACGTCCAAAGGGTTGCTGCAAGAAGGGTATTGGGGAGAGAGAAGCGCTGGAAGATTATCAGGAACGATAAGGATGTGGTTGAAAAAGTTATAGAAAGACCCAGTAAAATGATTGAGGAAATGGGATGGGAAAATTTGGCGAAACGAAGACAAATAGAAAGAATGTGCAATTTTGTTAGAGTCAAGAATGAATATACAGGATGGGATGAATTAAGCAATAGAATTGGAAAGGGATTACAAAGAAGTACAAGGGGAGGGGTAAGAATGGAAGTGGAAAAAGTGGATAGAGAAGTAGGTAAATATGGGTTTATACAAAGAACGACGCGGGAATGGAATGAATTAGAAGAAGATATCAAGAACATAACGAAGATTGGTGATTTAAGAAGAGAGCTAAGAAAAAAATGAAGTATAATTAAATCGAGTATGTTTGACTGTAATTGCATTAGGTATGTTTTATGAACAATCTGTAATGAATAAATAAATATGTAAATATGTAAATATATATATATATATATATATATATATATGTGTGTATATATATATATATATATATATATAATATATATATATATATATATTTATAATATATATATATATATATATATATATATATATGTGTGTGTATATATATTAAACATAGTGATGAGCCTTTCTGTTATTGTGTTAAGAACGGTCGTCTCTCCAGATCTATACACAGGAGCTGTGAATCAGGAATGAGAATGAGGAGATCAAGGATCTGAAGGCTTTGAGAACGATGCACAAAACAAAGTCAATTATGATTCCTATGAAGAGTTGATCAAGTGAGATGTCACTGTCCAGTGAGTCAACAGTTTGCCGTGACGTGGTTTCCCTCAGCATGTAAAAACAAGATGAATTAGATCACATATTCGAGACTAATTGTAACTCATTTCTCTCACTTTATTGAACATCTCCATATTCGAATCAGCTGTTATCAATTTACTTTCACTGTTTTTTCAACTGGTAATTATTATATTAAGTTCTTAAATCCAATTTTACGCCTAATATTTCATTCGTGAAAAACTTGTAAAGTGGAATCAGTCAGGACTGGAACAGTTGGTGCATGGCTGGAATTGTAGCTGACAAATTGATCGCAAGAATCTCATCTTTCATGTCCGAACTTTGCGGTTCATCTTCGGCCGTTTTCAGATCACATCTGCCAGGAAGTTGTGGCCGAGGGGTTAACGACTAACAGAAATCAGGTGAACAATTTGAAAAAATAAAATAAAAAAATGAGATCACGGAAAATAAAAAAAATATGAAGAAAAACTAAATATATCGAAAAAGTAAAAAAAAGTTGAAAATCACAAAAATCGAAGGAAAATTCCAAAATGAAGAAAAAAAATGAAAAATCACGAGATAGCCAAAAATTGAAAAAAAAAGAAATTCGAAAAAATTACAGTAAAATCAAGAATATGAAGAAAAATTAGAAAAATTACAAAAAATCAGAAAAAAATGTACTTTACTTCCGGGTGAGTCTTCGCTCCGCTCATCCAATAATGATACACATTATTCGAATTTATTCCAAACTCTCACTGAAATCCAATCGGTCGTGTTGATATAAAAAATTATATAATGACATTTTTATACATCGTTCAAAGCTATTAAGAAAACCAATTAAATCCAAGCAACAAGTGTCACCAATTAATGAAAAACGAATAAAACGAGGACTTCTTTATTATCGAAGAAATTATTGAGAATGAGTAATGGATTTAAAAGGAGTCTAATATTACATATAATATTGAATTGCATCTAATATTTCCTTCATTAGAATAGTCTACGAAATAAACCAACCGAATGGAAACATTGATTCTCAACTTGAATGCCGTCAAAACATCAACTTGATATAACAATTTTTGAAAGAATTCAATGTCATCCTTATTAGCTCATCCATCAACGCGGAAACACATGACGCATTTTCCTTTTTTTTATATATATATATTGGGTTTAACGACGCACTGTAATGACAGCGAAGGTTTATTGGCGTCGGATGGATGATCAATGGGGTGATGGGATGATGAGATGAAGGTTTCCTGGTTAGTGGGAAGGATAATGGGAAGGAAGCGGTCGTGGCCGACTTATTGTAGGAACCATCCCGGCATTAGCCTAGACTACAGAGGGAAACCACGAAAAACCCCTGTAAAGATGGTCGGCGGCGGGGATCGAACTGAGTCCGAAGTTCCCGTCGCCTACCAGATCACAAGAAGCGAGCGCGTTAACCACTGCGCTAAATGTGCTGGTTCGCGTTTTCCTAGTTTATTCAAATATTTGTTCTCCTGTAATAATCATATTGCATGGCAAAAGTATTGGTGAATGAATAAGAATCCACCTTAACGTTCATTTGTCATCATTCTGAAACTGAACCACTGCTCGACCCCGTGCAGCTAGGCAGCCCGGCGTGCAGCCCCGTGCAGCTAGGCAGCCCGGCGTGCAGACCGTGAGAACTGTGTAGCCGCTCTAATGGGCTGTTCTTGCGTTGTGACGTCATCACGGTTCGCGGCCAGTATAGCTCTGACGTCACAACACCGGGCTGATGTGCCTTACAGGCTCATGCGTGTCACACATTGCTCACTGCTTGCTCCAATAAATCATCTAGAGGCCTATATATGATACATGATAAAAAAAATATATACATATATATATATATATATATATATATATATATATATATATATATATATATATATATATATATATATATATATATATATATATATATATATATGTTATGTTGGATGTTCTCGCGGACTGGATGAAATGTTGTGTACTTTTCTCGGGTTGACCGCGTTTGCTCTTTTGGAAAACAATTTCGGTCCCAAAAGGGACCTTGTCTGTGTTTCCAACGTTTCGGCTGGATCTGACCAGCCATCATCAGGTGATTCTTCTTTGCTTCTTGACGGACGCGGATCGAAACTTGATACCAAATCATTGTCCCCCTATTGATGCTGAGGATGAAAGATGAGATCGTTTGGACGGGGCACCACAAGGGCGATCTTACCACCCCATTTCATTAGTTTTTTTAATTAAAAGCCATGAACTTTGACACCAGGTCTACGCTGTCTGTGACCACACATCTTCGCCGCAGATAAAAGTCTTCAGTTGTCGAAAGTCCGGAACACAATATAAACTGTTCTTGCGATATATCCGGACACTACCAACATTGGTATTAGGAATAATCCAACCACACGAATGTTGATATCTTTCACTTTGAACCAAGTCTCTTAGGCAATGTTCACTTCTTCCAATGACAGCAGATGCTATAAGTTCACAAATACTAACAGCATTCCTGTTCTCATGTAAAATAAACCATTCTTAACTTACATTCATCCATTATGTATTATTTATCATTCTCTGAGCATTTTATTATCAATAATTTCAATTGCATGATCATTGTCGTACCGGTAATCAATTATTTAATGTTTTGTTCCATATTCTGTTTAACTGTTTGTACTCTTCACTTTCACTTCATTGTGCTTTGATAATAATAAATGTATTACATTAGATTATCGCGTTGCGAACATTTACATGTCAGGCATGAAAAACAGTTAGAGTCAAGCAATAACATCAAGTATTATAATCAAATAACAGAGACATGTGTTATGATGAAACTATGTATCTCACACCGTTCAGAAGTTATCAACATTAAACTGATGTTCCGCTAAATCGACTCCCGGGGGCTCTTAAAACTAGGAAAACGCCATATATGTGTTGTTAGACGAGCGGATAGTAATAGTATCCCCGAGTGGTACCAATTTAGCACATTTTATGATTTTTTTTTCAAACGGCGGACCCGATCAAGCTGAACATCTTTAGAAATGTGTATCAAAATGGAATTCAACTTCACGCAAAATTTCATTTTTTTGGAAAATATATATTTTTTTTTCCGCTATGTTATTCTTATTTCTAATTTGTTATTGTAATTTCTAGAATTCATAAAATAAAAGTTACCCCCCGATGATGCCACAAAACTGTACAGATCTAAGTTGGATGATGAACCATATTGAAACAAAGTTTGAAGTTGATAGCTGTAGCCGTTTGACCTGTGGAGAACCGACAAAAAACATAAAAAAAAGAAAAAAAAGAAGAATGAACACCAATGTTTTTCAGTATGTCAAATTGAATCCTCGCTGGAGCTCGTCTGATCACGTCTCTATGGTCCACTATGGTTCCCCGCACCATTCTCTGTCACGCGACAAATTGATGAACCTTGACCTCTCAATAATGTTGCGGCACCGGCATATGTAGCGCAGTGGTTAACGCGCTACATGTGCTCCGGGAGACGAGGTTCGATCCCCGCCGCCGACCATCTTTACATTTTTTTTCTTTGTTCTCCTCTGTAGTCTAGGCTTGTGCCGGAATGGTTTCCACAATATAGGCTACGACCGCTTCCTTCCCACTATCTGCCCCACTACCCAAGAACCTTCATCTCATCATCCCATTAACCATCCGTCCGACGCCAATAGATCTTAGCTATCATTACAGTGCGTCTGAAACTCAATATAAAAAACAACAATGATTAGTTGATTAATAATTGAAAATATCAAAATGTACAAAACTGTCCAAATCTCTAGTGTGGGTCGTTAAACCGCCAAGTCTGGGTTGCTGAAGTCTGATATAAGATGTAAGGCCCTCTAAGGATCCGGACACCTTGACACGGTGTGACCCCGTGACCTCCAGAGCTGAGGGTCACCCATGGCGATAAGGTCTGGAGTGAGGATCCAGACCAAGTTCGGACCGTCTCGGTCGAGTGGAAGCCTTTTGGTGACCGGAGTATATGGAGGGAGTAGTAGGCCTAAACACTGCGTTTATATTTGTATTTTATTTCGTTTTCTTGTTACTTTTCTCTTCATCTATCGTCTTCATTTATTTTTCTATCATTCCATATCACCTTATCTTACTTCTCCAGCTCTTCCTATCTCGCTCTCTCCATATGCCTGGAACATCCTCAGACGTTGACAACTCTGGCAAAGCACACGGACATGAACATTGGCCCGCGTGGCGGTGAGTGATCCACAGGCTTGGCTTCTCCACGCTCTGCCCCGATTACACGCCACAACCGCGCCGATCTCAAGCACTCAATGCGGAACTCAGAAGTCACGTTACTCGCCCCCAGGCTGCAGATGAGCGGAGGCTGGGGGAAACAACCATTCGGCGGCTGATGCGGATGAGCGAGCTGTACTATAGTAGTAGTAACTAGGAAAACGCGTTATATGCGTTGTGAGATGAGCTTAGAAGTATGGAAATTAGGAACATTTGGTCAGCTCAATGTACATATACAGGCCATGGATCACTTCGAAGGTTCGTAAAAAGCTACGTAAGAGTTGGATGGGAATTTTTGCTGACGCTCATCCAATGAAGTAAACTCGAAAACTCCACACACCTTGACACATATAAACTAGGCAAACGCAGAATGTGCGTTGTGAGATGAGCGAGATATCTATAAGTAAAATCTGAAACTCTACACACCTTGATCATATAAAATATACTTCATTCGGTACCAACGAATCTAGGGAGCCGTGAATCAATCACTGAAACATTTTTCTGCTATTATTTCCATCTATTCGATGAATAAAGAACCTTATTATATTACATTATGTTCTTCGAAACGGCTGGTTCGAATCGCATATCATTATTTTTATTATCTGTATCACTGCCTTATGTAGGCCTACATTTAAGGAGAATTTGGATAAAATTGGTGAGATTTTATTTGTCAATTCATCCGCTCAACCTAATCTTAAGAGTTATGGGGTTTCTAGAAACTTTGAGATGATGTTTCTAGGAAATGGTCCGAAATATTTGATCCAAAGACTTAACAGTTCTAAGTTGGTTGAGTTTGCGTGAACAGAAAAAGTTTCATGTCAATCGGTCAAACCCTGCGACCTGTGCAGTGTTTACAAACAAACAAACAAACAAACAAACACACACACACAGACAAAGCTACTCAACAGTTGGATGCGAATCTTTGCTAACGCTCATCCAACTATTCTGGAATGACACCAATATTCAAAAAGTTCGAAATTGATTGGTCTTTTTTCCTGACCTGTATGCCGCGTACAAAATTACAACAAAAAAAAACATAAAAACGAATCTCATTTTTTGTCGGATGTGCAATGGAAGTCTTCACTACGCTCATCCAATGAATGACCCCCGGTCAGTACCTCGAATCTGTGTTTGAGTTAAACCAGTTTTTGTTGCTATTATCAACATGCTCTAACCACAGTCTTCTGACCGGTAATTAATGTAATAAGTCACCGATATAATTATTACATTTCTAGCACGGAGAAAATATTTGGTCGGAAAAGAAGATTTTTACGCAATAATTAGTTATTTTGGAGTTTGCACGATTTCTTGCAGAAGTCTACTAATTCGTGTGATAATAACCTTTTTGTGGAACATTCCTTCAAATACTGGTTCCAACAATTATTATTGATCTCACTTCCAACTCACTTCACGATGCTTTATTTGATAGCTATATTTATTTATATACATTTTTTTTTTTTTTTTTCTACATATACATATTTATTTATTCATTACAGATTGTTCATAAAACAGGTGGTAATGGTTACCATACATAATGAAATTACAGTCAAACATACTCGATTTAATTATACTTCATTTTTTTCTTAGCTCTCTTCTTAAATCACCAATCTTCGTTATGTTCTTGATATCTTCTTCCAATTCATTCCATTCCCGCGTCGTTCTTTGTATAAATCCATATTTACCTACTTCTCTATCCACTTTTTCCACTTCCATTCTTACTCCTCCCCTTGTACTTCTTTGTAATCCCTTTCCAATTCTATTGCTTAATTCATCCCATCCTGTATATTCATTCTTGACTCTAACAAAATTGCACAGTGTTTCTATTTGTCTTCGTTTCGCCAAATTTTCCCATCCCATTTCCTCAATCATTTTACTGGGTCTTTCTATAACTTTTTCAACCACATCCTTATCGTTCCTGATAATCTTCCAGCGCTTCTCTCTCCCCAATACCCTTCTTGCAGCAACCCTTTGGACGTTCTCCACAGCCTTTATTAGTCCAACTTCATGCGGATCCCAGACTGAACTAGCATACTCAAGCATCGGCCGAATCAGACTCATGTATGCCTTCTCTTTTATTTTCATCCCTGTCCCCTTCAACTGCCTCATAATGAAATTTAAGGATCGTATTCCCTTTTTTGAGATATTTCTAACATGTTCCCCCCACCCTAAGTTTTTATTTATGTAAAGTCCAAGATATTTATATGCTTCTACTTCCTCAAGTGTAGAATCTCCCATTTTATAAATCTTATTCACTTTTTTCTTGTTACTGCTGCTTATTCCCTTTTTCAAGTTCAAACACAATGCTATGAATACATACAACACAATTGTAGTAGGCCTAACTACTACAATTCCTTCAATATACAAGTTGAATAGGAAATACAATACCGAGTGCAAGAAAGAAACATTGTGTTTATACTCCGGATAATATAAAATAGAGGATATGGATTAGAAAAGTGTGAAATAATTCAAAGTTGATACCTTTTTTTGAGGGGAGGGGGAACTCAATTCGACATGGGCCTACTGCAAAAATTGGTATTCGTTTTTTTTTTTTTTATATATGTTTTTTTGTCGGTTCTCCACAGGTCAAATACAGCTATCAACTTCAAACTTTCTCTCTTCATGGTTCCTCATCTAACTCAGATCTGTATAGTTTTGTGGCATTATCGGGATGTATATTTTTTTTCATGAATTTCAGAAATTTCAAGAATACCCATTAGAATAACATTGCGAAAAAAAAATATTTTCCAAAACAATGAAATTTTGCGTGAAGTTGAATTACATTTTGATACACATTTCTAAAATTTTCAGCTTGATCCGGTCAGCCATTTTGAAGAAATACCATAAAATGTGCTAAATTGGTACCACTCGAAGCAGTGTTTATCTATTTTTACCCATACTATTACTATTCGCTCGTCTAGCAACGCGTATATGGCGTTTTCCTAGTATGTAGATATACAATATTCTAGCCCCACAAAGTCCTACCATATGACTTGTCTCTGGGTCTAATAACACACATTTCTATACTAATGATGTATTTATGACTAGGAAAACGCCATATGTGCGTTGTTAGACGAGCGAATAGTAATAGTATGGGTAAAAATGGGTAAAAACTGCTTCGAGTGGTAACAGTTTAGCACATTTTATGTTTTTTCTTCAAAATGGCTGACCCAATGAAGCTGAAAATTTCGAGAAATGTGTATCGAAATGTAATTCAACTTCACGCAGAATTTCATATTTTTGGAAAATAGAAATATTTTTTTTCCGCTGTGTTATTCTGAAGGGTATTTTTGAAATTTCTGAATTCATAAAAAAAAATTACCATATGATAATGCCACAGAACTATACAGATCTAAGTTAGATGAGGAACCATATTGAAATAATGTTTGAAGTTGATAGCTGTAGCCGTTTGACCTGTGGAGAACCGACAAAAAAAAATAACAAGACAAAAAAAACATAAAAACCAACACCAATGTTTTTCAGTATGTCAAATTGAATCCTCGCTGAAGCTCGTCTAACAAATGTGCAGTCATAGGACATAAGTTAGTCTGTCAGCCACTTCAAGACATGATAGGCTAATCATTGACTGCATGGAAATGAGAAGAGAAGAAAATATAAATGTGTATATAGGCCTGGATGAGAAACATTATTGTTTTTCTCGTGTAAACTCATTAGATGAGCGTTAACGAAGATTTCCACTCAACTCTAACGGAGCTTTGTCTGTGTGGTTTTTTTTTTTTTTTGTAAACACTACACAGGTCGCAAGGTTTGACCGATCGTCATGAAACTTTTTTTTATATACGCAAACTTATCCAACTAAGAACCATATAGTTTTTTGGGTCAAATTGGTTGGACCATTTTTGAGAAACATCATCTAGAAGTCTCTATAAACCCCACAAGTTTGGACTGGGCAGAAAAAAAATGAAAGATAAAATCTCTCCGATATAATTCAATTTTTCATCAAATGTAAACACGGAAGTGATACACATAATCAAATTTGTATACAATTCGGACCAGCCGTTTCAAAGAAAATGATGTAATTCAATTTTTTTTCCATCGAATAGATAGAAATAATAGCAGAAAAATATTCCATTGTAAATTCACGGCTCTCTAGATTCGTTTATATCGAATGACGAATGGAGTATATTTTATATGATCAAGGTGTGTAGAGTTTCAGATTTCACTTCATAGACATCTCGTTCATTTTACAACGCATATTCGGCATTTGCCTAGTATAAAATTAAATAAGTTCAGTAAAAAATTTGAATTTATTTGGAGAGATTCGATTTTTCAAACTTTCTTGTCCAGTCTAATGTATTTGTTCTCATTTTGTGACGGTGTTTCCCATCAATGGTCCAACCGATTCAACCCAAAAACTATACAGTTCTACGTTGTATAAGTCCGCGTGAACAGAAAAAGTTTCATGTCCATCAGTCAAACCGTGCGACCTGTGCAATGCTTACAAACAAAACACAGACAAAGGTCTTTAAGAGTGGGATGGAAATATTCGCTAACGCTCATCTAATTATGACGATGTTTATTTCTCACCAGGCAAACGCGGAATATGCGTTGTAAGATGAGCGAGATATAATCAATAACTCTATACACATTGACTCATGAAATATAATCCGTTTGGTGACCAACGAATCTAGGTAGCCGTGGATCCATCTCTGCCAGATTTTTCTGCGATCATTCGTATCTATTTGATGAATAAAGAAACATGTATAAAGTTCTTCTCTTGAGAACGGCTGGTCCGAATTGCACACCAAGTTATGATGGTGCGTATTGTGTTGACATTCTGCGGAAATATCAATCATTCCGAGTTCATTTCTAAGATTTTCTTGCTCAGCCTAATCTCATGGGGGTTTTACTAACTTTGAGGTGATGTTTCTCAAAAATGATTCTACAGATTTGACCCAAAAACTATACAGTTCTAAACTGGATAAGTTTGCGTATACAGAAAGAGTTTCATGTTGATCGGTCAAACCCTGCGACCTGTGCAGTGCTTACAAACAAACAGAAAAAACGGACAGACAAAGCTCCATAAGAGTGGGATGGAAGTCTTCGCTAACGATCCAATAAAAACCTAACTGGGCTATTTTGTTTCTGTGAGTGTGTGATTCGGATAGAGGTAATGACACAAGAGAAAGTATATTTGTGGAAGAAACGCTCTCAAGAAGTTGACCTTATGAAGTGAATGTGACCTCTAACTAAGTTGGTCACTGGAATATCATGGTGTGGTATTATGTCGTTCTCTCTGCATGGACGACAGCGCAACCCTCAAACTGGAAATAATTAATTAGGACGATATTCACTTCCTTCACAGAGAACACGAGATATCAGCATCTCAATTTCAGACACTAGGAAAACGCCATATATGCGTTGTAAGACGAGCGAATGGTAATAGTATGGGTGAAAATGGGTAAACACTGCTCCGAGTGGTACCAATTTAGCACATTCTATGTTTTTTCTTCAAAATGGCTGACCCGATCAAGTTGAAAATTTCCAGAAATGTGTATAAAAATGTAATTCAACTACACGCAAAATTTTATTTTTTTGGGGAAATGAGAATATTTTCTTTTTTTTCCGTTGTGTTATTCTAATGAGTATTTTTTAAATTTCTAAAATTCATAAAAAAAAGTTATCACTCGATAATGTCACAAAGCTACACAGATCTAAGTTGGATGAGGAACCATATTGTAGTTTGAAGTTGATAGCAGTAGCCGTACGTTTGAATTGTGAAGAAGCGACAAAAAACATGAGAAAAAAAAACGTAAAAACGAACACCAATTTTTTTCAGTATGTCAAATTGAACCCTCGCTAAAGCTCGTCTTAATATCTTTCTTGTTCCCCAGATCATTTGTCATGACATAGACGATACCGATTCTGTGTAGAATCATAAACAGAATCGAGTGATGTCTCCGTCACGACTCAGAAGAGGTGTCGGGTCCTGGAGGACAAATAAACTAATCAACCTTTCTGAGATTGAGATGAAAATTTCCAGTTTTCTCTAAAATTATTGGAATAAATATCGTCACTATTCGTCAAAATCCAGTTCCGGAGTTGTGATGTCCTTTAAGGGGGCGTCAACTTTGTTTTGGTTTTTCTCATCAATGTTTCTGAACCAAGCAAACACAGCGCATGCGTCGTAAGATGAGCGAGATATCTACATAAAAAATAATCGAAATATCTACACACCTTGATCATATGAAATAAACCTCATTCGATACTATCGAATCTAGGAAGCCGTGAATCTATCACCGCAACATTTTTCTGCTATTAGCACTATTTCTATTTATTCGATGAATCCAAAACATTTAGGCCTATCAGCTATATTATTTTCTTCAAAACGGCCGGTCCGAATTGCAAAGAAATTTTTACCTATGTGTATCATTTCCGTGTTTGCATTTGAGGAAAATTTGAATTATATTGGTGAGATTTTTTACTCTTATTTTTTCCGCTCAGCCCAGTCTTATTATCTCATACTATTATCTTAACTGTGAGATGATGTTTTTGAAAAATGGACCAAGAACTATACAGCCATAAGTTGGATAAGTTTGCGTGTACAGACAAAGTTTCATATCGATCGGTCAAACCCTGCGACCTGTGCAGTGCTTACAAATAGACAAACAAACAAAACAAAAAACAGACAAAGCTCGGTAAGAGTGGGATGGGAATTTTTGCTGAAGCTCATCTCATCAAATAGATAGAAATGATAGCAGGAAAATGTTGTAGAGATAGATTCACGGCTCCCTAAAGTCGTTGGTAACCGAATGACGTATAACACGTGATGAATGGGAGTCGAACCTGAGACTAATATGTAAGAGTGGACTGGTTTTAGGAAGGGCTCGTTTGTTGTGAGGCGGGTGGTTCAAGTATGGGAATATACAGAGAAATGTCTATCAAATTACCCTCATCAGACGAGCTTCAGCGAGGGTTCAATTTGACATACTGGAAAAAATTGGTGTTCGTTTTTTATCTCATTATGTTTTTTGTCGGTTCTCCACAGGTCAAACGGCTACAGCTATCAACTTCAAACTTTTTCCCAATATGATTACTATCAAACTTAGATCTGTATAGTTTTGTGGCATTATCGAGTGGTAACATTTTTTTATTAATTTCAGAAATTTAAAAAATACCCATTAGAATAACACAGCGGAAAAAAAAGAAAAATTAGTATTTCCCGAAAAATTGAAATTTTGCGTGAAGTTGAATTACATTTTGATAGGCCTACACATTTCTGGAAATGTTCAACTTGATCGGGTCAGCCATTTTGTAGAAAAAACATAAAATGTGCTAAATTGGTACCACTCGAAGCAGTTTTCACCCATACTATTATTATCCGCTCGTCTAACAACGCATATATGGCGTTTTCCTAGTAAAGTTAACTCAGATATGATATACTTGTCATTCAATCACACTGAGTCGTTCAATATAGAGGAAAAAAGTGAGGATGAAATTCTCGAGCACCGTTTTACAAGCGTAACATTCTTGTGCCAGTATTTATACGCTATTAATTCACTGCGCGCCGCCTTTTCGCGCATCTTCGACCGAATCGAATCGGTAGGATCTGCTCGGAGCTCTCATCAGTATTCACGGCCCACCTGTGGATCAGGAAACTGGATCTGGACCAGGTCAGAGGTCACCTGCTCTTCTTCGCGGTGACCTCCGTGCGTGGACCAGCCACACGTGAGATGAGCGAGATGGCTTGATGCATAGACTAGGAAAACGCCATATATGCGTTGTTAGACGAGCGGATAGTAATAGTATGGGTAAAAACTGCTTCGAGTGGTACCAATTTAGCACATTTTATGTTTTTTCTTCAAAATGGCTGGCCGATCAAGTTGAACATTTCCAGAAATGTGTAGGCCTATCAAAATGTGATTCAACTTCACGCGAAATTCCATTTTTTTGGAAAGTAAAAATATTTCCTTTTTTTCCGCTGTGTTATTCTAAAAAGTATTTTTGAAATTTCTAAAATTCCAAAAAAAAAGTTACCCCCGATAATGCCACAAAACTATACAGATCTAAGTTAGATGAGGAACCATATTGAAAGAAAGTTTGAAGTTGATAGCTATAGCCGTTTGATCTGAGGAGAACCGAAAAAAAAACATATAAACGAACACCAATTTTTTTCAGAATGTCAAATTGAACCCTCGCTAAAGCTCGTCTAATGATATTCAATCAGTGAGACATTCTGATTCTGTGAATTCAATGTCAATGAATATCAACAATGCGATGAAATTGATTGAGGTATTTTCTTAAAACTGATTGAATTCACAAAAATAGAATGTGAAATGTAATATTATTAAGAGAGCATTGGATATACTTCTCATTCGATTACAGTGACCCGTGAATATAGAAAACAATGAATACATTTCTCCAGCACTATGCACCACCTTAAGAGTCCACGCTAGGCGAGTGAGCGGAATCGCAGTTTATTGGTGATAACTTCAGAACGGTGTGAGATATCGACATTCTGGAAACAAGGAAACATGGATATTTCCAAAACCTTCAAGATGGTGTCAGTAATTAGACGAGCTTTAGCGAGGATTCGATTTGACATACTGAAAGAAAATTGGTGTTCGTTTTTTTTTCAGTTTTTTTTGTCGGTTCTCCACAGGTCAAACGGCTACAGCTATCAACTTCAAACTTTTTTCAATATGGTTTCTCATCTAACTTAGATCCGTATAGTTTTGTGGTATTATCGAGTGGTAACTTCTATTTTTATGAATTTTAGAAATTTCAAAAATACCCTTTAGAATAACTCGGCGGAAAAAAATTATTTACTTAAAAAATTGAATTTTGCGTGAAGTTAGATAACATTTTGATACACATTTCTGGAGATTTTCAGCTTGATCGGGTCAGCCATTTTGAAGAAAACACATAAAATGTGCTAAATTGGTACCACTCGAAGCAGTTTTTACCCATTTGTACCCGTACTATTACTATCCGCTCGTCTAACAACGCATATATGGCGTTTTCCTAGTGATAATTCATCTCGAACCGTCTGATTGTCAGACCTATACGCGGTTAGAAAATACAAATTTCTATCATATAGGCCTGACAATCATGCGGTACGAGATAGATAGTTATTACTTAACCGCCTTGAACGTATTGGACATGTATGTGATTCTTGGTTCTCAGAATTCTGATATCTCATACCGCTCAAAAGTCATCAACAAAAAGATTATTTCCTGCTATACCGACTCCCATGGACTCTTAAGAGCAATATGAACTGTGATCTAAAATATAAATTAAGATTTATTTGTTCGTCGAGTTAACGGGATGACTGTTGATTTAACATGCAGTACGCGTGAGGACGTGAATATTTTAACCGGAGGTAATTTCATGTCGAACCCAGAATAGAGCTCACAGGTCTCATTGAATCAAGGACATGGAAACGTTCACAAAATCATCTCCATTACATTATTGGCCACGGGAGTCAATTCAGTGAAATGTCAGTGAAATAGAGAAATCCATCTTTAGGCCTACTATTGTTTTTCTTCATCGCGAACAAGTGTTTTTGAATAAAAAGTATATCAAACCCAAGATAATTTCATGCTCTTTGATTATTATGACATTCTATTTCTGTGAATTCAATCAGTTTTAAGATAGTACGTCAATAAATTTCATCACATTCTTGATATTTAATGACGTATTATCTTAAAACTGGTTGAATTAACAGAAAAAGAATGTCATAATAATTAAAGATTTCAAAATTATCTTGGGTTTGATATACTTTTCATTCATATACACTTGTTCGTGATGAAGAAAAAACAATAGTAAAGATGAATTTCTCCATTTTCATAAGCACCGTGCATGCACCCCCTTAAGCGCTGGGTGCATGTCGGCCGACTCATCCCGCGTATCCGTGCACTTACATCACTTTCTCACTATATTTCTAGATCAATTGTTCCCCTGTATGAATAGCTGAGTGATAAGTACATGGATACTGACAGATCGAGACTCCTGCACGTCAGTACTTCCCCAAGGACGAGAGACGGTCGATCAACCATCAGCCTCTACTGGCGAGAAATACACTTAAGAGGCCTCGGGAGGCGATGCGAATGTCAGGTTGTGGTGATAACTTCTGAACGGTATTAGATATAACTTTTGAACGGTATGAGATATCGAATTTCTGATAGACTAGGAAAACGCCATACATGCGTTGTTAGACGAGCGGATAGTGATAGTATGGGTAAAAATGGGTAAAAACTGCTTCGAGTGGTACCAATTCAGCACATTTTATATTTTTTCTTCAAAATAGCTCACCCGATCAAGCTGAAAATTTCCAGAAAGGTGTATCAAAATGTAATTCAACTTCACGCAAAATGTAATTCAACTTCACGCAAAATTTCATTTTTCTGGAAAATAAAAATATTTTCTGGTTTTTTCCGCTGTGTTATTCTAATGGGTATTTTTGAAATTTCTAAAATTCATACAATAATGAAGGGACCACCCGATAATGCCACAAAACTATACAAATCTAAGTTAGATGAGGAACCATATTGAAAAAAAGTTTGAAGTTGATAGCTGTAGCCGTTTGACCTGTGGAAAACCGACAAAAAACATGAAAAAAAAAACGAACACCAATTTTTTCCAGTATGTCAAATTGAATCCTCGCTGAAGCTCGTCTAAAAATAATTCCGATATCTCACACCGCACAAAAGTTTTCGATACTTGTAGAAATGGTTCCATTCTATTGGATGAAATAGAGATAGCCTAATATGAATATTACTCGATTTATCCTATAATATTAAAATCAAGACTTCACTTCATTCTCAGAAGTTAAACTGATACTCCGCTAGCTCGACTGCTATGGACTCTTAACGAACCTTCCAGGAAGATGTCGATGAGTCCGGACTGCTATCAGGAAACAAAGTGTTGGCTGTGTTTTCCCGGCAGTTAGTTCACACGTACGAGCCAAGTGGGGCGCTTTCCTCGTCCGCCACTGGCACCAGAGGCAGTGGCGTGAGGAGGCACGACGAGACAGTTAGGGAGTCCAAGGGGCGAGCCCCACCAATAATTTATCCTTCTTTGAAAAAAAACAAATTTTGACCTACAAACTAGGAGAACGCCACATGCGTTGTTAGACGAGCGGATAGTAATAGAATGGGTGAAAATGGGTAAAAACTGCTTCGAGTGGTACCAATTTAGCACATTTTATGCTTTTTTTTCAAAATAGCTGATTTGATCAAGTTGAAAGTTTCCAGGAATGTGTGTCAAAATATAGTTCAACTTCACGCAAAATTCCATTTTTTTGGAAAATATTTCTTTTTTTTTCGCTGTGTTATTCTAAAGGGTATTTTTGATATTTCTAAAATACATGAAAAAAAAAGTTACCCCCCGATAATGCCACAAAACTATACAGATCTAAGTTAGATAAGAAACCATATTGAAAAAGAGTTAGAAGTTTATAGCTGTAGCCGTTTGACCTGTGGAGAACCGACAAAAAAACATAAAAAAAAACATAAAAAAAACATAAAAACAAACACCAATTTGTTTCAGTATGGCAAATAGAATCCTCGCTGAAGCTCGTCTAATAAAGAATATAACGAACATCGGTGATTCAAGAAGAGAGCTGAGTGTAATTTGATCGAGTATGATTGCTTGTAACTGAATGGGCCTTGCGTGTGATAGGCTCGTGTCTTGTGACGGGATCAATGGTCGCCCGGCCATTACGCTGGAGTCGAGCCAATCACACGTCTAATTGCTGGCACGTGACCTCTACCGGGTGACAGGGTGCGAGGGGTGTGACACCAACAAAATCAGATGTATACTTTGAGAAAAAAAAAAAAAAAAAAAAAATCACGAAAAATAAAAAAATACGAAAAATGATAGATAATTGTAAAAAATCATAAAATCGAGATAAAATTTAGAAATGACGAGACACGAAAAATCTAGATATCTAAGAAAAAAGCAAGAAAAAATCAAGAAAAAATCGAGAAAAATCGAGAGAATAAAAAATAAAAAGCCCCGAAAAATCGAAAGATTTGCCACTCGCCCACACGTCTCGATGTGGGTAAGTTGGTGATCCTGTCTGTCGAACCACCCCCCTCCCCCCTCCCCCTCCCACCAACAGGTAGGTTAGTTGGCGACGAGAGGAAGAGAGCCAATGTTTACAGAAACCGGGACTCGAACCCAACATACTCTTTGAAGCCAGTTTCAAGCTTTGAGAGTAGAAAAACGCCCCACACGGCGTCGTGAATTTCATAACACACAAAGTTGTTCTTATAAATTTCAAAGTTTTTTCTTGTTTTTTTTTCGATGAAATGAAGGACTCTTCCAGTTCGGGACCACAGTTCTGTTCTGGACTTGAGTTAATCCAGGATGATGGACGACTTTGACTTCAACGTTCCAACTATTTGTCCCACTCGACAAACCTCGGAAAGTAATTCAACGAAACATACAAACACTAGCTGACTCGTCAAACGTTGTTCTGCCAGCGAAGTGATTTGTAGTGAATGTTGGTTGTTAATACTAGGCAAACGCGGAATACGCGTTGTGAAATGAGCGAAACTCTACACACCTTGATCATATAAAATGAACTTCATCCGATGCCAATGGATCTAGGAAGCCGTGAATTTAACAATGCGATATTTTTCCACTAATATTTCTATATTTTCTATTAATAAGAAACATGTATTAAATTATTTTCTTCGAAACGGCTGGTCCGAATTACACGTCAATTTTCATTAATGTGTATTATTTTTGTGTTCACACTTGAGGAAAATTTGAATTATATTGGAGAGATTTTATCATCCAATTTTTTCCGCCCAGCCTAATCTTATGGGGATTTTAGAAACTTTGAAATGATGTTTCTCAAAAATGATCCTATCGATTTGACCCCAAAACTATACAGTTCTAAGTTGGATAAGTTTGCGTATAAAAAAAAAGTTTCATGACAGTCGGTCAAACCTTGCGACCTGTGCAGTGCTTACAAACAAAGAAACAAAAAACAAACAAAAAAAACGCACAGACAAAGTTCCGTAAGAGTTCAGTGAAAATCTTCGCTACGCTCATCTGATAAAAATAACGAATGTATTGTAAGTGTGTAGGTCCAAGAAGTCTGCGCGTGGCAGACATTGAGTGCGCCGTCAATGTCAGTGAACAACGTCATTACTGGTGTTGTCCTTGAAGTGCCAATTTTTTGTATGTTGCTCATAGGAGAGAGCTTGGTGGAAGATCTCGTATACTTCAGGACCTTCTACCAGCCCTATCGAATGTGCGTGAGGAATTTCACGACACTCGGTCGAGCCGTTATGGAGGAGTTCATCCTCTAACATGTGACACGAGCTTTTCATATACTAGGAAAACGCAGGATGTGCGTTGTACGATGAGCGAGATGTCTATATAAAGTATAATCGAAAACTCTACAAACCTTGATCATTTGAAATGAACTGCATCCGATGTCAATGAATCTAGAAAGCCGTGACTTCGACAATGCAACATTTTTCAACTAATATTTCTATCTTTCCGATGAATAAAATACATTTATTATATTATTTTCTCCAAAACGGCTGGCCCGAATATCAAACCAAATTTTTATTCATGTATATTATTCTTGTGTTCACATTTGTGGAAAATTTGAATCGTATTGGAGAGATTTTTTTTAAAATTTTTTTCCGCCCAGCCAAATCTTATGGGGTTTTTAGAAACTTCTAAATGATGTTTCTCAAAAATGGTCCAACCGATTAGACCTCAAAACTATACAGTTCTAAGTTGGATAAGTTTGCATATAAAAAAAAGTTTCATGTCGATCGGTCAAACCCTGCGACCTGTGCGGTGTTTACAAACAAACAAACAAAAAAAAAAAAAAAAAAACGCACAGACAAAGCTCCGTAAGACTTGAGTGAAAATCTTCGCTAC
This sequence comes from Brachyptera putata, assembly GCA_907164805.1. Lineage (NCBI taxonomy): Eukaryota > Metazoa > Arthropoda > Insecta > Plecoptera > Taeniopterygidae > Brachyptera > Brachyptera putata. The sequence goes on along the minus strand of OU015470.1, from coordinate 965,941 downwards.
GCTCATCCAATAAGATTATTTATTTTTTTAATTTTTGTTTCTTCACTTTTTGTTTCTTCTTCTTCTTTGCAAGTTTGGTCACTGCCGTCACACTCGATCGTGCATCTAGCCAGCTCGCACAATCAATACACTCGATTATTCAATCAATAATAATTGGATGAGTAATAGCGAAGGCATCCATCCCACCCTTATGGAGCTTTGTATGTGTTTCTATTATGTTTGTTTTCAGCACTGCACAGGTCGCACGGTTTGACTGATCGACATGAAACTTTTTCTGTACACGCAGACTCGTCCAACTTGAAACTGTATAGTTTTTGGGTTGAATCGGTTGGACCGTTTTTGAAAAATACCCTCTCAAAATTTCGAAGACCTCCACAAGATTAGGTTGAGCAAGAAGATTTGAAAAATAAAATTTCTGTAAATAACTTCAAATTTTCAATGAATGTAAACACATAAATGATGACTAGTATTGCGATTTTGTTAGCAATTCGGACCAGCCATTTTGAACAGATTAATTGTTAAAATGTTTTTCTATTCATCGATTAGATAGAAATAATAGCATAAAAATGTTGCCGGGATAAATTCACGGATCCCGAGATTCGATATTGACCGAATGAAGTTTATTTTATACTAGGGAAACGCCATATATGCGTTGTTAGACGAGCGGATAGTTATAGTATGGGTAAAAATAGGTAAAAATTGCTTCGAGTGGTACCAATTTAGCACAACTTATGTTTTTTCTTCAAAATGGCTGACCCGATCAAGCTGAAAGTTTCCAGAAATGTTTATCAAAATGTGATTCAACTTCATGCAAAATTTCATTATTTTGGAAAATAATTATTTTTTTCCGCCATGTTATTCTAATGGGTATTTTTGAAATTTCTCAAATTCATAAGAAAAAAACGTTACTCCGGGATAATGCCACAAAACTATACAGTTCCAAGTTAGATGAGGGAGCATTGAAAATAAGTTTGAAGTTGATAACTGTAGCCGTTTGACCTGTGGAGAACCGACAAAAAAACAAAAACAAACAAATAAAAACATAAAAACGAACACCAATTTCGTTGAGTACATCAAATTGAATCCTCTCTGCAGCTCGTCTAATGCTCCAGGTATGTGGAGTAAATATGTCGCTCATCACACTGGGTGTAATGCTAGCCGAGCAAGCACTGGTCGGTGACTCACGGCTGGAGGCGGGTCACGTGATTATTAAAACAGAGACCTGCGACTCCACCCTCCATTGAGCTTGCTGCAGACACAAGTGTGACACCCAGCCAGTCCTACGCGATGACCACCCTAACATTACTCGCTCACGCCGGATGTGCTGGAGCATCTGCGTGACGTCACAAGCGACGAGCTGGGCATATTATACACCTCTTATCGTCATATTAGTAATATTTCATCAGCGTTAATATTGAAAGAATACAGAAATTATAGATAATATAATAATAAATTAATAATATTATTGAAATAATATATATACCAATTTTTAAATACAAAAATATTATTGAATACATTGTATATGAATATATATTAAATATTGATAACATATAATTAAAAGCCGCCCCGGTGGCTAAGTCAGTTATCGCTTGCGGTAGTAACTGAAGACACCGTTAGGCGTGGGTTCGAGTCCCTCATAAGGCATGGGTTTTTGTAAACGTCCGTTCACCTATCATCACTCCATCGTTGCATTATCATCCGCTCACTCTTACCCCCGTATAACCTAGCTGTTGGTGGGGTCGTTAAGCAACATAAAAAACGTATAATTCAAATATATCATATCAATAGTATATCACAAAATATTATTAAAATGAATTTTTATAGATCAATTAAAATGACAGAGTATATCAATACATATTATCATCTGGTCACGTTTTTAATTTTTTAATTTCTAATTTCCAAATAAATGACCCTTCCTAATCCCGCGTAACTTGCTTGCTCGAATGACCGAGCAGTAATGGAAGGCTTGGGAGCCAGCTGATTGATGCATGGAAGCGTGAGAGAGTTCTGCACGGATCTGACTGGATCAGCTGCTAATCTCGAGACAGGCAGAACGATGTCAACATCAGATATTCTTCAACCAAACATCGTTCTCCACTGTTGTCCACTGTTGTCATTGTATTGATCTCGAGACAGGCGAAACGATGTCAATATCAGATATTCTTCACACCAAACATCGTTCTCCACTGTTGTCCACTGTTGTCCACTGTTGTCATTGTATTGATCTCGAGACAGGCAGAACGATGTCAATATCAGATATTCTTCAACCAAACATCGTTCTCCACTGTTGTCCACTGTTGTCATTGTATTGATCTCGAGACAGGCGAAACGATGTCAATATCAGATATTCTTCACACCAAACATCGTTCTCCACTGTTGTCCACTGTTGTCCACTGTTGTCATTGTATTGATCTCGAGACAGGCAGAACGATGTCAATATCAGATATTCTTCAACCAAACATCGTTCTCCACTGTTGTCCACTGTTGTCATTGTATTGATCTCGAGACAGGCAGAACGATGTCAATATCAGATATTCTTCACACCAAACATCGTTCTCCACTGTTGTCCACTGTTGCCATTGTATTGATCTCGAGACAGGCAGAACGATGTCAATATCAGATATTCTTTACACCAAACATCGTTCTCCACTGTTGTCCACTGTTGTCATTGTATTGATCTCGAGACAGGCAGAACGATGTCAATATCAGATATTCTTTACACCAAACATCGTTCTCCACTGTTGTCCACTGTTGTCATTGTATTGATCTCGAGACAGGCAGAACGATGTCAATATCAGATATTCTTTACACCAAACATCGTTCTCCACTGTTGTCCACTGTTGTCCACTGTTGTCATTGTATTGATCTCGAGACAGGCAGAACGATGTCAATATCAGATATTCTTCACACCAAACATCGTTCTCCACTGTTGTCCACTGTTGTCATTGTATTGATCTCGAGACAGGCAGAACGATGTCAATATCAGATATTCTTTACACCAAACATCGTTCTCCACTGTTGTCCACTGTTGTCCACTGTTGTCATCGTATTGATCTCGAGACAGGCAGAACGATGTCAATATCAGATATTCTTCACACCAAACATCGTTCTCCACTGTTGTCCACTGTTGTCATTGTATTGATCTCGAGACAGGCAGAACGATGTCAATATCAGATATTCTTTACACCAAACATCGTTCTCCACTGTTGTCCACTGTTGTCATTGTATTGATCTCGAGACAGGCAGAACGATGTCAATATCAGATATTCTTCAACCAAACATCGTTCTCCACTGTTGTCCACTGTTGTCATTGTATTGATCTCGAGACAGGCAGAACGATGTCAATATCAGATATTCTTCACACCAAACATCGTTCTCCACTGTTGTCCACTGTTGTCCACTGTTGTCATTGTATTGATCTCGAGACAGGCAGAACGATGTCAATATCAGATATTCTTCACACCAAACATCGTTCTCCACTGTTGTCCACTGTTGTCCTCTGTTGTCCACTGTTGTCCACTGTTGTCATTGTATATAATGTGCATGTATTCTAACACACGCACGCACACACACACACATATATATATATATATATATATATATATATATATATATATATATATATATATATATATATATAACCATGACATGAGAGTAATACCTCGGTAGCTCAGTGGGAGAGCAGCGGACCGGCAATGTGAAGGTTCCGGGTTCGATTCCCGGTCGATACGTATCTTTCACTACATGGCTAAAATATCCCACACATCTCGAGATTGGATCGTATCCAAGAAGTTTAATTATCACACACACATATATATATATATATATATATATGAACAATTATCAGTATTTTATGCCCATTTGAAAGTCGTGTTTGTACGTATAATATGTGATCAGGTCTGATTGCACGAGTCAACTGTATGCCGCGTACAAAGTTACAAACAAACTATAAACCAAAACAAAACGAACCCCAAATATTTCCCGTAAATGAAAAAAAGAACTCAAAAACGAATCTCATTTCATCACAGTATGTGGAATGGAAGTCTTCGCTACGCTCATCTAGTTATTAGACGAGCTTTAGCGAGGATTCAATTTGACATACTGAAAACAATTGGTGTTCTTTTTCATATATATTTTTTTATATATGGATGTTTTTTTATCGGTTCTTCACAGGTCAAACGGCTACAGCTATCAACTTCAAACTTTTTTTCAATATGTTTCCTCATCTAACTTAGATCTGTATAGTTTTGTGGCATTATCGGGTGGTAACTTTTTAATTTATGAATTTTAGAAACTTCAAAATACCCATTAGAATTACACGACAGAAAAAAAAATTCCAAAGAAATGAAATTTAGCGTGAAGTTGAATTACATTTTGATACACATTTCTAGAAATTTTCAGCTTGATTGGGTCAGCCATTTTGAAGAAAAAACATAAAAATGTGCTAAATTGGTACCACTCGGAGCAGTTTTCACCCATTTGTATCCATACTATTACTATTCGCTCGTCTAACAACGCATATATGGCGTTTTCCTAGTGCTATAGTCATCTATAACCACCTCTTGTTCTAGTCGGTGCGCATGCGCGATGCGTGTAGTCGGAACAATGGAACGAGCCATAATCTAGTCTAGTTTATTTGCGTAGAGCACAGGTCTTGTTTGTTGCCCGAGTAATTATGAGTTATGATCGGCATGGCGGGACGCGCCCTGGACGTGGTAATTAGCTGCGGGCAACGCCCAGGGCGGCGCTCCGAGGCGGCCAGTGGCGGACCGCCTCACTTGTCCGCGGTACACGGTGTGGGATGGTGATCAGCCCCCCCCCCCCCCAAAGAGTATAGTAGTTGATCAGAAAGCACACTCACTCAGATTTATGACGAGCGCTGCGGTGTTATCTGGAAGTACATTTATGATGATTGTGTTGGGCTACAAGGAAAACGCCATATATGCGTTGTTAGGCGAGCGGATAGTAATAGTATGAGTAAAAATGGGTAAAAACTGCTCCGAGTGGTACCAATTTAGCACATTTTATGTTTTTTCTTCAAAATGGCTGACCCGATCAAGCTGAAATTTTTTGAAATGTGTATCGAAATGTAATTCAACATCACGCAAAATTTCATTTTTTTGGTAAATAAAAATATTTTCTTTTTTTCCGCTATGTTATTCTAATGGGTATTTTTTAAATTTCTAAAATTCATAAAAAAAAAGTCACCCCCCGATAATGCCACAAAACTCTACAGATGTCAGATGAGGAACCATAATGAAAAAAAAAAACATAAACGAACACCAATTTTTTTCAGTACCTCAAATTGATCCTCGCTGAAGCTCGTCTAATTAGGCCTACTATGGTCTGTCAATGAGAAGGATAATTCTATTCAGTGTGATCGGTACTAATTAATATGTTCGAATAATAATAACAAAATTTGTTCAAATATCGTTTCGGTCAGGATATTGCTTCGCTGATTTCATTCACGGTTGTCCCAGCTGATAAATATCTGCATTTCTCTCAAAATATCTGTAGAATGTGTATCTTTCATCTGTTCACATTCAGTGGCAATTCGATTATCGTATTTCTGGCAAGATTTTATTTTTCGAATTTCAAGTTGGTATCTCAAAACGTTATGCGAGCTTCAGCGAGGATTCAATTCGACATCCTGAAAAAATTGGTGTTCTTTTTTATGTTTTTTTTTCCAGTTTTTTTTGTCGGTTCTCCACAGGTCAAACGGCTACAGCCATCAACTTCAATCTTGTTTCCAATATGGTTCCTCATCCGACTCAGATCTGTATAGTTTTGTGGCATTATCGGGTGGTAACTCTTTTTTATGAATTTTAGAAATTTCAAAAATACTTATCAGAATAACACAGCGGAAAAAAAAAGAAAATATTTGTATTTTTCATAAAAATGAAATTTTGCGTGAAGTTGAATTACATTTGGATACACATTCCCAAAAAAATCCAGCTTGATCGGGACAGCCATTTTGAAGAAAAAACATAAAATATCCTCAACTCGAAGCAGCTGTTTTTACCCATACTTTTACTATTCGCTCGTCCAACAACGCATATAAGGCGTTTTCCTAGTATGTGAAAATATACACGTATTACCTGATTTGTAGGGGTCTGACGGATGTGCCGCCCTAGACCAGGGCCTCGAGGCCTAGGGCTCAACACGGCCATGGATATGATGCGCATGCGCTGTGGGATGAGCAAGATATTCGCATGGAGATTGAACCCCAAGCTCTACACGGCCTGGTTGTGAAACTAATGAGTCCAGGCAGTCGCGGCCTCCGCAGTCCCAACACCTGTTGATCATGCATTACAGGAGGCACACTAAACCTCAAGCTCTACACGACCTGGTTGTGAAACTAATGAGTCCAGGCAGTCGCGGCCTCCGCAGTCCCAACACCTGTTGATCATGCATTGTAGGAGGCACACTAAACCTCAAGCTCTACACGGCCTGGTTGTGAAACTAATGAGTCCAGGCAGTCGCGGCCTCCGCAGTCCCAACACCTGTTGATCATGCATTGCAGGAGGCACACTAAACCCCAAGCTCTACACGGCCTGGTTGTGAAACTAATGAGTCCAGGCAGTCGCGGCCTCCGCAGTCCCAACACCTGTTGATCATGCGTTGTAGGAGGCACACTAAACCTCAAGCTCTACACGGCCTGGTTGTGAAACTAATGAGTCCAGGCAGTCGCGGCCTCCACAGTCCCAACACCTGTTGATCATGCATTGTAGGAGGCACACTAAACCTCAAGCTCTACACGGCCTGGTTGTGAAACTAATGAGTCCAGGCAGTCGCCGCCTCCGCAGTCCTAACACCTGTTGATCATGCATTGTAGGCGGCACACTAAACCTCAAGCTCTACACGGCCTGGTTGTGAAACTAATGAGTCCAGGCAGTCGCGGCCTCCGCAGTCCCAACACCTGTTGATCATGCATTGTAGGAGGCACACTAAACCTCAAGCTCTACACGGCCTGGTTGTGAAACTAATGAGTCCAGGCAGTCGCCGCCTCCGCAGTCCCAACACCTGTTGATCATGCATTGTAGGCGGCACACTAAACCTCAAGCTCTACACGGCCTGGTTGTGAAACTAATGAGTCCAGGCAGTCGCGGCCTCCGCAGTCCCAACACCTGTTGATCATGCATTACAGGAGGCACACTAAACCTCAAGCTCTACACGGCCTGGTTGTGAAACTAATGAGTCCAGGCAGTCGCGGCCTCCGCAGTCCCAACACCTGTTGATCATGCGTTGTAGGAGGCACACTAAACCTCAAGCTCTACACGGCCTGGTTGTGAAACTGATGAGTCCAGGCAGTCGCGGCCTCCGCAGTCCCAACACCTGTTGATCATGCATTTAGGAGGCACACTAAACCTCAAGCTCTACACGGCCTGGTTGTGAAACTAATGAGTCCAGGCAGTCGCCGCCTCCGCAGTCCCAACACCTGTTGATCATGCATTGTAGGAGGCACACTAAACCTCAAGCTCTACACGGCCTGGTTGTGAAACTAATGAGTCCAGGCAGTCGCCGCCTCCGCAGTCCCAACACCTAGCTGTTGATCATGCATTGTAGGAGGCACACTAAACCTCAAGCTCTACACGACCTGGTTGTGAAACTAATGAGTCCAGGCAGTCGCGGCCTCCGCAGTCCCAACACCCAGCTGTTGATCATGCATTGTAGGAGGCACACTAAACCTCAAGCTCTACACGGCCTGGTTGTGAAACTAATGAGTCCAGGCAGTCGCGGCCTCCGCAGTCCCAACACCTGTTGATCATGCATTGTAGGAGGCACACTAAACCTCAAGCTCTACACGGCCTGGTTGTGAAACTAATGAGTCCAGGCAGTCGCCGCCTCCGCAGTCCCAACACCTGTTGATCATGCATTGTAGGAGGCACACTAGACCCCAAGCTCTACACGGCCTGGTTGTGAAACTAATGTGTCCAGGCAGTCGCGGCCACCGCAGTCCCAACACCTAGCTGTTGATCATGCATTGTAGGAGGCACACTAGACCCCAAGCTCTACACGGCCTGGTTGTGAAACTAATGAGTCCAGGCAGTCGCCGCCTCCGCAGTCCCAACACCTAGCTGTTGATCATGCATTGTAGGAGGCACACTAAACCTCAAGCTCTACACGGCCTGGTTGTGAAACTAATGAGTCCAGGCAGTCGCGGCCTCCGCAGTCCCAACACCTGTTGATCATGCATTACAGGAGGCACACTAAACCTCAAGCTCTACACGGCCTGGTTGTGAAACTAATGTGTCCAGGCAGTCGCGGCCACCGCAGTCCCAACACCTAGCTGTTGATCATGCATTGTAGGAGGCACACTAGACCCCAAGCTCTACACGGCCTGGTTGTGAAACTAATGAGTCCAGGCAGTCGCGGCCTCCACAGTCCCAACACCTGTTGATCATGCATTACAGGAGGCACACTAAACCTCAAGCTCTACACGACCTGGTTGTGAAACTAATGAGTCCAGGCAGTCGCGGCCTCCGCAGTCCCAACACCTAGCTGTTGATCATGCATTGTAGGAGGCACACTAGACCCCAAGCTCTACACGGCCTGGTTGTGAAACTAATGAGTCCAGGCAGTCGCGGCCTCCGCAGTCCCAACACCTGTTGATCATGCATTGTAGGAGGCACACTAAACCTCAAGCTCTACACGGCCTGGTTGTGAAACTAATGAGTCCAGGCAGTCGCGGCCACCGCAGTCCCAACACCTAGCTGTTGATCATGCATTGTAGGAGGCACACTAAACCTCAAGCTCTACACGGCCTGGTTGTGAAACTAATGAGTCCAGGCAGTCGCGGCCTCCGCAGTCCCAACACCTGTTGATCATGCATTGTAGGAGGCACACTAAACCTCAAGCTCTACACGGCCTGGTTGTGAAACTAATGAGTCCAGGCAGTCGCGGCCTCCGCAGTCCCAACACCTGTTGATCATGCATTACAGGAGGCACACTAAACCTCAAGCTCTACACGGCCTTGTTGTGAAACTAATGAGTCCAGGCAGTCGCGGCCTCCGCAGTCCCAACACCTGTTGATCATGCATTGTAGGAGGCACACTAAACCCCAAGCTCTACACGGCCTGGTTGTGAAACTAATGAGTCCAGGCAGTCGCGGCCTCCGCAGTCCCAACACCTGTTGATCATGCATTGTAGGAGGCACACTAAACCTCAAGCTCTACACGGCCTGGTTGTGAAACTAATGAGTCCAGGCAGTCGCGGCCTCCGCAGTCCCAACACCTGTTGATCATGCATTGTAGGAGGCACACTAAACCTCAAGCTCTACACGGCCTGGTTGTGAAACTAATGAGTCCAGGCAGTCGCGGCCTCCGCAGTCCCAACACCTGTTGATCATGCATTGTAGGAGGCACACTAAACCTCAAGCTCTACACGGCCTGGTTGTGAAACTAATGAGTCCAGGCAGTCGCCGCCTCCGCAGTCCTAACACCTGTTGATCATGCATTGTAGGAGGCACACTAAACCTCAAGCTCTACACGGCCTGGTTGTGAAACTAATGAGTCCATGCAGTCGCGGCCTCCGCAGTCCCAACACCTGTTGATCATGCATTGTAGGAGGCACACTAAACCTCAAGCTCTACACGGCCTGGTTGTGAAACTAATGAGTCCAGGCAGTCGCCGCCTCCGCAGTCCCAACACCTGTTGATCATGCATTGTAGGAGGCACACTAAACCTCAAGCTCTACACGGCCTGGTTGTGAAACTAATGAGTCCAGGCAGTCGCGGCCTCCGCAGTCCCAACACCTGTTGATCATGCATTGTAGGAGGCACACTAAACCTCAAGCTCTACACGGCCTGGTTGTGAAACTAATGAGTCCAGGCAGTCGCGGCCTCCGCAGTCCCAACACCTGTTGATCATGCATTGTAGGAGGCACACTAAACCTCAAGCTCTACACGGCCTGGTTGTGAAACTGATGAGTCCAGGCAGTCGCGGCCTCCGCAGTCCCAACACCTGTTGATCATGCGTTGTAGGAGAGACACTAAACCTCAAGCTCTACACGGCCTGGTTGTGAAACTAATGAGTCCAGGCAGTCGCCGCCTCCGCAGCCCCAACACCTGTTGATCATGCATTGTAGGAGGCACACTAAACCTCAAGCTCTACACGGCCTGGTTGTGAAACTAATGAGTCCAGGCAGTCGCGGCCTCCGCAGTCCCAACACCTGTTGATCATGCATTGTAGGAGGCACACTAAACCTCAAGCTCTACACGGCCTGGTTGTGAAACTAATGAGTCCAGGCAGTCGCCGCCTCCGCAGTCCCAACACCTAGCTGTTGATCATGCATTGTAGGAGGCACACTAAACCTCAAGCTCTACACGGCCTGGTTGTGAAACTAATGAGTCCAGGCAGTCGCGGCCTCCGCAGTCCCAACACCTGTTGATCATGCATTACAGGAGGCACACTAAACCTCAAGCTCTACACGGCCTGGTTGTGAAACTGTCGCCGCCTCCGCAGTCCCAACACCTGTTGATCATGCATTGTAGGAGGCACACTAGACCCCAAGCTCTACACGGCCTGGTTGTGAAACTAATGTGTCCAGGCAGTCGCGGCCACCGCAGTCCCAACACCTAGCTGTTGATCATGCATTGTAGGAGGCACACTAGACCCCAAGCTCTACACGGCCTGGTTGTGAAACTAATGAGTCCAGGCAGTCGCGGCCTCCGCAGTCCCAACACCTAGCTGTTGATCATGCATTGTAGGAGGCACACTAAACCTCAAGCTCTACACGGCCTGGTTGTGAAACTAATGAGTCCAGGCAGTCGCGGCCTCCGCAGTCCCAACACCTGTTGATCATGCATTGTAGGAGGCACACTAAACCCCACGCTCTACACGGCCTGGTTGTGAAACTAATGTGTCCAGGCAGTCGCGGCCACCGCAGTCCCAACACCTAGCTGTTGATCATGCATTGTAGGAGGCACACTAGACCCCAAGCTCTACACGGCCTGGTTGTGAAAGTAATGAGTCCAGGCAGTCGCGGCCTCCGCAGTCCCAACACCTGTTGATCATGCATTGTAGGAGGCACACTAAACCTCAAGCTCTACACGGCCTGGTTGTGAAACTAATGAGTCCAGGCAGTCGCGGCCTCCGCAGTCCCAACACCTAGCTGTTGATCATGCATTGTAGGAGGCACACTAGACCCCAAGCTCTACACGGCCTGGTTGTGAAAGTAATGAGTCCAGGCAGTCGCGGCCTCCGCCAGTCCCAACACCTGTTGATCATGCATTGTAGGAGGCACACTAAACCTCAAGCTCTACACGGCCTGGTTGTGAAACTAATGAGTCCAGGCAGTCGCCGCCTCCGCAGTCCCAACACCTAGCTGTTGATCATGCATTGTAGGAGGCACACTAAACCTCAAGCTCTACACGGCCTGGTTGTGAAACTAATGAGTCCAGGCAAGTCGCGGCCTCCGCAGTCCCAACACCTGTTGATCATGCATTGTAGGAGGCACACTAAACCTCAAGCTCTACACGGCCTGGTTGTGAAACTAATGAGTCCAGGCAGTCGCGGCCTCCGCAGTCCCAACACCTGTTGATCATGCATTGTAGGAGGCACACTAAACCTCAAGCTCTACATGGCCTGGTTGTGAAACTAATGAGTCCAGGCAGTCGCGGCCTCCGCAGTCCCAACACCTGTTGATCATGCATTGTAGGAGGCACACTAAACCTCAAGCTCTACACGGCCTGGTTGTGAAACTAATGAGTCCAGGCAGTCGCGGCCTCCGCAGTCCCAACACCTAGCTGTTGATCATGCATTGTAGGAGGCACACTAAACCTCAAGCTCTACACGACCTGGTTGTGAAACTAATGAGTCCAGGCAGTCGCGGCCTCCGCAGTCCCAACACCTGTTGATCATGCGTTGTAGGAGGCACACTAAACCCAAGCTCTACACGGCCTGGTTGTGAAACTAATGAGTCCAGGCAGTCGCGGCCACCGCAGTCCCAACACCTAGCTGTTGATCATGCATTGTAGGAGGCACACTAGACCCCAAGCTCTACACGGCCTGGTTGTGAAACTAATGAGTCCAGGCAGTCGCCGCCTCCGCAGTCCCAACACCTAGCTGTTGATCATGCATTGTAGGAGGCACACTAAACCTCAAGCTCTACACGGCCTGGTTGTGAAACTAATGAGTCCAGGCAGTCGCGGCCTCCGCAGTCCCAACACCTGTTGATCATGCATTGTAGGAGGCACACTAAAATACTCAGTTCTGTTTCGAAACAATACTCGACCGATTACCTCCATCATCATCATCTTCATTATCGATGCTGAGTCATTATCATTCAACTGCTATGATTGATTTAATAAACTCTTGAATTGAAATGATATCAACAAATCAATTCTCTGGAATCATTAGGGTACTAACGTAAGTTATGAATTTGCTTTCCCTCATTCATGTTGTTACTTTCATTATTAGACGAGCTTTAGCGAGGATTCAATTTGGCATACTAAAAAAAATTTGTGTTTGTTTTTATGTTTTTTTTTCCACGGGTGGTAACTTTTTTCTATGAATTTTAGAAATTTCAAAAATACCTATCAGAATAACAAAGCGGAAAAGAAAAATTTATTTTTCAAAAAAAAATAAACTTCACGTGAAATTGAATTACATTTTGATACACATTTCTGGAAACTTTCAACTTGATCGTGTCAGTCATTTTGAAGAAAAAACATAAAATGTGCTAAATTGGTACCACTCGAAGCAGTTTTGACCCATTTTGACCCATACTATTACTATCCGCTCGTCTAACAACGCATATATGGCGTTTTTCTAGTCATAAGTAAATACGCTCACTGTAACGCACAATAAGATGAACAATTCGTGTTCAATAGCATTGGCAGTATGATACTTTCAACCACGCTAACAACATCCCGCTCTAGTTCAATCGACGCCGCTAGATGGCTCTCTCAAGTAGTAGTAGTAGTAGTAGTATTAGTAGTATTAATGGTGTTTATTCCTTTAACCCTCTTTCGAGGAAATCGGTACACAAATGACATATTCTACAATATAACTTGAAGATAACATTAAAAGCTTGAGTGTGGCAGTACCACCATTTACAAATTAGTAGAAGATTAGTGATTACAGTATATTAAACAAGTAGTACAACAAATAATGATACATTCAAACAACTACATAAATATAGATAGCTAGATACTAAACATAATCATTTGAAGAGCATAAAAAAAGAAAATGATTACTTAAAAGTCTCTACGTAAATTCAATAAGTAATACGAAATCAAACATCAGCAAACTCTTGCACAGAATAGCAACTATTAATTGTAAGGTGGACTTGAGGAGTGATTTGAATTGATTTATCGGTAGATTCTTGATACTTGTTGGTAGATTGTTCAATGAGCGTTAGCGGAGAGTTTCCATCCCACTCCTACGGAGCTTTGTCTGTGTTTTGTTCTGTTTGTTTGTTTGTTTGCGCACTGCATAGGTCGCAGGGTCTGACCGATCGATATGAAACTTTTTCTATACACGCAAACTTATCCAAATCAGAACTGTATAGTTTTGGGGTTGAATCGGTTGAACCATTTTTGAGAAACATGATCTCAAAGTTTCTAAAAACCCCATAAGATTGGTCTGGGTGGAAAAAATTGAGAAATAAAATCCCACCAATATGATTCAAATTTTTCTCAAATGTGAAAACGGAATTGATACACATAATTAGGAATGTGTATGCAATCCGAACAAGCCGCTCCGAAGAAAATATTACATGTTCTTCATTCATCGAATAGATAGAAATAATAGCAGAAAAATGTTGCATTGTCAATTCACGGCTCTCTAGATTCGTTGGTATCGAATGAAATATATTTCATATTACCAAGGTGTGTAGAGTTTTCGATTAGGCCTATACTATATAGATATCTCGCTCATCTTAAAACGTATATGTTGCGTTTGCCTAGTAGAATATGATCAAGTGTCTGATATTAGAGTTTCCCACCAGATGGAGCTCGTGCCCAAGAGTGTGACGAGTGTCTAGCAGGCAGGCGCGTGACGTAACAATGGCAGGAAAACGAGAGTGAGACGCGGTCGAGTGTGACAATGGAAGCGAGTCAAGGTGGCGTCTCGCGGGAATCAGGGCGCGTGCCCTACATGCGCACACGCACGACGCACGCCGCTCGCCACCAGTGGCGCTACACACACGCGTGGGAGAATATCCTCATTGTTGTCCCCCGGACCTACGAGTAATTAATCATTATAATTATCTTACAAAATACTTGTACTCTTAAATTGTAAAGAATGTAATTTATAGCATGTGTTGTCAAATAGAAATTGCCAAGAGTGTTTCATTCATATTGTTTTAACCTTTATGTTTGGCTACAACCTGATTATGCATGTTGAAATATAGAACATATTTAGACTAAGGGTATTGCGAATATTTAGAAAAGTAGCGCTTGAACATATATTGTGAGGCAGTTTGTAGGACCGTAGGAGATACGACATTTCTAATTAAACTGATACTAGGTATTTAGTGGCATTAATGTAGGAACAAAAGAAAGAATTAAGCAGTTGGAATGAATCTGACGCCTATCAACAATAGAGCCACGATGTAGTGATACCAACTTACTTCCTCGTAATATCAAGAAGGTGTGCCGACTCCCATACTAATAACATGGCGGGTTATTGTTTGCTTGCCGTCAGATCAGAGCCCTCATCTACCCTAGCGGACTCTCTTGTGAACTAGATGAGATTGAGTGGCTACATTGATGACGTCATTATTTGATTGCTATCAAACAACAATATGTGCATCACGCATGTTATCTATTGAGCCGTGATCAGTAGTTCGATATAAAGCGATAGTTGCGCGACAGGCGAATGTGCCCTCTAGGACGGCGGACGTCCTCCATTATTCGATGAGCGTTAGCGAAGAGTTTCCATGCAACTATTCCGGAGCTTTGTCTGTTATTTTTTTGTTTGTTTGTTTGTGGGCACTGCACAGGTCGCACGGTTTGACCGATTGACATGAAACTTTTTTTTATATGCAAACTTATCCAACTCAGAACTGTATAGTTTTGGGGTCAAATCGGTTGGACCATTTTTGAGAAACATCATTTCAAAGTTTCTAAAAACCCCATAAGATTAGGCTGAGCGGAAAAAATTGGAAAATAAAATCTCTCCAATATGATTCAAATTTTCCTCAAATGTGAACACGGAAATAATACACATTAATAAAAATTGACGTGTAATGTGGACCAGCCGTTTCGCAGAAAATGATTCAATACATGATTTTTATTTATAGAAAAGATAGAAATATTAGTGGAAAAATATTGCATTGCTAAATTCACGGCTTCCTAGATCCATTGGCATCGGATAAAGTTCATTTTATATGATCAACGTGTGTAGAGTTTCGCTCATCATACAACGCACATTCCGCATTTGCCTATAAGTAAGTTCTAAGTTGTATCACTACACCGTGATAGGGCTCTGAGCTGATAAGACAGTCAAGAAGACGGATGGTGTCGATCTCTCCTCAGGACCCAGATTTACACACAGTTTCATCTCTTGAAACGTTCAATCTGTACTGGGCCCAGATTCACAAAAAATCATCTTGAAACATTTTAGCGCTTAAACCGCTCTGTATTGAAACCGAGATAACACGTTCTAACTTTATCATGGTTTTATCTTTAAACCCTATTCACAAAGAATTTCAATGACATTTCATCTTGGTGTTTACTTTAACCCCAACTTACCGTGCCGTGGCCTTGTGACGTCATTGTCTTCGACTGTCAATTCCGAAGAGAGCAAAGAGTGGGACGTCAATGAGTTTGTAATAACGCAATTTGAACATCAATTATTGGTTTTCTACAACAAGATAATATTTGAAATCAGAATGAAAGAATAAAATGTTCTACATATGACTACCGATAACGTAACGGGATAAGCAACTTGATCATTCCCTTTCGCACCATGCGGGAATCAAAGGGATGCCGTCATACTCAATTTACAGGTAGTATTATATATTGATTCATAAAAGTAATACGTGTAATGCACTCTGTGTGAATTCAGCTCTTCCCAATTGTATCAAGCAACGTTGGAATACATTTCATTTGAATTAGCCAATCTAAATTTTAAATACGTGTGTAAAAGCATTGGACCCCTAGTCAAGAGCCATACTGCCACATTTACCAATTGATAACTGCATTAATTACTTGACATCTACGAGAAAGAACAGAAACAATGCAAATACTCAACTATGTACTTTACATTGAAATACGAGCCGAATGCGTAGTTTTGATTTGAAATTGCGAATCTCAAAAATGTACACTTCAGCGCGTCACATTTTTAGCATCCATCATGGTGAGAAGACGTCCAATGTTGAAAGTATATAACTTACGCCATGTTGCTTATCCCGTTACGTTATTGGTAGTCATAGGTTCTACATATTTCTACGTGTGTTTTCTTATAATGGTTGTGAATCTTTTTGATGTTGATCATCAAGAAGGCTTTGCATTTTGTTCACCGCCAATTCTGTCAGCTGTCAGTCGAACGTCCCAAATATGAGGTTAGGATCGAATAATTTAATTGAAAATAGGATCGTGTCTTCACTTCCAAACTATGCAAACATTCATCTTTATCTTCGAAACTTGATACTGAGTGAATTTGAGTGAGGACAATATCCAAAATCATCGAAATCAATTGCGAGGTGAGTGTTGTATCTCCACTGAAACCAATCAAGACCGGTGATAACTTTAGAACAAACTATTGTTAACACTTTTGCTTCAAATTTTTCGTGAATACGAGTTATAACGAAGTCTGGTGATAAGTCATGAAACTGTTATAACTTGGAACGTTTTAAAAGATAAAATTCTTTGTGAATCTGGGCCCAGCACTTGTTGGGTTGTTGGGTTCGATGGGTCTCGATTGGTTTTAGTGGAGATACAACACTCACCTCGCAATTGATATCGATGATTTTGGATATTGTCCTCACTCAAATTCACTCAGTATCAAGTTTCGAAGATAAAGATGAATGTTTGCATAGTTAGGAAGTGAAGACACGATCCTATTTTCAATTAAATTATTCGATCCTAACCTCACATTTGGGAAGTTCGACTGACAGCTGACAGAATTGGCGGTAAACTAAACCCAAAGCCTTCTAGATGATCAGCATCAAAACACAAATGTAAAAGTATACAGAACATTTTGTTCCATTTGATTTTAAATATCATCTTGTTATAGAGAAAATCAAGCGATTGATGTTCAAGGCCACTGCACGCTCGGTTGGGGTTACAGTAAACACCAAGATAAAATGTATTTGAAATTATTTGTGAATCTTATATATAAAAAGCTCGTGTCACATGTTAGAGGATGAACTCCTCCGAAACGGCTCGACCGAGTGTCGTGAAATTCCTCACGCACATTCGATAGGGCTGGTAGAAGGTCCTAAAGTATACGAGATCTTCCGCCAAGCTTTCTCCTATGAGCAATATCAAAATTTCGGCACTTCAAGGACAACACCAGTAATGACGTTGTTCACTGACATTGACGGCGTACTCAATGTCCGCCGCACTCGGCAACATTTGCGGGGGTACACGCTAGATAGCGCCTAATTCGCCATCACCTCATTTCCACATCAACAACCAACATTCACTACAAATCACTTCAATGGCAGAACAACGTTTGCCGAGTCAGCTATTATGGTATAAAGATAAAACGGTGATGAAGTTAGAACGTGTTATGTCGGTTTCAACTCGGAACGGTGTGAACTTGAAGAGACTTCATCCCACACCTTCGTCCTGTCGATAGAGACATCATTCACGTTGACTAAGAATCGGTCTTAGTGGTTAGTAGTATCGTGTTACTCCTTCAACCCTCTTTCGAGGAATTCAAAACACTCAATCAAATCAAAGGAGAAGGAAATCAATCAAAACCCAACACAAATTACATATATTACAATATAACTTATGAATAACATTAGAATCTTGAGTATGGCAGTAAGCCATTATTTGTGAATTATCAATAAATTAGTAGATACAGTAGACCTATATCGAACAAATGTTACAAAAAATGATACATTCGAAGAATCAAGAATGATTGATACGAAAACATAAAACAATATATCCACTTGGATACATGAAGACATGGGTAACTGTCTGGACAGTTAGTTGAATAACAGAAACACGCATTACTGAGAAGTCTGAACGTATCAATAGTACATGTATAGTTCGTTCTCCCTCACGACAGACGTCGGAACATTCCGAGTGACAGATGTTAACGGTTCGATTAGAATTAACTAGAGTCATAACTGAGAGAATCAGTGAACTATTCGTCTCATATCACTCAACTGCCACGCGTAGACGACAAAACAAACATGTTTCAACCGTATGCGCGTGACAATTATCTGTACCGAGATGAATAGTTATTACTCACACCAACTTAGTTATTGATCATCATCTGTGTGTCTATTCCATTAGAATTGTGATGTCTCATACCGATCGATAGTTGAATCACCAAAAAACTGATATTTCGCTAAATCGACTCCCATGGACTCTTAATTCCACTTTCGTTCGACCTGTGGAATACGATCGGAAAACGAGAATGATTTCGTTTTTCTTGTGGGGTGAAATTACGGTTTCGCTTCGCTCATCCGAGTACGTATTCAAAGTAAGTACTCTTTCTATTGCGCTCGTCTGATCGAGTAGTCTGCGTGAGTAGTGAGAGTAGTGAGAGTAGTGAGAGTAGTGAGAGTAGTGAGAGTAGTGAGAGTAGTGAGTAGTACATATAATCGAGTGGTCTGCGTGAGTAGCGAGAGTAGTGAGAGTTGTGAGTAGTACATATAATCGAGTGGTCTCCGGAGGAAGACGATTGTTTTGATCGAGATCGTGGCCAGTGGTGTTGCCACAGCCGTCCACACACGCGGCGTTGCGCCACTGACGTCGACAATGTGCTAGTTTAACTACAAGAAGAACACTTCAAGCATTGAAGGCCGACCTCATCCATTTTATATATATATATAAATAATTGAATATATATATATATATATATATATATATATATATATATATATATATATATATATATTTATATATATATATATAAATATACAGGGGCGTCGGAACGTTTTCAAAGTAGGGGGGGCAAGCTCAAAAATTGCAGACCGCGGAGGAAGGAAGTATGGGGTGCCACACATTCAATAACATTGGGTATTTTTCAGGAGAGAAGGACAAATACAGAGAATACCGAGATGGGGGGGGGGGATCTCAGTTTGGAAAAGAAAATGCCATATAAGGACAGTTGTACAAAGGCCAGTTAACGCGAAGTATGCGACCCGCGGGGGGCAATGGGGAAGGACCCCCTCTGGCCCCGCAGGGAATATTTTCAAATTACCCTTTTTTTAACACGATTTAACGTGTTTCAGATAAGATTTAGATGACAAAATTAATTGTTTGAAAGAACTAGATGTGCCCAACTGATATTGCCAAACATAGTTATTGTAACTGCAGGGTCATTCTGTCTCATTTTAGCGCCACGGGCAAGGACTATATTATGAGCCCCAAAACTATATGCGCATGGTGAAAGTGAATGCGAGTGAGGGAGAAACCAAGCCCCGCAGGGAAAATTTTGTGAATTTATCTTTTTAAATACGATTCTACGGGTTTGGGAATTGGACGAAATTTCTGGAATTCATGAATTCTTTAGTGTGGTAAGAGCTAGTTTTGATGAATGGCTGATCCAAGAAAAATCTATGTATTTCGATAACAATGCTGTTCGAATGATAACATTTTCTCCACCCAATAATGCAAAAGTAAAATAGAATACGATTTATGGCATATTTATTATTAATAGAATGTTACAAATGTGCGCCGATAGCGCCCCTTAAATTTGACGCCCCTGGCAGTCACCGAACGACCCTCATTGGAAGTTCCTTTCTCCATTTCATGTATTGTCATTGTTACGACTGTTGGAATTTTGGAAATTTACAAAATTTACAAAAATTGTAATGAATAATTTATATCTGAAAGAAGCACTGGCGGTAGGGTTGTTTGTTGTTTTCTGATAACTAATAACTACTTACCAGAGCTATCATTCCAAAACAGTACACCAAATTCCTTTGAATCACACCTTTTTCAATATGGTTCAACGTGTTCCAGATGAGACTTATACCCCCTTTACACGATCAACTTATCCCTAGCAATGCATTTTTTAAATGTATCGCTACGAAGTAATATTCGCTTCTACATTTCATGCATAGAATTGCCCCT
>OU015470.1:898289-945235 GCA_907164805.1 Brachyptera putata | reverse complement strand
CAAATGGTCCCAATTTAGAAAAGAATGTGTAAATAAATGTAATTCAACTTCACGCGAAATTTCATTTTTTTGGAGAATGAAAATATTTTCTTTTTTTTCCGCTGTGTTATTCTAATGGGTATTTTTGAAATTTCTGAAATTCCTAACAGAAAAAGTTACCGTCTGAAAATGCCACAAAACTATACAGATCTAAGTTAGATGAGGAACATATTGAAGTTTGTAGTTGATAGCTGTAGCCGTTTGACCTGTGGAGAAACCGACAAGAAACATGAGAAAACGTGAAAGTAAGAATGCACACAAACAGTGTGAGGCACTGATAACGCATGCACTGTCATTGTGAGCTGCTGAGGAACTCGTCCACACTTCTCAATAGGCCATGACTTCAGGGCACTTTAATTGACCTTATTTCCATTCAATGTATGCAACTGTGTCGTGGTCGAGTGGTTCAAACACCGAACCGTCACTCAATACGAGACCGGGGCGCGAGTATTTTTTCAGCTACCGGTTGTTTTCTATAGCCAATGGTCCAATCGACCGATGCCGGACTCTTGCTTATGAGGGCTAATAAATCAACTTATTCTTAATGTTTCGTTGGCTCTGCCGTAACATGCTCGCTTTTGGTTCCGAAGGTCGCCAGTTCGAATCCCGCTTAATCAATACTTTTTTGTTTTCATGAAATGATGTTTTTGATAATGTTCTACTATCCTTCTCTATTTTCTGAAAACCTAAAAAATATATGAAGTTATATTTGTCGTAAGAATTATTATTGGGCAGGCTGTCGTGGTTATGGTTAGGTAGGTCAGGTTGGTGTCGACCGATATACCGACCCGAAACCGAGGTTTTAACCACATTCACGGGCGGAAAGGCTACCTAAAACACCGATACCTAAAACATTGAAATCAGCAATTCTACAAAAGATAAGTATTGCCGCGCGAACAGCCTAGACGAGCTGCGATTGGCTAATAGAAAACAACCGGTAGCTGAAAAAATACTCGCGACCGGGGCGCGGGGTTCGATTCCCGCCTTGATCGACCATCCTGACAGGGGCTTTTCGTAGTTTCCCTCTCTCGTTCAAGTCAATACTGGGATGCTTCCTCAGCAAATGAGCACGACCGAGTCCTTATCACTACCCAAAAACACCTAATAAAATAACCTTCCATCTCATCATCTCATATATCATTCACCGACGCCAATAGATCCTATAGTAATCAGTAGAGTGCGTCGTTACACCCGATATGAATGGCTTCGTGGAGCTCATGTAGAAAGAAAGGTGGCTCTTCGACTTATTACTAGTTTATTATAAGTACGAGGTTTTCCACAGTGGGGCTTTCACTTGATTTGTCATCAGTAATTCAACAACTCGTTCTCTATCTCCGTGACTCTCGTCTTCCTGATCGCTCATGAGAAATATTTGCTAAACCAAATAAACCATGAGCAACTATAAGGGTAAGAGCCCCACAAAATCGATAAAAGATCAATTTCTAACCAAATCAAAATTTTATTTAAACTTTAAACTTTAAACTTTTCAAACTTTTATTTAAACTTTGAAATTTCAATTCTGCTTAACGACCCCACCAACAGCCAGGTTATACGGGGGTACGAATGAGCGGGTGATGGTGAAACAATGAATTGATGATAGGTGAAAAGACGTTTACAAAAACCCATGCCTCATGCGGGACTCGAACCCACACCCAACGGTGACTTCAGTTACTATCACTTTTGATGTTTTATTCATGAATGATTGTTTGCTTATCAGATGAGCGTAGCGAAGATATTCACTGAACTCTCACGGAACTTTGTCTGTGCGTTTTTGTTTTTTTTGTTTGTAAACACCGCACAGGTTGCAGGGTTTGACCGATTGACTTATCCAACTTGGAACTGTATAGTTTTGAGGTCTAATCGGTTGGACCATTTCTGAGAAACATCATTTAGAAGTTTCTAAAATCCCATAAGATTTGGCTGATCGGAAAAAATTGAAAAATTAAATCTCTTCAATATGATTCAAATTTTCCACAAATGTGAACACAATAATAATATACATGAATAAAAATTTGGTTTGATATTCGGACCAGCCGTTTTGGAGAAAATAATATAATAAATGTATGTTATTCATCGGAAAGATAGAAATATTAGTTGAAAAATGTTGCATTGTCGAAGTCACGGCTTTCTAGATTCATTGACATCGGATGAAGTTCATTTCAAATGATCAAGGTTTGTAGAGTTTTAGCCTACTTTATATAGACATCTCGCTCATCGTACAACGCACATCCTGCGTTTGCCTAGTATTTTAGAATAATTTATTCGATCGCATCAAGTGTTAATTCTCAGATAAGTCTGCTCGAAACATGGCTCTGCACAACGAATGCAGCTTTCTTCCATGCACCATATTGCACCTTCGAACAGCATCAGTCCACAGCGTGTTGTGCATGCATTAGACGTGATGGGAGATGAGACGGTGATTGGACCTCCAACAATGGGACTGAGCTGGTAAGAGCAACAAGGCCGAGGAGGAAAAAACACGAATTACACAATTCAAGTCAAATGATTGACAAAATGGGAACAAATAGAAAACTGATGAAACGTCGCAGTTTTGTATTTATGGCGTATACTAGGAAAACGATATACATGCATTGTTGAACGAGCGGATAGTGATGGGTAAAGATGGGTAAAAAATGCTTCAAGTGGTACCAATTCAGCACATTTTGTTTTTTCTTCAAAATGGCTGACCCGATCGAGCTGGAATTTTTTGGAAATGTGTATCAAAATGTAATTCAACTTCACGCATGATTCATTCTCTTGAAAATTAGAAATATTTTTTTTTCCCGCTAACGGGTATTTTGTAATTTCTTAAGTTCACAAAAAAAAAACTACTCCCCGATAATGCCACAAAACTATACAGATCTGAGTTAGATGAGGAACAATATTGAAAAAAAGTTAGAAGTTGATAGCTGTAGCCGTTTGACCTGTGGAGAACCGACAAAAAAACATGAGAAAATAGAAAAAAAAACAGAAAAAACGAACATCAATTTTTCTCAGTATGTCAAATTGAATCCTCGCCAAAGCTCGTCTGATAATGATAAAATATGAAATAATTATGAAAGATAAAGCGGTATAGATTTCTATGGAACTAGATCTAGGTTGAAAACTGCGCTAATAATTGGTAAATATTCATACTTAGGAGTACATGGGGGGTAAATTCACCCCGGAGTTATTTGTTATTCCACTTCTAGTGTGGGGGGGGGGGGGGGGGGCAACCACAATGAAAATAATAAATAATCGGTAGCAGCACAAAACGGGTTTCCGACAGCACATTTCAACACAAAACGAGCACATTTGGAAAACATCATCACAAATATATATTCCGTGAGAGGGTGGGGGGGGGGGGGGAGGGGGGGGGGGGATGGGGCATAAACTGGACCCCCCACATTGGAATTGAAATAACTAAAAAACAGTGGCAGTGAGAAATGATGTTTCAACAGCACATTCAGCTCAAAACGACCACATTTCAATGGCTTTAGAGAAAACTCGGATCTCAAATGTGTGTGTATGTGAGTGTGTGGAGGGGGGGGGGGGGGGCAGTTAACCGCGGTTTGAAACCCCGGGCAGAAACATGCAGTGAAAACAGTTCATAACTGACAACCGAGACCAGATAATTCCATTATTAGACGAGCTTTAGCGAGGATTCAATTTCACAAATTGAATAAAATTGATGTTCGTTTATTTTTCTTTATATATTTTTTTTTTTATGTTTTTTTGTCGGTTCCTCACAGGTCAAACGGCTACAGCTATCAACTTCAAACTTTTTTTCATTATGGTTCCTCATTTAACTTAGATCTGCATACTTTTGTGGCATTATCGGGTGATAACTTTGTTTTTATGAATTTTAGAAATTTCAAAAATAGCCATCAGGCCTAGAATAACAGCGGAAAAAAAAATATCTTTATTTTCCCCAAAAATTGAAATTTGGCATGAACTGAATTACAGTTTGATACACATTTCTGGAGATTTTCAGTTCGATCGGGTCTTGAAGACAAAACATAAAATGTGCTCAATTGGTAACTCGAAGCAGTTTTTACCCATTTCACCCATACTATTACTATTCGCTCGTCCAACAACGCATATATGGCGTTCTCCTAGTTACAAGCTTCATACGAAGGGTCAATAATATTGCCACCACGGCGCGAACTGACATCACTTGATTGTATTGGAGGCGATGTTTGCTGCGAGGAGAGATGGACAACAACAGTGCAGTGTGTCGGTGCTATTGGGACGGAACGAAGGCTACCAGCGACCCTATCTCCTGTCTCTCGCGGCTCCAAGCAGACCGACATGACGCGAGGAGGATGCTCGAAGAAGCGCTTCCTGGCCACAGAATCACACAGAACTTTATCTTGGAACATTTTCTTTTTCAATGTTGCTTAACGACCCCACCAACAGCTAGGTTATACGGGGGTGCGAATGAGTGGATGATAATGAAACGATGAAGTGATAATGGTAGAAAGGACTTTCACAAAAACACATGCCTTATGCGGGACTCGAACCACCGCTAGCGTTAGTTGACTTATACACCGGGGCGGCTATTGAAACATTTTAGCAATTAACCGTTGTATATTGAAACCGCGATAACACGTTCTAACTTTATCACGGTTTTATCTTTAAACCCTATTCACAAAGAATTTAAGGACTTTTTGTCTTAGTGTCTACTTTAACCCCAACTTACCGTGCCGTGGCCTTGTGACGTCATTGTTTTCGACTGTCAACCAATGAGAGCAAAGAGTGGGACGTCAATGAGTTTGTAATAATGCAATATGAACATCAATTATTGGTTTTCTACAACAAGATAATATTTAAAATCAAAATGAAAGAATGAAATGTTCTACATATTTCTACGTTTGTTTTCTTAGAATAGTTGTGAATCTTTTTGATGTTGATCATCAAGAAGGCTTTGCATTTTGTTTACCGCCAATTCTGTCAGCTGTCAGTCGAACTTCCCAAATGTGAGGTTAGGATCGATTAGTTAATATAATAATTGAAAATAGGATCGTGTCTTTACTTCCAAGCTCTCCCAACATTCATCTTTATCTTCGAAACTTGATACTGAGTGAATTTGAGTGAGGACAATATCCAAATCATCGAAATCAATTGCGAGGTGAATGGTGTATCTCCACTATAACCAGTCAAGACCGGTGTAAGAGAATTTCTTTACTCCCCAGTAAAAAGACTACATAGTAAGTTTACTCCCCAGTAGAGAAATCACATAATAAGCTAACTCTTCCAGTAAAATGATGATATAATACTATTACTCCCCTTGTAGTACTTTGACTCCCTGCAACCGTACATCTCATGGGGGAGTAAAATCGTTATATATAATAGAACGACTCCCTAATTTAATAATAATACAGTTTGAGTCGATAACATCAAGTATAGGGTACCCAAAAATATCTGTAGATATAACAGTACAAAAATTGTATATTCCAAATACAATATCAGATACTCATACCTATGGGGGAGTATCCCAATTATACCTAGCTATAATGCTATTACTCCTCAACCAAAATAGCGTATTCGATTGTACACACATTAAAAATAGTACCAGTATCATGTTACGTAATCTACACTATTTTTGGTAGGGAGTAATAGTATTATAGCTAGCTATAATTTGGATACTCCCCCATTTGAAATATTTTTGGGGATTTATGAAACACCCTGTATCTACTCATAATTATCAGGTGAACATTATAACTGCATACTAATACATTATAGTGTGTTTATCTGGGGGATTAATATCATTATGACCATAATAGTTTTACTCTCAACATTTCTCTCAACTTGTGAAGTGAGTAATAACATTATAGGGGGAGTAAACTTATTTCATAATGCTTTCAATGGGGGAGTAGTTCTATTATATAATGCTTTTACTGGGGAGTCAACTTTTCGGGGAGTAAAAACATTCTGTTACACCGGTGCAACTTTAAAACAAACTATTGTTAAAACTTTTGCTCGAAATTGTTCGTAAATACGAGTTATAACCAAGTCTGGTGATAAGTCTTAAAACCGTTATAACTTATAACGTTTTAAGAGATAAAACTGTTGTGGATCTGGGCCCTGGTCTTATTGTAAGTATCTCGTATTTTCTACCTCCTCCATCTTCCGGCCGGCCGTGTGTAGGGCCTGTATCTTCCACATATAGGTCCAATCCACCAATCATCACTGTGCCCTAGAAAACAAGAAACACAAAATAATAAAATGAAAATAAATGTTAATTAAAACAGAGATGTCGGTTTTTTGACGGGTAGGCCTATATCTACCGGACTTGATTCGAGTTCTCATAAAACCCGAGTTCAACAACAACAACAACAACAGAGCACGTGTACACTCGCGCACACATAGAAATGAATCAATTGAAGACTATATAAGCTACTAACATGCACATGCTGCCTAACTATCCCACCAACAGCTAGGTTATATGGGGGTACGAATGAGCGGGTGATAATGAAACGATGAAGTGATGATAGGTGGAAGGACGTTTACAAAAACTCATGCCTTATGCGGGACTCGAACCCACGCTCGATATGACTTCAGCCGCCCTCGTTAGCTCAGTCAGCTGAGGCACGCTTCAGAGACTGAAGTCACCGTTGGGCGTGGGTTCGAGTCCCGCATAAGGCATGGGTTTTTGTAAACGTCCTTTCACCTATCATCACTTCATCGTTGCATTATCACCAGCTCATTCGTACCCCCGTATAACCTAGCTGTTGGTGGGGTCATTAGGCACCATTGAGAAGTGAGATATGACTTGAGTGTCTACCGCTAGCGATAGTTGACTGAGCCACGGGGGAGGCAGGTGAATGACAATATACTGGACATGCTATTGGCTAACAGCCGCGTGGTCAGGGATGTCCTTGAAAAGATGTATGAATAGCAATAATGTGCCTTATAGTCAGTTATTTGATTTTACATGGTGAAATATTCGTCAAGGCATGCATCATTATTATAAGATACTTGAAATAGAAATTAATTACTATTGAACAATCCTCAACATGGAATGGTTTCCAAATTTGAATTCTGAATCGGTTCTAAAATTAAGAAATCTGAAATTCTGGTTTCTAAATCTGATTCGGAATGATTTATGTTGAACAAGCGTTTATAGTAGACCCTATAGTAACATTTATTCATATCAGTCTACATCTAAAGTTGGGCCTGATAATAGCCAAGTGGTTGTGTAACTAAGTTACTGCATGATGAGGGCTGTTTGTGGATAGACATGCATTATGTTTGTGCAAATGTGAGTTATTCATGTTTCTTGTCAAGTGACTACATGGATTATATTGTTTCTTCTACTAATTCAGGATTATCAACAATTAGAATAGAAGTATAATAAATGTATTTGATGGAGGAGTAAGAATATCAAACGTTTCAAATAAATCTGAACTAGTGTCTTCATAACATACATCAGCACATGTGTTATGGCTGGCACAAGTAGACTATCATATATATATATATATATCTATATATATATATATATATATTGCATCTGATTGTGAGGTGAAGCTCATGTTATCGAAGACGCGCAGTCGGATGGCCCCGCTGTGAGACAGATCCCTCGACTCGAGTAGCCACAACCTCAAGATAACACCAACATGGGCCTCCAATCTCTTCCTGGTAGATCCATTCGTCTCTGGAACGATCTCCCCCAAGACGTTACCAAAATACTCTGCTTTCAACACTATTCTATTAAATCTCCAGAGCCACATTCTAAAATGACACTTAACTACTTTTTGCTTTTTTTACTTTTTTCCTTTTTTCCTCTACTCACATTTTTATAAACTGTATACCGGTACTCGAAACTAAAAATTCGTCATTGCTAAAACTAGGCAAACGCAAAATGTGCGTTGTAAGATGAGCGAAACTCTACACACCTTGATCATATAAAATTAACTTAATTCGATGCAAATGAATCCAGGAAGCCGTGAATCTAGAAATGCAATATTTTTCCCTAATATTTCTATCTTTTCGATGCATAAAAAACATTTATCACATTATTTTCTTCGAAACGACTGGTCCGAATTACACGCACATTTTTATCAATGTGTAATATTAACGTTTACATTTGAGGAACATTTGAATTGAATTGGAGAGATTTTATCATTCAATTTTTTCCGCCCAGCCTAATCTTATGGGGTTTTCAGAAACTTCTAATGATGTTTCTCAAAAATGGTCCAACCGATTTGACCCCAAAACTATACAGTTCCAAGTTGGATGAGTTTGCGCATAAATAAAAGTGTCATGTCGATCGGTGAAACCCTGCGACCTGTGCAGTGTTTACAAACACACAGCAAAGCTCCGTAAGAGTTGCATGGAACGCTCATCGAACAAGGAGTGGTATTGAGCATGAACTGCCACCGGAGCAGTGGTCCAGAGCTGTGATGAACAGCGAGTGAATCTGAGTGTACTCACGAGCGCGCGCATCAAGATCAGCTCTCAGACCAAACAAGACGTGTTGGCTGACAGCACCTAATTAAAACCAGGTGAACGCGAGGCTGACTTGTGTAAACAGAGAGAGAGAGAGAGCCGCTAATGGCTGACAGACTGACGTGTCTTCAGCGAGTGTTGATGAGATGGGTTGGCGTGATTACAATTGTTGCTAATTGTTTCACCCTACAAGTCTTTAGGGGAACGTATTACAACCAGGAAAAACGCCATAGATGCGTTGTTAGACGAGCGGATAGTGATAGTAGGGGTTAAAATGGGTGAAAACTGCTTCACCAATTCAGCACCATTTTATGTTTTTTCTTCAAAATGGCTGATACAATCAAGCTGAAAGTTTCCAGACAGAAGTGTATTGAAATGTAATTCAACTTCACGCAAAATTTCATTCTCTTGGAAAATAAAATTTTTGTTTGTTTGTTTGTAAACACCGCACAGGTCGCAGGGTTTGACCGATCGACATGAAACATTTTTTTTTATATGCAAACTTATCCAACTCAGAACTGTATAGTTTTGAGGTCTAATCGGTTGGACCATTTCTGAGAAACATCATTTAGAAGTTTCTAAAAACCCCATAAGATTTGGCTGAGCGGAAAGAATTGAAAAATTAAATCTCTCCAATATGATTCAAATTTTCCACAAATGTGAACACAAGAATAATATACACTAGGCAAACGCAGGATGTGCGTTGTACGATGAGCGAGATGTCTATATAAAGTTTAATCGAAAACTCTACAAATCTTGATCATTTGAAATGAACTTCATCCGATGTCAATGAATCTAGAAAGCCGTGACTTCGACAATGCAACATTTTTCAACTAATATTTCTATCTTTTCGATGAATAAATACATTTATTACATTATTTCTTCAAAACGGCTGGTCCGAAAATCAAAACAAATTTTTATTCATGTATATTATTCTTGTGTTCACATTTGTGGAAAATTTGAATCATATTGAAGAGATTTAATTTTTCAATTTTTTCCGCTCAGCCAAATCTTATGGGGTTTTTAGAAACTTCTAAATGATGTTTCTCAGAAATGGTCCAACCGATTAGACCTCAAAACTATACAGTTCTAAGTTGGATAAGTTTGCATATAAAAAAAAAGTTTCATGTCGATCGGTCAAACCCTGCGACCCTTGCAGTGTTTACAAAAAAAAAAAACGCACAGACAAAGCTCCGTAAGACTTGAGTGAAAATCTTCGCCACGCTCATCTAATGACTACAAATTTGGTTTGATATTCGGACCAGCCGTTTTGGAGAAAATAATATGATAAATGTATTTTATTCATCGGAAAGATAGAAATATTAGCTGAAAAATGTTGCATTGTCGAAGTCACGGCTTTCTAGATTCATTGACATCGGATGAAGTTCATTCGAATGATCAAGGTGTGTAGAGTTTTCGATTATACTTTATATAGACATCTCGCTCATCGTACAACGCACATCCTGCGTTTGCCTAGTTGGTATTTTTGAAATGTATTACACAAGAGTTAGTTCTGTTTCTTCGATTTTTTTTATTATTGAGTTTAACGACGCAGTGTTATGATAGCGCAGATCTAATGGCGTCGGATGGATGATTTATGAGATGATGGGATGATGAGATGAAGGTTCTTGGGTAATGGGAAGGATGGTGGGAAGAAAGTGTCATGGCCGACTTATTGTATGAACCATCCCGGCATTAGCCTAGACTACAGAGGGTAACCATGAAAATCCCCTGTAAAGATGGTCGGCGGCGGGGATCGAACTGGGTTCGGAATTCCCCTCGCCTCCCGGATCACATGAAGCGAGCGCGTTAACCACTGCTCTATATGTGCCGGTTTCAATATAATTCAAATTGAGATGATATATCTGGATGAGCGATAGCGAAGACCTCCATCCCACTCTCATGGAGATTTGTCTGTGTGTTTTTTTGTTTGTAGTTATTTCACAGGTCCTGCAATGGGTAGCAATGAATGTGCGTTGCGAGATGAGCGAGATATCTGAATGGAACACAATTCAAAGCTACACTGCACCTTGAACATGTAAAACATACTTCATCCGGTTGCTATCGAATCTAAGGAGCCGTGAATCTATCATTATTGTTTCTATACAGTGTAATGAACTATCTACAGGTAGTGAGAACAGAGCAGGACAACATGTGCCTCACTACATGCGTAATATAGTATCAATTATACAATTATAAATCACGAATTGGGTCAGTGAACAAAAAAAAAAGATAACAAATGAATTGAAAATTAAAATAACTGAATATGAAAAAGAAATGTCCAACATAATGCCTAATCTGAAATATATAGAGTTTAGAGTATCTAATTGACTAAAAAGTTGTCTACGGAATGGATCAACAAAATCCTCTGCTCTTAGATCGACAGGTAAAGTGCTATAAGAAGCGGCTGACCGAAGATAGAATCCTCTTTGGTATATTACATATTACATATTTATTTATTCATTACAGATTGTTCATAAAATCAAAAACAGGTGGTAATGGTTACTATACCTAATGCAATTACAGTCAAACATACTCGATTTAATTATACTCATTTTTTTCTTAGCTCTCTTCTTAAATCACCAATCTTCGTTATGTTCTTGATATCTTCTTCTAATTCATTCCATTCCCGCGTCGTTCTTTGTATAAACCCATATTTACCTACTTCTCTATCCACTTTTTCCACTTCCATTCTTACCCCTCCCCTTGTACTTCTTTGTAATCCCTTCCAATTCTATTGCTTAATTCATCCCATCCTGTATATTCATTCTTGACTCTAACAAAATTGCACATTCTTTCTATTTGTCTTCGTTTCGTCAAATTTTCCCATCCCATATCCTCAATCATTTACTAGGTCTTTCTATAACTTTTTCAACCACATCCTTATCGTTCCTGATAATCTTCCAGCGCTTCTCTCTCCCCAATACCCTTCTTGCAGCAACCCTTTGGACGTTCTCCACAGCCTTTATTAGATATTATGATTTTATATTTTGATTAAATATGATTATAGATGTTTTTTATATATGATTTGATGATATTAAAACAAATGCGATTAAGGCAGCTAAAGAGTATTCACTGAAACCGCTCGTTCATATATTTAATCTCTGTTTTGAGACTGGCATTTACCCTCAAGCACTCAAACTGCCATTATTATTCCAATTCATAAAAACAACGAAAGAAATATATTAGGTAATTATAGACCTATTTCTTTGTATCACATATATCAAAATTGTCAGAGAAAGTATAAAAATTAGATCAATGAATTATTTGGATAAAACAAAATACTATCAAAAAATCAATATGGATTCCGACCTAAGCTTGGAACGAATGACGCTATACTCAAACACACGAGTGAATTATACAATTCCTTGGATCGGGGGGATAAAGCCGTGGGTGTCTTTCTAGACTTAGCTAAGGCGTTTGATACTGTTGATCATCATATTCCATTAGCCAATTAGAAAGTTTAGGTATTCGTGGCCTACCTCATAAATTATTTAAAAATTATCTTGATAATAGAAATCAGACAGTCAAAATCAATTCAACCTTCAGTATTGAAACCAATATCAAATATGGAGTGCCACAAGGGACTGTACTCGGTCCAATTTTGTTTCTTATTTATATTAATGATTTATGTGACGTGAAAATAGATGGTCAAATTATAACCTACGCCGATGACACTGTACTGTTGTTCAGTGACTCGTGCTGGTCCGAAGTGTTCAGAAAAGCTAACAGTTCTCTGAAACTAATTTACCAGTGGCTCAACTATAACGTACTAACTTTGAATGAATCTAAGACAATATATTTAACTTTCACAATCAACACTAAAACTTTGCCAGATGTAAGATTGAAATTGAAATTGCATTCTTCCCAATGTACTTCAGACATAAATTGTAACTGTTATTCACTAAAATCGAGCAATTGCATCAAATATTTAGGAATACTAATCGATAATCATCTGAGAAGGAACTTGCATGTTGCCTCCTCTGTAAAGAAAGCTCGTAGCTTAATGTATGTATTTTACAGGTTGAAACGTATAGTGAATAGGAGCAAAGAGCTATTATCAATCTATAAAGCTTTAGCTGAGTCCTTTTTACTTCATGGAATAATCGGTTGGGGAGGATTAAATAAACTAACATTAAACCTATGCTCATAATTCAGAAAATCCTCTTAAAAGTTATAATAAATAAACCTTTACAATTTTCATCTGAATCAACTTTCCAAATTTCGAATACCCTCGATTTGAAACAATTATATTTCAAGACGTTGTCCATTTATATTTTCAAAAACTCTCACTTACCTATATCAATAAGAAACCCCACTTCGTTCGTATCTTACTAGAACTGCATCTAACTATACCGCTCATGATTTGATCATACCTAGAAAGAAAAAAATAATTGGACAACAGGGGGCTTAGACTCGACTTTCACGTGGAATTGTATATTTCACGTTTCAAATCCACGCGCGAAAGACACAACGTGAAAATAGGCTAGACTCGAGAAAAATTCTCACATTGTGAAATTCAGAGCGCGGAAATCTGTGACGTGAATTCTAGAAATAGGGTTATGTCGATATTTTTTCCATAAAACGGAATTTCTTCAAAATTTTAGTACTTGAGAATACGCATAGCCACAATTATGATGTTAAAATCATTTTTTCCGAATGAATCGAACAAGAATTATATATTTAAATCAATATCTCGCATCTCGAAGTGGTATTCTTGCCGAGTGGGCAGTGACAGCGACTGTATCTCAATACTTCGACGGTATCAAAACATCTCAATGTGTATGGTTAAATTTATTCATTTATTCATTGATTAATTCATCCGATTATTAATTATTTTTGAAATTTTGCCCTATATTGTTATTCATTCATTCATACATCATTCTATTATTCATTCATTCTCATTCTCACTCATTCATTCATCCATACACTTGGTTATCACTTCCATTTATGCATGTGATCATTTTTAAAAGTATTCATTCTTCAAGTCATATATTCATACAATCAAGG
This sequence comes from Brachyptera putata, assembly GCA_907164805.1. Classification (NCBI taxonomy): domain Eukaryota; kingdom Metazoa; phylum Arthropoda; class Insecta; order Plecoptera; family Taeniopterygidae; genus Brachyptera; species Brachyptera putata. The sequence goes on along the minus strand of OU015470.1, from coordinate 931,756 downwards.
TATTCGTTCAATTATTGATGATTTCCATTCATGATCATTACATTTATTCATTCATCCAATCGTTCGTTTGTTCTTCATTCATTCACTTATCGATTCATTTATACAATTCATATGACCTATTAGCGATATGACAATAATTGAGACGCTTATAATATTTAAACCTCTTCACACATTCAGAGTGGACATAATTTTAGGTTCCGAGGATCATTGAAATTGTATTCCTTTTTTTATCAACATCGAAACTTGACACAAAGTCATTGTTTCCCAATGAAGGCAAAAGATGAAAGCTTAGGATCGTGTTGAACGGGGCACCCAAGGGCGATCACCCCGAGATATAAGATTGAATACATTCATAATTTGTGAAGTATACAAACGTGAACCAAACGGGCATCGGTGACAAATTCTCACCGACCTCCAATGATAAGTCTTTGAATAATAATTCGGATGAATGAATATTTTTTAAGCCTCATATATATATATATATATATATATACATTAATATATTAAAATATATTTTAAAATAATATATTATTATATTATATATTAATCATATATTATATATATTAAATTATATATTTAATATTATATATTATATATATATTGATTAATCCATGTGACACGGCCTTTATTTCTCCATGGAAATCTATCCCCAATTTGAAAGAAAAAATTGTTTGAGCATGGCATTTCTGTGAGTCACTTCCACGCGTGAATTCTTCCATGTAGTAAAAAGGTGGTGGAATGAAAGTGGATTTACATTCAATTTTCACATGGGTTTAAGTGGCTAGGATTCTCGATCCACGTGAATTGCTCGATTCACGTGAAAAAAGGAGTCTAAGCCCCCCGCATGGGGGATTACTAGGTCCTTATTTCTTCAATAAAATACCTATTGACATAGAACAACTAAAAATAGGCCTACAATTTATTCAAAAAGGGCATTAGTGAATGGCTACAGAGTATTGGGTCGACTTTTTGTTCTTCTTTGAATTAACATATTCATCATCTATCATACGTATGTATACATTATATATTGCTTCAGAATCATAATTCAATCGTAATATGTTCACTCTGTTCAATTTCAATTGTCACTAAACCACATAACATGCCTAGAAGTGTCTTCTGTTTCAACTGTTAATTAGATGAGCGTAGCGAGTATTTTCCATTCCATATACGCGAAAAATTTGGGCTGTTTTTGTTTTTTTTTTTTTTTTGTTTTGTGTAATTTTGTACACGGCATACAGGTCAGGAAAAAGTTTCAATCAACTCGAAACTTTTTTACAAATTGGTGTTATACCAGAATAGGTTGGGATTTTTTTTCAGAAAAATCGTCGGACGGTTTTTCCAGAAAAAAATTAGGAAAGTATGGAAATTCCCCATAAGAATAGGCCGGGGGAGAAATACTTGAAATATTTTTTTTAAAAAAGCTCTCAAATTCATACTGAATGTAGGAAGAACTATCATACACATTTAAAGCGACTTGTGGAACAATCGGATGTGAAATAACGAAGAAAACGCATTTTTAATGTACTTTTTTACACATCAATAAAAGCAATTAGGAAAGCATTAAGAAACTATTAAATGTGAGCAACAAGTGTCACCAATAAATTGAAACGTTTAAAAATCTGTGATGGATATGAAGAAGGCACTGGTTTTATTGTTTTGGAAACCAAGGTTTAGTATACCAAAGACAGCCGCGGTTCTTAAACCTTTGAAGTGATCCATGGCCTGTATATGTACATTGAGCTGACCAAATGTTCTAATTCTACATTTCCATACTTCTAAGCTCATCTCACAACGCATATAAGGCGTTTTACTAGTTAAACATAACTATGATATTTTAATTTTGGTCAGCCCGCACACAGATCTTTCTTATGCGGGCTTCTACTTACATTGTTTATTTCTCATGAACATCCCTACTTCTTTTTCAAACAGAACCTTCCAACTGGTTTTTCTTCTTTATGTATCTTATTTATTGTACATTGTTACTATTCATTACGTTGTATGGAAAACTGTCTAAATGGATATGTAATGTGGAATAAAATGAGAATAAAATGAAATGAATGAATGAATGAATGTTCCTGTACTAAGGTGAAGTGTTATGATTGGGGTACCGAAATAGAGTTAACCGAGTAATGCATGTTGTTTTTAGACGAGCTTTAGCGAGGATTCAATTGACATACTAAACAAAATTGTGTTTCGTTTCTATGTTTTTTTTCTTGTTTTTTTTCCATGTTTTTCTGTCGGTTCTCCCAGGTCAAACGGCTACATCTATCAACTTCAAACTTTTTTCAATATGGTTCCTCATCTAACTTAGATCTGTATAGTTTTGTGGCATTATCGAGGGGAACTTTTTTTATGAATTCTAGAAATTTCAGAAATACTCTTAGATAACATAGCGGGAAAAAAGAAAATATGTTCATTTTCCAAATGAATGAAATTTTGCGTGAAGTTGAATTACATTCTGATACACTTTCAAAAATTCTCAGCTTGATCGGTCATCGATTTTGAAGAAAAAACATAAAATGTGTTAAATTGGTACCACTCGAAGTAGTTTTTCACCCAGTTTTCACCCCATACTATTATTATCCGCTCGTCTAACAAGCGCTATGTATGGCGTTTACCTATTATCATTAACCGATTGCCTTCTTGTAAGTTGCGCAAACTCCCGTCATGTTCCCACCCTTTTTGAGGGGTCGTTAAAAAAGCGTTGGGATTTTTTAATGAATCGAACAGAATTAAAATATTTAAACAATATCTCGCATCCGAGTGGTATTCTTGCCGAGTGGGCAGTGCGCGCTGATTCTATCGCGGTATCAACTCTCAATGTGTTGGTTCATTATTCTTTTATCTTGATTAATTCATCGATTTTAATTATTTTTAATTTGCCCTAATTGTATTCTTCATTCAACATCTTATATTCTTCATTCTCTTTCTACTCATTCTTCATCCATCCCTTGGTTATCACTCCATTTATGCTTTGTGATCATTTTAAAGTATTCATTCTTCAAGTCATAATTCACAATCAAGGTATTCGTTCAATTATTGATGATTTCCTTCATGATCATTACATTTATTCATTCATCCATCGTTCGTTTGTTCTTCTTTCATTCATTTACGATTCATTTATACAATTAATATGACCTATTAGCGATTGACAATAATTGAGACCTTAAAATATTTTAATTTCCACAATTCAGAGGGACTAATTTTAGGTTCGAGGATCTGAAATTGTATCTTTTTTATCAACACGAAAACTTGCACAATCTTTGTTTCCCATGAAGCAAAAGATAAAGCTTAGGATCTTTTTGACGGGCACAAAAGGGGCGACACCCGAATATAAGATTAAACATCATAATTTTGAGTATAAACCGTGAACCAAGGGCACGGTGACAAATTCCACCGACCCCCAGATAAGTCTTGAATATAATTCGATAGATTTTTTTATAAGCCCATATATTATATAATATATAATAATCTAATAATATAAAATATATATAAATAATATTTTAATTATTATATATATTATTTTACATATTAATATATATAATATTTATATATATTATATTTTATATATATATATATATATATATAAAAATCCATGGTGACACGGCATTTATTTCTCCATGCGTCAATCTATCCTACAATTTGAAAGAAATAATTGTTTGGAGCATGGGGCATTGCCTGTGAGTCCTTCCACGCGTGGAATTCTTTTCCTGTAGTAAAAAGGTGGTGGAATGAAAGTGGATTTTCACATTCATATTTTCACATGAGTTCAAGTCGAGGCTAGGATTCTCGATTCCACGTGAATTGCTCGTTTTCCCACGTGAAAATAAAGTCGAGTCTAAGCCCCCAGCATGGCGGATTATCTAGTCCTTATTTCTTCAATAAAATACCTATTGACATAGAACAACAAAAAGTAGGCCTACAATTTATTCAAAAAGGGCATTAGTGAATGGCTACAGAGTATGGGTCGACTTTTGTTCTTCTTTAAATTAACATATTCATCATCTATCAACGTATGATACATATATATATTGCTTCAGAATCATAATTCAATCGTAATATGTTCACTCTGTTCAATTTCAATTGTCCAAAACACATAACAGGCCTAAAGTGTCTTCTGTTTCAACTGTTAATTAGATGAGCGTAGCGAGTTTTTTCTTCCATATACCGAAAATTTTGGGCTTGTTTTTGTTTTTTTTTTTTTTTTTTTTTTGGGTGAATTTTTGTAAAACGGCATCAGGTCAGGAAAAAGTTTCAATCAACTCGAAACTTTTTTACAAATTGGTGTTATACCAGATAGGTTGGGATTTTTTTTTTAGAAAATCGGTCGACGGTTTTTCCAGAAAAAAATTGAAGTATGGAATTCCCCATAAGAATAGGGCCGGGGGGAAATACTTGAATATTTTTTTTTTAAAAAAGCTCTCAATTCATACGAATGTAGGAAGAACTATCAACACATTTTTAAACGACTTGGAACAATCGGAGTGAAATAACGAAGAAAACGGGATTTTTTAAAGTACTTTTTTACACTCAAAAAAAGCAATTAGGAAAGCAATTAAGAAACTATTAATGGAGCAACAAGTGTCACCAATAATTGAAACGTTTAAAATCTGTGATGGATATGAAAAGGCACTGTTTGATTGTTTGGAAACCAAGGTTTATTATACCACAGACAGCCGCGGTTCTTAAACCTTTGAAGTGACCATGGCCTGTTTTTGTACATTGAGCTGACCAAATGTTCTTTAAATTTTACATTTCCATACTTCTAAACTCATCTCACAACGCATATAAGGCGTTTTACTAGTTAAACATAACTATGATATTTTATTTTGGTCAGCCCGCACACAAGAAACTTTCTTTTGCGGGCTCTACATTACATTGTTATTTCTCAATGAACCCTCCTACTTCTTTTTCAAACAGAACCTTCCAAATTGTTTTTCTTCTTTATGTATCTTTATTTATTGTACAATGTTACTATTCATTTCGTTGTATGGAAAACTGTCTAAATGGATATGTAATGTGGAATAAAATGAGAATAAATGAAATGAAAGAAGAATAATGTTCCTGTACTAAGGTGAAGTGTTATGATTGTGTACCGAAATAGAGTTAACCGAGTAATGCATGTTGTTTTTAGACGAGCTTTTGCGAGGATTCAATTTGACATACTAAACAAAATTGGTGTTCGTTTCTATGTTTTTTTCTTTTTTTTTTCCATGTTTTTTTTGTCGGTTTTCCACAGGTCAAACGGCTACATCTATCAAAATTTAAACTTTTTTTCAATATGGTTCCTCATCTAACTCGACTGTTAGTTTTGTGGCATTATCGAGGGGTAACTTTTTTTTATGAATTCTAGAAATTTCAGAAATACTCTTAGAAAAACATAGCGGGAAAAAAGAAAATATTTTCATTTCCAAATGAATGAAATTTTGCGTGAGTTGAATTACATTCTGATACACATTTCAAAAATTCTCAGCTTGATCGGGTCGCGATTTTGAAGAAAAAAACATAAAATGTGAAAAATTTGGTACCACTCAAAGTAGTTTTTTACCCTTTTCACCCATACTATATATCCCTCGTCTAAACGCATGTATGGCGTTCCCTATTATCATTAACGAGCCTTTTTGTAAGTTGGCCAATCTCCCGCAGTTCCACTCGACCCTCGTTTGCGTGATTCTTGTAGCGGCGTGACGTACGCGTGTTGTGAGGAAGCCAGGAACCCGGGACCAGGACGTGGAACCCGAGCCTGCCAAGCCGCACATGCACTGATCTACATACCAACAACATATCCGCCGCCTGCACGGCAACCTGTTGCAAGATGGCTCTGTACAATATCCGAGTTTATTAGCCTTACAAAACGACCTTTTTGGTTTTAGCGACCTGAAAGAACAATAGAATGGATTCGAATCCAAATATGGCTGATAAATTACAAAACTGTTAACAAGTATTTCTAGGAAAACACATATTCGTGTTGACAAGGATTGTGATGTATGGGTAAAAGTGAAACTGCTTCCGGGGTTTACCAATTTAGCACATTTTATTTTTTTTTCTTCAAAAGGTGACCCGATCAAGCTGAAAATTCCAGAAATGTGTATCAAAATTTAATTATCTTCACGTAAAATGTCTTTTGTTTGGAAATATATTTTTTTTCACGCTGTGTTTTCTAGTGGATTTTAAAATTTCTAAAATTCATATAAAAAAAAGTTACCACCCAATAATGCCACAAAACTATACAGATCTACGTTAGATGGGAACCATATTGAAAAAAAGTTTGAAGTTGATAGCTGTAGCCGTTTGACCTGTGGAGAACCGACAAAAAAAATATAAAAAAAAACATACAAACGAACACCAATTTTTGTCAGTATATGTCAAATGAATCCCCCTAAAACTCGATAATAAATTACTTGTTGAAATGGCGCGCGCTTTATCTTTTGACATTTCACAAGTTTTCAAACTGACATTGTACAGGCGTTGTAAGATGAGCGAGGTGGCATATAGAGAGTCTGTAATCGAAAACGAAGAACCCGACACACCTTGACGCATAAATTTAATTGCTGAATTGTGCGCGCGCCCTCTTCAACAATATCATCATTGTACATTTTGGGGACGGCTTATTCGTTTCCCTTAGGTCGACCATATTGGGATTTGAGCTCATTTTGTTGGTTCTTTAGTGTCGAAATCGGTTACTATCGATCTAGGGAGCGTGAATCTATCCTTCACATTTTTTTGTTATTTATTTCTATCTATTCGATGAATGAAAATATTCATGACATAGAAATTATTGATTTCATGTGGCCTGGAACGAATTGCTACAAATGCTAGAGAATGTGTACCCCTTACTGTTTTACATCAGTAAAAACTAAGAATTTCTTGGGAATATTTCTTTTTCAATTTTTTTGCTCAGACTGAAGAAAAGGGTAAATTTGAAACTTTTTAGATGGTATTTCCGAAAATGGGGCCTAACCGATTTGACCCAGAAAATTACAGTTCGAGTTGGATAAATCTGCGTGTTACCCGAAAAAATTTTGTGTCGATCGGTCAAACCCCGCGACCTGTGCAGTGCCCCAAAACAAACAACCAAGCAGAAAGCTCGTAAGAAGAGCTCTAAAGCGCTCATCCAATAAAACTATTACCTTCAAAATTACAGCATGAATTCGACACGGTTCGTGATCAATTGCACAAGATCCTTTTTTAATATTACTCAGAAAATGACCTTGGTTGTGTATAATGTTCCGTGATTGTTGCCGACAATAACGCTACGGTCCCGAGATCAACAGGATAGAACCGAAGAGTTTACATGCATACCAACTGAAATCTTTCACGAGACTGAAGAAATCGATATTTTGAATTGTTCATTTGGCAATATGGGGCGGCTATAGCCTACTTATTAAGGTTGTTTTGCAATTTATATACATTTTAAACTAACAATTACTGATTTTTATTGTAGGCTAGAGCCTATATATAAATTCAATTCTAGCCATTGTTATTTTAGCCTATATCTCATTTGTTATATCTAGCTATTATATATACTTTAATTATAACATCTATATATTAATATATATATATATATAGATATATATATAATAATATATATGACTATATATATATAGATTATATATATTTTATATAGATAATATAATATATCGATAATATATATATATTATATTATATATATAAAACATGATACGATGATAATTCAAGTCCGTTTTTTTAATATGTAACACACCCATAGAATATATATACTAGTATATTTTAATATATTTATATATTTAATATAATTAGCCTTTCCACTATTATAATTATAATAGACATAGTATATATATTCTATTTGGTGTTTCATCTAAAAACGCCTTGCCATAAGTTTCATTTTTATCACATTATGAGTCCGTTCCAGCTTACTAGATAACAATATCTATATTAATGAGATATATTATTATATATATATAGGATATTATATATATATAGTGTGTGTGAATATACATTAACATATATCTCAAATCAACATTATTATGTATACTATAGTTTATAGGAATTATACTTAATTACATATAATGCTTTTGGTTGTACGCGTATCATGAAAACATAGATAATACAAAATAGAGATATATATATATATATATATATTATATATATTTATAAATAACTTGCTGCTCGGCACACGTTGTTCGTCCATCGAAGTGATTTGTAGTGGAAATGTTGGTTTTTTTTAACTATCTAGCGCAAATGGTGAGTACCCATTGATTGACATTTTTCAAACGCCGTCAGGTCAGTGAACACCGTCATTATTGTTTTTGTCCTTGAAGTGGCCAATTTTTGGTATTGCTCTAGGAGACAGCTGGCGGAAGATCTCGTATACTTTAGGGACCTTCTAACCAGCCCTATGGAGTGCGTGAGTCATTTCACGACACTCGTCGAGCCGTTTTCGGAGGAGTTTCATCCTCTACCATTTTACCACACAAGTTTAATATATAGAATGTATATTGAGACTTGTGTATTTGCTACCAGTCGATCGATCGAGATCACTCGTTTCTTCTCTCCGACAGTTCGATATATCTCGCTAGGAGAAGATGTCCCACCTAACAGCTGATCGCTCCGTCCCTTCGCCCGTCTGCTTTCTCTCGACAGTGCGCACTCGTGCCGCGCATGTACTGGCAAAATGGACCATTATGTCAGAGCCCCTTATTCATACAACAAAAGTGAAATGCAATCGGACATAACTCCCTTATGCAGTGATTTTTATTGCAGAAGAAATGTTGGATATGATTAAACTGTAAGGGCTGTCAACGTACAAGTTTTGTGTGGTATGCCATTCTCAACCTGACGTATGATCTGTACTCACTTCATCCTAATACTTGCGAGTACGTAATTCGTTTCAGAGGCAGGTATTTTAAGTGGCCCAGATTTAAATGTTGGGACTTTCATATTTTTTTCATTTTCATTTTTGTTCTCGAAGTGTTCTTGAAACTGAATAAATTCGACGTCTAAACGAAGTGTCCTCATGCTGCGTATCTCCATACTGGTGTATTTCGGACTCATGTTTCCTTCTGTCTCAGGCACTACTGGACTCGAACTGTTCTAGCCGGGCACTGAAGCACCGTGTGGCTCGACGCCCACAGGCGATCTAATTTACTGCCATTATTTGATTCCAATTGGCCCTTCGAATGTGTATTATTTTCATACATTCTATATGTATAACGTATAATACTCTTGATTGCACATATTAATTGAATGGTAAATTAAGGCAACATGGTGAGAATATGAAGTATAATTATAATATTCCTAGGCACTGCTTCCCTTAACATGGGCCCCCCAAAGTAAATTTAGTCCCGGTGGGGGAGGGGGGGGGGGTGCGCCACTGCAAACCGTTGCAGCGCGATAATTCCGCCACTGGTTTTGTGCCTTCTTCAAGTAATATCAGAGCTTTGAATAAAACAGATAATTACTGAAGCTAATGAATAAATACGTTGATTGAGTCAACATAACACTCATTTCAGAATCTTAGGTTCCTGGCATTTGTCATATCTAATATCCTTCAAAGTAATTACTATTACCCATACTGAAGTACTCAATTAACTGAGTACATTTAATTGCTAGATCCTATTGTGAAAACGATACATTGTTTTGCCATATAAAATACCTACTCTGTGTTGATGAAATATTGCATGTCCTGATGCGAAGGTCCTCGTTCTCTCGCCTCTCCTCGCCGCTTTGCTTCAAACTCACGCCCACTAGACTAAATGTACACACAGAGAAATATTTAAAATTGGAGGATATCATGAAATGTTCCATAATAGCCATAGGTCTATAGACGGATTGTTTTTCTTCTAATTGTTGTGACACTTTCCTGTGATGGTGAGCATCAGAGGCTTTGCAGTTTGTTTACCGCCAATTCTGTCGCTGTCATCGACCTTCCCAATAGAGTTAGATCGAATATTATTAGTTCCTAGAAAAACGTCATATATGCGTTGTTTTGAAGAGTGATAGTAATAAAATTGTAAAATGGGTGAAAACTGCTTCGAGTGGTACCAATGTACACATTTCATGTTTTCTCTCATAATGACCTGACCCTATCAAGCTGAAAATTTCCCATAAATGTGTTCAAAATGTAATTCCACTTCACGCAATTCTTTTTTCGGAATAAAACGCGTTTGCTTTTTTTTCCTCTTTGCTATTCTACTATTGAGTATTTTTGAAATTTTCTAAAAATTCATGAAAAAAAGGTTACCACTCGATAATGCCACAACTAATAACAGATCCAAGTTAGATGAGAAACTATTTTGAAAAAAGTTATAATTGGATAGCTGCATGGTGCCAGTTTTTCCGTGGAGACCGACAAAAAAACATAAAACAAAGACAAAACATAAAACTCACGACCTTTTTCAGTATGTCAATTGAATCTGCTAAAGCTCGTCTAATAATAATTGAAAATGGGATCGTGTCTTTGATTCCAAATTCTTTCAACATTCATTTTTAATTCTCCGAACATGTAGGCCTACTGGGTGAATTTGAGTGAGCAAAACCACCGAAATCATCGAAATCCATTGTCATGTAGTGTTGAATCTCCACTAAAACCATTCAAGACCGGTGATAACTGATTGGAACCCAAGGTCAGTGCATAAGACTCACAACGTTAGATACAATTGTTTGTGAAGGTCAGGATCGAGCGTCATTCTGTAACAACTTTGTGTAGCGATCGAATCCATTTCGACCGGAAACGGGACTGTTTCGATCTCTTGACATTATGGAGCATTATATTCCCATTTCGACTTGAAATTGTCTCGACCATGGTCAGAAACGATTGCTCACAGGCAATGAGATATTCACTAGGCAAACGCGGAATGTGCGTTGTAAGATGAGTGAAACTATACACACCTTGATCATAGAAAATGAACTTCATCCGATGCCAATGGATCTGGGAAGCCGTGAATTTAAACGATGCCATATGTTTTCCACTAATACTTCTATATTTTCTATGAATAAAAAACATGTATTAAATTATTTTCTTCGATACTGCTGGTGCGAATTACACGTCAATTTTTATTAATGTGTATTATTTCTGTGTTCACATTTGAGGAAAATTTGAATTAAATTCGAGAGATTTTATTTTTCAACCTTTTTCGCCCAGCCTATCTTATTGGGATATTAGAAACTTTGAAATGATGATCCTCAAAAATGGTCCAACCGATTTGACCCCAAACTATACAGTTCTAAGTTGGATGAGTTTGCGTACATAGAAAAAAGTTTCATGTCAATCGGTCAAACCCTGCGACCTGTGCAGTGCGCCAAAAAAAAAAAAACACCACAGACAAAGCTCCGTAAGAGTGAGATGGAAACTCTTCGCTAACGCTCATCGAATGAGATTATATGAGTACATAAAACATGTAATCGTGAGTGTTGAGTGTATAAATGGTGTGGAAAGTGAGAGATAATTATTTTGATAGTAGAATAACAACAATTCACATTGCCATCTTAGTAGCTCTAATGTGTTTTCCAAGATAATTGACGAATACTTTCAGGTTAATGTCATTTGGTATTTTACTGTGACACTGAACATCGTCAATCGGAGTTTGATTTTCGATTTTTTGGCGTTTTCTGAAAGATCTGTTTACATCTTTCAGAAAAAGTTGCGGGAGGTTGAGAATGTTTTTTTTTCTTTTAGTTTTTAAACTCGCTTGAATCTGATTGTTTTTGCATGTTGTTTGGGAGGGGGTGGTGCTGGAGGGGGTAATTCTTGGTGGTCAAGTTAAGGGGGTAAGTTGATTGCCGTTGTTGGGGGGGGGGGGGGGTGTAATATGTGGGTTAGGTCAGTGGGGGAGGTTGGGGAAAAAAAACACAATAGGCGTGCTCAGTGTCTCTGTAATTTTACCGTTATTTTTCGACGTTTGACTTGTATTTTGTATTATTTTCAACTTGTATATGGACTAAGGCCACAGCCACAGGATACAATTGCAGAATACGATTGCACTTGTGTGCGTGTGTGGCGTGTGTGAGGTCAAGTCATAAGAAAAGCTGCGGTGGCTCAGTCGTTGCTTGTGTTTCCAACATGTCCATAAGCGATACATCGCACTTCTTCCAACTCCTGTGATTTCTGATGAATGCTGTTTCCATCGGTCGAAACGGAACCAAAGCGCTATCGAAACAGTTTCGACCTGGTCAAGTGACAGACAGACGTTACAGAATCGAGTCTCCAGCTGTTATTGCAAGGGAAACGTCTAGTTGTCGGCGCTGAGGAGTGAGCTGGTTGGTCCACTTTCCACGCCTTGCGCGCGCCGCTCTGCCAAGCTAGTGCGCAGGCGCGTGTTACGTCATGCATGCGGATCGCACGCGATGCATGGACTTATGTCGACATCGGACATTGTGACTGTTATTACAACCATTTCACTGTTTATGCTGTTTCATTATCTGCCTTGTTTATTACTGAGGAAATATTTAAATTATACTTTGCTTAAAATAAAATGTATACGACTGAGTTATGAAATCAAATGTTTTGAAGAATTGATAAATTGCTAGATTACAAATGATATTAAAAGAGACGTATGAATAAGATAATGATATAATAATGATAATAGAAGAAGAAGGACATTTCATGAGAATATTGGAAGAATAACTGCGAATGTTCCTAGCTGAAGAACTGATGAATAAACCCATGTTTTATCGGCGTGAGGTTTCCGTGAATCAATTATAGAAGTGAGAGCTTCCTCAAATATTAGATTTCAAATCACGCCGCTTAATTAAATATGAATGATTTCAACCAAAAAGGTGTAATAAAAATTGGAATTGAAGGTCGCCTTGAAAGGAATTCCGAGTTCAATTTTTAATTATCACAGAGAGTTATTATAGCCTATATGATATATATATATATAATATATATTATATATATATATATTATATATATATATATATATATATATATATATATATTATATATATATATATTATTGATATTATGTTTTCGGATACACGTATGTGTTAATGAATAATTCATTTTATTTCTCCAACGTTTCGACTTGTTTGCACACGTCATTAGCTAAGAGAATATAATCTTAAGAAATGACGTGTGCAAACAAGTCGAAACGTTAGAGAAATGAAATGAATATTTAATTAAACATACGTGTATCCGAAAACATTAATATCATAATAATATATATTATATATATATATATATATATATATATATATATATATATATATATATATATATATATATATATATATATATATTTCATTTCATTTCATTTATTTTCTTCAAAATAAAATATTACAAAACAAGTTAAAAACAATCTATAAAATGCAATATATATATATATGGAAAGTCAGATTATGTATAAGTATGATACAATATAAATATGTGAAATATATAGAATGAATATAACAAATCATCATGCAAGGTGACAAAAAAAATAGTAGAATGAGAACAGCAAATAAATACATCATAATATAAAAAAAAATAGCATAAGATGAGAAGGTCAACAAAAGTGTAATAGAAGCGTCTATGTACAAAAACATGTGTGATTACAAGCAGTGAAATATTCGTCGAGGTCGTAAATACTTTTCTTAATAAGGAAAACTTTGAGTGTAAATTTGAATACATTCAAAGTGTTAATAGATATGATGCAGTTCTATATATATATATATATATATATATATATATATATATATATATATATATATATATATATATACTGGCGTCGGAACCGAGGGGGGCAGGGGGGGCAATGCCCTTCCCAACTTTCGGCCAGGGGGGGGCAAGGGGGGGCAAGAAAAAGGTCTTGCAAAAAAAATTGAAAAGACGAGAAATAGAAAAGACGAAAAAAAGAAGGAAGAGAGAAGGAAGAGAAGAAAAAAAAAAGAAAGAAAGAGTAGGAAGGAAAGATGTAGACCTATTTAGATAGATAAAATCGTACATAGATTCATATTTCACATTGCATAGAAAATCAAATATCAGATGGGCACCTTCAGTTTTAGGAGAAAATTGATTTTTGCATCTAAAGGCCCTTTACACGATCAACTAAAATAGCAATGCATTTCGTCAATGCATTTTCCGTCGTGTATAGGATCCTAAAATTTTTATTTTCTACCGTAGCGGTACTAGTAGCCTGAACCTTGAACTAGCGAATGCCAGTAGCGCAACCTAGCGCTCAAATTACTAAAACATAGATCGACAGCTGCGATAAAATTACTAATCGATATCGAGTACTACTACTGTATCGATTGTGAAAGGTTTTCTAACCCAACTTTTTCAACCATCGCTACAACGCCTTCACGCTAAAACGATAACGATCCACGGTAAAAATAATGCCTAAATCAAAAGAGATTTTTCCACCATGGAGTCACCAGGAGAAAGAAGTATTCATTGGATTGTGGGAAGAGAACCCTCTTCTATATGACGTGTCGCATGTTAATTACAGCAAGGCCACCTTGAAAAGGCGTGTCGTGGAGGACATAGGGAAAAAATTTGATCCGATCCGTGCAGGTTAGTACGACCTTTTATACACTTTCTCCACAATAATCCTTGGCCTTGGTTCAGCTCAGACTAGGCCTAGCCTAGGCCCAGTCTCTAGGCATGAATTTGCACATTCTTATAAGACTAGGCCTACATTTTTCATGTAATTTGATGGTCATGTTTGAGTGGTGAAATGCTGCATTTTTACACTGATAATGTATAACATACTAGGCCTGACCAGCAACTCTTTATCTTTTTGTAGCCGATGACGTTGCAGCATTGGCTAAAAATCTACGGACGTATTTTTTGTCCGAGAAGAGAAAGATGAAGGAATCTGCCAACAAGAGTGGGTCGGGGGCAGCCGACGTGTATACATCCAGTTGGGTGTATTTTAAGCAATTGCAGTTCCTGCATTAAGCAACCCGATAATGGCCAGTGGCTCCAATTTGGTAAGTCATCTCATCAATCATCCATCCAACGCCAATAGATCTTCGCTATCATTACAGTGCGTCGTTAAACCCAATATATAAAAAAAATAAGTCAGCACGAGCGCTATGAGAAATGCTATTTTGCTGTAGAGAATGACAAGAAATTGATATATTCACCATATTATTATTAGACCTAGGCCTCGTGTTAATAATAACACTTCATGGGGAGTAAAATGATGTCTCTGCGAATGACAAGATAATGAAATGTTCACGATGTAGGAAGGACATAGTAGGGCAGTAAATAATAACACTTCATCAGGACGTACATAGTTTTGTATGTTATTGTATTGACCACAAAATTATTATAACAAGTAATGACATCAAATGATGACTGAGACGAGGGGCTACCACACTGAACCGTCATTCATACATACTTACATGCCCAACATAGTTAAGCTGAGTGTAAACATAATTAATCTGACCTACAGTAAAACTATACCATCCATAATCAAGAAATTATTCATGGGGCCTGAAAAATGAAAATAAATACATGTAGAAGGCTTAGATACTTATATCATTCTGTCTTGCCACTCGACACGTCCATTATCAGAAACAAAATACTCTTTAAATGCATTTCTAACATCACTGGCATTGTTAGAGTAATTGTTACTACCCTGTTGTTCCAACCCATCCAAGGATGGATCCTCCCTCCAAGACCCGCTCATGATCTGACCAGTATTGACATTTTCCTCATCTACACAACCTCTTGGCATATATGCATTTACAGCTTTTGTTCTCAAAAAATTATGTAGACAACATGAGGCCCAAATGACAAGATCTACTTTATGTGGTGCCAATTCGATAGCACGCAGAAAGATTCGGAATCTATGTGCCAAAATACCGAAAGCATTTTCTACAATACGTCTTGCCCGACTTAAGCGGTAATTGAAAATACGTTGATCGTGATCCATGTGTCGAATAGAGAAAGGCTTCATCATGTTTTCTTTCAGCGTAAAAGCATCGTCACCAATAAAAACAAACGGAAATATATTTTCTGATCCAGGAATTTCTTCTGGAGGCGGTAGATCTAATTCATCAGCCTCGTATGCAATATTGAATGTACAATTTTTGTAGATTCCTTTGTCAGATTCTCTCCCATTTTTACCAATATCAACGTAGACAAACTTATAGTCTGCGTCAACTATAGCAAGGAGAACAATACTGAAGTAACCTTTATAATTATAATAAGTAGATCCACATTGAGTCCGGTTTCCTGATCCTTACATGCTTTCATCGATTGCACCAAGACAATGTGGGAAATTCCATTTATCGCCAATCTATTGGCGAGTGGTACCCACGCTTCTTTTGTTGTTGGGCACTGGAAACACACACAGAAGATAACTGATTTAGACCGTAATACTTGTCATTACTGATAGCATATTTGTTTGTCAACAGCGTGACAATTGTACTGGGAGCCAGGTGCAACCTGATTTCGATGAGCCAGAAAGTCCCATATCGTCCCACTCCAGCGGCCCTAGTGGTGTCGGTACTTCAAACCGAAGTAAAAAGCGCAAGCGCGAAGAAGAGGAGGACACACTATTAAACAGTCGGCAGCCATCATGGCTTCAATAGCCAATAAGTCGAGCACACCCGCCAGACACACTGATGAGGCGGACCGCTACGGCCAATTCATCGCTGATGAATACCGAGGTTTAAACGACCATCAGAGAAACATTGCTAAATTTAAAATTCAACAGGTTTTTTTTGAACTGAAAATGGGTGGAAACCCTATTAGCAATTAGGTTCAATAAATGTATATTTTGTAAATACCTAAGAAATTGATGCATTCTTACGTCCCTTCCTATGTCATGTCCATTCATTTCTACATTCCTCGAAATAATATTTTTGCTCACATTTTCCACTGGTACCATAATATTACCAACATCACGAGTTATTTTATCCAGTCCCACTATTATACATTCGTTTATGCCTAACTGTGCTAATTGTTGTAAAAGTCAAGTTTACAACTATGCCTACATGTATCGGTTCCTCCTTAGGTTATAGCTTACTTCAATAGCTCAATAAGAGCGCTTTGATTGCAGGGCTCCAAGTCTCCCGTAATTATCTGACTGAGGGTTGACACGTGATGCGGTACCGATACTCCAAATGCGGTTGATACGAGTTGCCTAAAAAAAATAATCTATACCCAAGCACCAAGAAATAGAGTGCATAGTAATTTTATTACAGTACACGGGAGATTTTCGGAAATTGTTATAGAGGCCTAACCTAGACCTACCTGAAGCCAAGAAGTCGCAGTGTGCCAGCAAATCCCCACCTCCTCGGCATGAATTGGTTTCGCATGACTGTTTCTTGCTTCGAGATTATTGGGCACACCAAGTGCGGCCAACTCCGTGATGATACCCAGGTCATCGGACAAATTTCTTGAATCCTCTGGATCTTCTTTTCTTAATTCTGCCATTAGTTACCATAGTATGCAACCTTCTCAGGTCTTCTGTTATCAGGTTCTAACCCACATAACGATTTTCGTCTCTGTCTTCTCCTCCTTCTAATGATATTAATAATTACCGCAGCTCGACACTATTACATTTTCCGCATCCTCACGATCCCTACATCTGTTTGAATTATTGAATTTGGAGATTCAATATACACATAACATAAAAGTACCTGTCATCTGTATGCACGAAAAGGTTAGTCGATCGAACATGGTCAGTCACCAATCTTCGATTCTCCCTTCAAACGATAGGGCCGTCAACATAAAGCGTATTGCATCAACGAGTGACTCCTTCACATTACGGCCGCTGATTGGTCGGCTACAGCAATTCGGACCTTGAAAGTTAACGTGTTTCCTACTCGAGGAATGCGTCCGACATCACTACAATTTCTATTGTACGTGTAAACGCGAGAATAGGAAAGTTCTGTATGTATCGACTTCGTTCGATACATTGTAAAAAATGCATTGCTAGGGATAAGTTGATCGTGTAAAGGGGAAGGGTAGGCTCATCTGGAACACTTAAGCCATATTGAAAAGGTGTGGATTTCAAAGGAATTTGTGTACTGTTGGGAATGATGCTCTGGTAAGTAGGGTGTGGGTAGTTTACCAGAAAACAACAACAACTAAGCCTACCGCCAGTGCTTTCTTCAGCTATAATTATTCATTACAATTTTTGTAAATTTTGTAATTTCCAAAATTTCCAACCGTCCTACAATGACAATACAATGAATGGAAGAACAAGGGAACTTCCACTTGAGTCGTTCGGGATGACTGCCAGGGGCGTCAAATTTTAGGGGTCGCTATCGGCGCACATTTGTAACATTCTATTAATAATATGCCATAAAATCGTATCTATTACTTTTCATTATTTGGTGGAGAAAATGATTTATCATTCGACCAGCATGTTATCGAAATACATAGATTGTCTTGGATCATCCATGTCAGCAAAACTGCTCTTACAACCTAAAGAATTCATGAATTCCAGAAATTTTCGTCCAATTCCAACCCGTAGAATCGTATTTAATAAAGATAATCACACAAACTTTCCCTTCGGGGCTTGTTTTCTCCCTCACTCGCCATTCCCTTTCACCATGCTCAATATAGTTGTGGGCTCATAATATCGTCCTTGCCCGTGGCGCTAAAATGAGACAGAATACATGCAGTTACAATAACTATGTTTGGCAATATCAGTTGGGCCCTCAGTTCTTCAAACATTAATTTTGTCATCTAACTCTTATCTGAACACGTTTAATCGTGTTAAAAAAAGGGTAATTTGAAATATTCCCTGCGGGCCAGAGGGGGTCCTTCCCATTCCCCCCGCTTTTCGCATACTTCGCTTAACTGGCCTTGTACAAACTGTCCTTATATGGCATTTTCTTTTCCAAACTGAGATCCCCCCCCCATCTTGGTATTCTCTGTTTTTGCCTTCTCTCCTTAAAATACCCAATGTTATTGGATGTTGTGGCAAACCCCATATTCCTTTCCTCCGCGGTGTCGCAATTTTGAGCTTGCCCCCCCCTACTTTGAAAACTTTCCGACGCCCCTGTATATTTTCTATATATATATATAAATATATATATATAATATATATTATTATATATTATATCTTTATAATATATTTATATATTCAATTTTTATATATATATATAAATGGCATTTAGGTCGGCGTTCAATGCTTTGAAGTGTTCTTCTTGTAGTTAAACTATCACATTGTCGACGGCATTGGCGCAACGCCGCGTGTTTGGCCTGCTGTGGCAACACACTGGCCACGATCTCTTCAAAACCAGTCGTCTTCCTCGAGAGCCAATCGATATATAATGTACTACTCACAACTCTCACTACTCTCTGCTACTCACGCAGACCACTCGATTATATGTACTACTCTCACTACTTCTCACTAACTCTCTACTACCCTCACTACGCCGTCACTCACTCTCCCCTACTCTCACTACTCCCGCAACTACTCGATCAACGAGCGCAATAGAAAGAGTACTTTACTTTGATACTACTCGATGAGCGAAGCGAAACCGTAATTTCACCCCACACGAAAAACGAAATCATTCTCGTTTTCCTGATCGTATTCCACTGGTCTAACGAAAGTGGAATTACGAGTCCATGGAGTCGATTAGCGGAATATCGGTTTGTTGGTGAAGCAACTTGATCGGTATGAGACATCACATTCTAATGTAATAGACACACAGATGGATGATCATACTAAGTGTTGTTTGTGGGTTACTAACTATTTCTCTCGGTACAGATAATTTTCACGCGCATACGGTTTGAAAATGTTTTTGTTTTGCTTCTACGCGTGGCAGTTGAGTTGGATATGATACGAATATTCACTGATTCTCTCGTTAGACTCTAGTTAATTCTAATCGAACCGTTAACATCTGTCACTCGGAATGTTCCGACGTCTGTCGTGGGAGAACGAACTATCCATTTACTATTGATACTTTCATACTCGTCACGTAATGCGTGTTTCTGTTTTCAACTAACTGTCCAAGACAGTTTACCCATGTGTCTCAGGTATCCAGGTGGATATCTTTGTTTTATGTTTTCGTATCAATCATTCTTGATTCTTCGATTATCAATTTTTTGTAACCTTTGTTCGATATAGGTCTACTGTAATCTCCCTCATTTATTGATAATTCACAAATATGGCTTACTGCCATACCTCAAGATTCTAATGGGTATTCATAAGTTATATTGTCGATATGTAATTTGTGGTTGGTTTTGATTGATTTCCTTCTCCTTTGATTTGATTGATTGTTTTGATTCCCTCGAAAGAGGGTTGAAGAGTACACACGATACTACTACTAACCACTAAGACCGATTCTTAGTCACGTGCATGATGTCTCTATCGACAGGACGAAGGTGTGGTGTGAAGTCTCTCAAGTTCACCCGTTCCATTGAAACCGACCTAACACGTTCTAAACTAACGTCAACTACTTCATCAGCAACCGTTTTATCTTTATACCATCAAGCTGACTCGGCAAACGGTTTTTCGCCATTGAAGGATTTGTAGTGAATGTTGGGTTGTTTGATGTGGAAAATGAAGGTGATGGCGAAATTAGGCCGCATCTAGCGTGTACCCCCGCAAATGTTGCCGAGTGCTGCGGACATTGCGTACGCCGTCAATGTCAGTGAACAACGTCATTACTTGTTTTGTCCCTTGAAGTGCAATTTTTGGATATTTGCTCATAGGAAGAAAGCTTGGCGAAAATCCTGTATACGTTAGGACCTTCTACGCCGCTACGAATGTGCGTGAGTATTTCACGACACTCGGTCGAGGCCCGTTTCGGAGGATTGCATCCTCTAACATAGTGGACCGCGCTTTTTTATATTATAAGATTCACAAATCAAATTTCAAATACCTTTATCTGGTGTTTACTTGTAAAACCCAACCGAGCGTGGCCGTGGGCCTTGACCAGCATCGCTTTCTTTTCCCTATAACAAATATATTTAAAATCAAATTGAACACAATGGTCTGTATATTTACATTGTGGTTTTGATGCGATCATCTAAAGGCTTTGGGGTTTAGTTTCCGCAATTCCTGTCAGCTGTCCAGTCGAAACTTTCCCAAATGTGAGGTTAGAGGATCGAATTAATTTAATTGAAAATAGGATCGTGTCCTTACTTTCCAACTTGGCAAACATTCTCTTTATCTTCGAACATGAGACTGAGTGAATTTGAGTGAGGACAATACAAAATCATCGATATCAATTGCGAGGTGAGTGTTGTATGTCCTAACCATCGAGACCATCGAACACCAACAACCACAAGTGTCAGGGCCCAGATCCAAGAGAATTGATCTTTTAAAACGTTCCAAGTTAAACAGTTTTAGACTTATCACCAGACTTTGTTATAACTCGTATTCACAAAAAATTTGCAAGCAAAAGTATTAACAATAGTTTGTTCTAAGTTAATCACCCGGTTCTTGACCTGGTTTTTAGTGGAGATACAACACTCACCTCGCATGATTTCGATGATTTTGGATATTGATCCTCACTCAAATTCAACTCAGTATCAAGTTTCGAAGATAAGATGAATGTTTTGCATAGTTTGGAAGTGAATACACGATCCTATTTTCAATTAAAGTATCGATCCTAACCTCATATTTGTTACTTTTCGACTGACCGCTGCAGAAATTGGCGGTGCACCAATGGAGCCTTCTTGATGATCAACATCAACAATATTCACAACATTATAGAAAACCACTTAGAAATAGTGAACCTATAGAACTACCAATAACGTAACGGATTAAGCCCAAACATGGGCGCTAGTTATATACTTTCAACATTGGACGCTTCCTCACCATGATGGAATGCTAAAAATGTGACGCGCTGAAGTGTACCTTTTGATATTCGCAATTTCAAAAATCAAAACTACGCTTCAGCCTCGTATTCAATGTAAAGTACTGTTGAGTAGTTGCATTGTTTCTGTTTTTTTTCTCGTAGATGTCAAGTACTTAATGCAGTTATCAATTGGTAAAGTGGCAGTATGGCTCTTGACTAGGGGACCAATGCTTTTACACACGTATTGAAAATTTAGATTGGGCTATTTCAAATGAAATGTATTCCAACGTTGCGTTGATACAATTGGGAAGAGCTTAATTCACACAGAGTGCATTACACGAGTACTGTTCGGATCAATAATAATACTACCTGTAATTGAGTAGACGGCATCCCCTTTGATTCCCTCATGGTGCAAGGGAATGATCAAGTTGCTTCTCCCGTTCTCGTTATCGGTCGTCATATGTAGAAAACATTCTAATCTTTCATTTGATTTCAAATATTATCTTGTTGTAGAAAACCATACTTTGAGTTCAAATTGCGTTATGACCAACATCATTGACGCACCTTTTGCTCTCAATTGGCTTTACAGTCGAATACAATGACGTCCACAAAGCCACGGCACGGTATTTGGGTTGAAGTAACCACCAAATGAATGTCCTTAAAATCTTTGTGAATATAGGGTTTAAAGATAAACCGTGATAAGTTAGAAACGTGTCATCTCGGTTTCCATTACAGAGCGGTTTAAGCGCTAAAATGTTTCAAGCTAAAATTCTTTGTGAAACTGGGTCCCAGAACAAGATGAACGTTGTTCAAGGATGAAACTGTTTGTAAATCTGGTCCTGAGGAGAGATCGACACCATCCTCGTCTTGACTGTCTATCAGCTCAGATCCCTATCACACGGTGGTAGTGATACACCTTAGAACTTACTTATAGGCAAACGCGGAAATGGTGCGTTGATGATGAGCGAACTCTACACCTTTGGATCCATATCCAATGAACTTATCCGATGCAATGGATCCTAGGAAGCCGTGATTTACAATGCAATATGTTCCACTAATATTTCTATCTTGTTCTATAAATAACAATCAGTCTTAAATCATTTTCTGCGAAACGGCTGGTCCACATTACACGTCACTTTTTATTAATGTATTATTGCCCCGTGTTCACATTTGATGGACATTTGAATCTATTTGAGAGATTTTTATTTTCCATTTTTTTCCGCTCAGCGCCTAGTCATCTTGGGTTTTTAGAACTTTGAAAATGTGTTTCTCAAACTGGTCCCACCGAGTTTGAACGCCCAAACTATAACATTTCTGAGCTGGATATTTTGGGCATATAAAAAAAAGTTTCATGTCAATCGTCAAACCGGCGCCTTTGCAGTGCCACACACAACTGATCGAAACAAACAAATAACAGACAACGCTCCGAAGAGTTCATGGAAACTCTTCGCTAACGCTCATCGAATATGGAGGACGTCCGCCGTCCTTAGAGGGCACTTCAGCCTGTAGCGCAACTATCGCTTTATATCGAACTACTGATCACGGCTCATGATTACATGCGTTATTCACATATTTTATTGTTTGATATGCAATCACCTAAGTGACGGTCATCAATGTAGCCACTCAATCTCTCTAGATTCACAAGAGAGTCCGCTAGGTGCGGGAGGGGGTGTGTTATGGCTCTGCGTCGTATGACGGCCAGCAAACAATAACCCGCCATGTTTAATTAGTATGGGATCGCACACCTTCTTGATATTACGAGGAAGTACTTTGTATCACTACTCGTGGCCTCGATTGTTTGATAGGCTTGTCAGATTCATCCCACGGCTTAAATTCTGTTCTTTTGTTCCACTTAATCCACTAAATAACCATATCTAGTTTAATTAGAAATGTTCGTATCTCCTACGTCCTACAAACTTGCCTCACAATATAGGTTCAAGCGCTACTTTTCTAAATATTCGCATACCCTTAGTCTATATGTTCATTTTCAACATGCTACTCAGGTTGTAGCCAACTTAAAGGTTAAAACAAGCTGAATGAAACCCTGTTTGGCAATTTCTATTTGCACACATGCTATAATTACATTCTTTACAATTTACGAGTACAAGTTTTTGTAAGATAATTATACTGTTTAATTACGCGTAGTTCCGGGGGACAACAAGGAGGATATTCTCCCACGCGGTGTGTGTAGGCCACTGGTGGGCGGCGTGCGTCGTGCGTGTGCGCATGGAGGGCACGCGCCCTGATTCCCAGCGGACTCCACCTTGACGCCGCTTCCATTGTCCACACTCGACGCGTCTCACTCTCGTTTTTCCTGCCATTGTTTACTCACGCTCCTGCCTGCAACACCGTCGTCACACTGCTTGGCACGAGCCTCCCTCCTGTTGGAAACTCTAATACAGACCTTGATTCATATGCTACTTAGGCAAACGCAGAATATGCGTTTTTAAGATGAGCGAGATAATCTATAAAGTATAACGAAACTCTATACACCTTGGTATATGAAACTATTTTCAGTCGATACCACTAATCTAGAGAGCCGTGGAATTGACAAAGTGCCCCACATTTGTTCTGCTTTATTTCTATCCATTCGATAACTAAAGAACATGTAGAGTCCTTATTACTAGTTTCTCGAAGGCGGCTTGGTTCGAATAGATACAATTTCTAATTATGTGTATCACTTCCGTTTTCACATTTGAGGAAAATTTGAATTATCTTGTGCATGTTATTTTTCATTTTTTTGTTTTTTTTTTCCGCCCAGCCATAATTGTATGGGGTTTTAGAAACTTTGAAAATTATGTTCTCAAAACTGGTTCAACCGATTCGCCCCCAAAACTATTCAGTTTCCTAAGTTGATGAGTTTGCGTATGCAAACGTTTCATGTCGATCGGTCAAACCGTGCGACCTGTGGTGTGCTTCACACAAACAACCAAACATGAAAAAAACACAGACAAGCTCCGTAGGATGGAGGAACTCTCCGCTAACGCTCATTGACAATCTACCAACAAGTATCAGAATCGTACCGTAATCAATTAATCTCCTCAATCCACCTTACATTAATATTGCATTCTGTGCAAGAGTTTGCTGATGTTTTGCTTTCGTACTTACTTTTGAATTTAACGTAGAGACTTTTAAGTAATCATTTTCTTTTTTAATGCTCTTCAAATGATTCTGTTTAGTATCTAGCTATCTAGTCATGTAGTTCTTGAATTAGCTTATTTGTTTTAACTACTTGTTCAATCTACGGGTAATCACTATCCTGCTACTATTTGTAATGGTGGTACTGCCAACATCAGCTTTTAATGTTATCTTCAAGTTTATATGTAGAAATGTCATTTGTGTACCGATTGCCTCGAAGAGTTGGAGGAATAAACACTATCATACTACTACGACTACTACTACGACTAACGACTTGAGAGAGCCATCTTAGGCGGCGTCCGATGAACTGAAGCGGGATGTTGTTAGCGTGGTTGAAAGTCTCCTCCTGCCAATGCTATTGAAACGAATTGTTCAATCTTACTTGTGCGTACAGTGCGCGTATTTACTTATGCTAGAAAAAACGCCATAATCATGCGTTGTAGACGAGGCGGATAGTAATAGTATGGGTCAAAATGGGTCAAAACCCTTCTTTCCGGTTGTACCAATTGATCAACATTTTATGTTTTTGTCTTCGAAGTGGCTTCACCCGTACGCTGCCAAATTTCCAGAAATGTCTATCAAAATGTTCAATTCAACCTCAAGGCGAAATTTATTTTTTTTTCAATATTTTTTTTCCGCTTTGTATTCTAATGGGTATTATTTTTGAAATTTCTGACATTCATAAACAGTTACCACCCCCGTGGAAAAAAAAACATAAAACAACACAAATTTTTTTTAGTATGCCCAAATTGAATCCGCGCAAAGCTGTCTACTAGAGGAGTAACACTGAATGAGGGAAAGCAAATTCTAACTTACGTTCGTACCCTAATGATTCCAGAACTTGATTTGTTTTTGATATCAGTTCAATTCCAGAGTTTCTTAAATCAATCATAGCAGTTGAATTATAATGCTCAGCATCGCTAATGGATATGATGATGATGGAGGTAATCGGTCGAGTATTGTTTCGAAACCGGACCGAGTATTTTAGTTGTGCCTCCTACAGCATGATCAACAGGTGTTTGTACTGCGGAGGCCGCGACTGCCTGGTACTCTGATTTTCACACCATGCCGTGTAGAGGTGGGTTTGTGTGCCTCCTACATGCATTATCAACACTGGTGTTTGTGACTGCGGAGGCCGCGACGGCCTTGGACTCATTAGTTCACAACCAGCCGTGTAGAGCTTGGGTCTATTGCCTCCTACAATGCATGATCAACATCTAGTGTTGGGACTGCGGTGGCCGCGACCTGCCCTGGACCATTAGTTTCACACCAGTCCGTGTAGAGCTTGGGGTTTGTGTTCCTCCTACAATGCATGATCACATGTGTTGGACTGCGGAGGCCGCGACCTGCCTGGACTCATTAGTTTCACAACCAGGTCGTGTAGAGCTTGAGGTTTATGTGCCTCTACAATGCATGATCAACAGCTAGGTGTTTGGACTGCGGAGGCCGCGACCTCTGCCTGGACTCATTAGTTTCACAACCAGGCCTCGTGGTAGAGCTTGGGTTTAGTGTGCCCCTACAATGCATGATCACAGGGTTTTGGGACTGCTGAGCCGCGACTGCCTGGACTCATATTTTCACAACCAGGTCGTGTAGAGCTTGAGGTTTATGTTGGCCTCCTACCATGGCATTATCAACAGGTGTTGGGCCTGCCGGAGGCCGCGACTGCCTGGACTCATTATTTTCACACCAAATCCGTGTGAGCTTGAGTTATGTCCCCCTACAATGCATGATCAACAGGTGTTGGGGACTGCGGAGGCCGCGACTGCCTGGACTCCTTAGTTTCACACCAGGCCTTGTTAGCGCTTGAGGTTGAGTGTGCCCCTACAATGCATGATCAACAGCTTTTTGGGACTGCGTGGCCGCGACTTGCCTGGACTCATTAGTTTCCACACCAGGCCGTGTAGAGCTTGAGGTTTTAGTGTTGGCCTCCCTACATTCATTATCACAGGTGTTGGACTGGCGGAGTCGCGACTGCCTGGCTCTTACTTTCACAACCAGGACGTGTAGAGCTTGGGGTCTAGTGTGCCTCCTACAATGCATGCTCAACAGCTATGTGTTTGGGACTTGCGGAGGGCCGCGACTGTCCTGGACTCATTAGTTTCAACAAACAGTCGGGGAGAGCTTGAGGGTTTAGTGTGCCGCCTACAATGCAGGATCAACAGTGTTGGACTGCGGAGGCCGCGACTGGCCTGGACTCATTACTTTTCACAACCAGGCCGTGTAGAGCTTGGGGTCTAGTGTGCCTCCTAGCAATGCATGATTCAAACGCTGGTTTGTGTTGGACTGGGGGGGGGCGGTGGCCGCGACTGCCTGGACACTTAGTTTCACACAGGCCGTGTAGGCTTTGGGTCTAGTGTTCCTCCTACCATGCATGCCAACAGGTGTTGGGACTGCGGAGGCCGCGACTGCCCTGGACTCATTGTTTCACAACCAGCGTGTAAGCTGAGGTTTAGTGTGCCCTCCTACAATGCATGATCAACAGCTAGGTGTTGGGACTGCGGCGTCGCACTGCCCTGGACTCATTAGTTTCACAAGTCACAACCAGCCGTGTAGAGCTGTGGGGCTAGGTGCCTCCGACATGGCTGATCAACATCTCGGTGGTTGGAGCGGTGGCCGCGACCTGCCTGACACATGGAGGTTTCACCAACCCGGCCGTGTATAGCTTGGGGTCCTAGGGTGCCTCCTACAAATGCAGGATCAACAGTGTTGGGCCTGCGAGCGGCGATGCCTGGATGATATTTTCACAACCAGGCCGTGTAGAGCTTGAGGTTTAGTGTGCCTCCTACATGCATGATCAACAGGTGTTGGGACTGCGTGAGGCCGCTAACTAGCCTGAACTCATTAGTTTCACAACCAGCCGTGTGATATCTTGAGTTTATTTTGCCGCCGACAATGCATGATCACCTCTATGTGTTGGGACGGCGAGGCCGCGACTGCCTGGACCATTAGTTTCACAACCATGTCGTGTAGAGCTTGGGTTTAGTGTGCCTCCTACAATGCATGATCAACATCTTAGGTGTTTTGGGACTAGCCGGGGCCGAGACTGCCTGGACTCTTTAGTTTCACAACCAGTCCGTGTAAGCTTGGGGTTTTAGGTTGCCTCCTCATGCATGATCAACAGGTTTTGGTTCTGCGGAGGCGGCGACTGGCCTGGACTCATTAGTTTCACAACCAGGCCGTGTAGAGCTTGAGGTTAGTGTTCCTCCTAAATGCATGATCAACAGGGTGTTTGGGACTGCGGATGCCGCGACTGCCTTGGACTCACAGTATTTTCACAACCAGCCGTGTAGAGCTTGAGGTTTAGTGGGTGCCTCCTACAAGGCATGATCACAGGTGTTGGGACTGCGCCAGGGCCGCGATTCCTGGACCCTCATTTAGTTTCACAACCGCCGTGTAGAGCTTGAGGTTTAGGTGCCTCCTAACAATGCAGATCAACAGGTGTTGGGACTGCGCAGGCCGCTGACTGCCTGGAATCATTCGGTCACAACCAGGCCGTGTATAGCTTGAGGTTTAGTGTGCTCTACAATTCCTGATCAACAGGTGGTTGGGGACTGCGGAGCGGCGACTGCCTGACTGATATTTTTCACAACCAGGCCGTGTAGATCTTGCGGTTTGTGGGCCTCCTACAATGCAGTTATCAACAGGTGTTGGGACTGCGGAGTATGCCTGCGACTTGCCTGGCTCAGTAGTTTTCACAACCAGTCCGTGTAGAGCTTTGAGGTTTAGCTGTGGCCCCTACCATTCATGATCCAACAGGTGTTGGGACTGCGGAGGCGCTACTGCTGGATCATTAGTGTCACAACCAGGCGTGTAGAGTTGGTTTAGTGTGCCTATGCCTCCTACAATGCCTGATCAACAGGTGTGGGACGGGCGGAGGCTGCGACTGCCTGGACTCTTAGTGTTCACAACCAGGCCGTGTAGATCTGAATGTTTAGGTCCTCCTACAAATGTCATGATCACCTGTGTTGGGACTGCGGAGCCGCGACTGCCTGGACTCATTAGTTTCAAACCCTGCCGTGTATAGCTTGAGGTTTAG
Organism: Brachyptera putata; assembly: GCA_907164805.1. Lineage (NCBI taxonomy): Eukaryota > Metazoa > Arthropoda > Insecta > Plecoptera > Taeniopterygidae > Brachyptera > Brachyptera putata. Next base: position 902,904 of record OU015470.1, on the reverse strand, counting down.
TGTGCCTCCTACAATCATGATCCACAGGTTTTGGGACTGCGGAGGCGCCGCGACTGCCTGGCCTTAGTTTGCACAACCAGGCCGTGTAGAGCTGGGGTTAGTTTGCCTCCTACAATCATGATCACCAGGTGTTGGACTGCGGAGGCCGCGACTGCTGGACTCATAGTTTCACAACCAGGTCGTGTAGAGCTTGAGTTTGTGTGCCTCCTACAAATGCTGATCAACAGGTGTTGGGACTGCGGGGCCGCGACTGCCTGGACTCATTATTTTTCACCCCAGCGCCGTGTAGAGCTTTTAGGTTAGTTTGCCTCTACCAGCATGATCAACAGGTGTTGGGAACGGACGGATGCCGCGACTGGCCTGGACTCCTTAGTTTCACAACCAGGCCGTGTAGAGCTTGAGTTTTAGTGGTGCCCTGCCTCCTACATGCATGATCACATCTAGGTGTTGTACTGCGGTTGGCCGCGACTTGCCTGGACTCATTAGTTTCACAACCAGGCCGGGGTAGAGCTGGAGGTTTTAGTGGCCTCCTACAACATGATCACATGTTTGGGACTGCGGAGGCCGCGACTGCCTGGACTCATTCCTTTCACAACCAGCGTGTAGAGCTTGGGTCCCTATTGTCTCCTACACTGCATGATCAACAGCGAGTGGTACTGCGGAGGCTCCGCGCTTGCCGGACTCATTGAGTTTCACAACCATGTCGTGTAGAGCTTGCGAGTTTAGCGGTGCCTCCGCACATGCATGTCACACGCATTCGCATTTTGGCGTCACTTCCCTATGCCTATCCGGAAGCCAAGCGACCTGGCCTGGACTCATTACTTTCACAACCAGGCCGTGTAGAGCTTGGGTATCTCAGTTTGCCCCCTCGCTACACCATTCATTATCACAGCTAGGTGTTTGGCGACTCGCGTGTGGCCGCGACTGCCTTGACCACAATTATTGTTCACACCAGCCGTGTAGAGCTTGGGGTCTAGTGTGCCTCCTACAATGACTGAATCACACGGGTTTAGCTTGGTCGATCCCTACCGCGACGTAGGCGCTGCGTACTCCTGTGACTCATTAGTATTCACAACCAGCCGTTGTAGAGCTTGAGGTTTAGTGTGACCTCCTACCAAATGCATGATCAACAGCTAGTTTGGGTGTGGACTGCTGAGGCCGCAGCTGCCTGGACTCATGTAGTTTTTCACAACCAGGCCGTGTAGAGCTTGGTGGTCTATTGTTCCTCCTACATGCATGATCAACAGCTGGTTTGGGACTGCGGTGGGCCTCGACTGCCTGGACACATTAGTTTCCACACCAGGGCCGTGTAGAGCCTTGGGTCTAGTGTGCCCTTCCTACATGCATGCTCAACAGGTTGTTGGGACTGCGGAGGCGGCGACTGCCTGGACTGATTATTTTCACAACCTGCCGTGTAGAGCTTGAGGTTTAGTGTGCCTCCCTACAATGCTGTATTCACAGGTGTTTGGACGGCGGAGGCCGCGACTGCCTGAACTCATTGTTTCCCACCAGGCCGTGTATAGGCTTGAGGTTTATTGTGCCCTCCTACACCTGCATTATCAACAGCTAGGTTTTTGGGACTGCGGAGGCCGCGACTTTTGTGCTGGACTCATTATTTCAACAAACCAGGTCGGTAGAGCTTGAGTTGTAGTGTGCCGCCTACAATGCATGACAACAGCTGGTTTTGGACCTGCGGAGGCCGCACTGCCTGTACTCTTAGTTTCACAACCAGCCTGTGTAGAGCTTTGGGTTTAGTGTTCCCTCCTACAATTGAGAGCACCAGGTGTTGGGTCTGCGGAGGCGGGACTGCCTGGACTCAATTAGTTTCACACCCGGCCGTGTAGAGCTGATGTTTAGTGTGCCTCCTAGATCTGAAGCAACATTGTTTGGGATGCGGATGCCGCGACTGCCTGGACTCATCATTTTCACAACCAGGCGTGTAGAGCTTGAGGTTAGTGTGCCTCCTACAATGCCCTGACAACTCGGTGTTGTGGACTGGCGCAGGCCGCGACCGCCTGGACGCATTAGTTTCACACCGGCCGTGTAGAGCTTTGAGGTTTAGTGTGCCTCCTACAATGCATATCCACGGTGTTGGGACTTGCGCAGGCCGCGACCTGCCTGGACTCATTATCTTCCCACACCCAGGCGTGTAGAGCTTTGAGGTTTAGTGGTGCCCCTACAATGCTATATCACACCTGTTTTTGGGACTGCGAGCGTGCCGACTGTCCTGGGACGGATTAGTATTCACACCATTCCGTGTAGAGCTTGCAGGTTTAGTGTGCCTTCCTACATATGGCATGCTCACAGTGTTGGGACTGCGGAGGCTGCTGAACCGCCTGTACTTCATTAGTTTCACAACCAGGCGTGTATAGCTTGAAGGTGTTATAGTGTGCCTCCTACAATGAGATCAACAGGTGTTGGGACTGCGTAGGCGGGCGACTGGCCTGGACTCATTATTTCACAAACCGGCGTGTAGAGTTGAGTTTAGTGTGCCTGCTCTACTAATGCTGCTCAACAGTTGTTGAGACTGCGGAGGCTGCGACTATATTCCCTGCCTGACTCATTAGTTCACACCAGCCGTGTAACCTTAGGTTTAGTGTGGCACCCTACCATGCATGACACAGTTACTTGTGGACTGCGGCAGGCCGCGACTTCTGCCGGGCCTCTTAGTTTCACACCAGGCGTGAGAGCTGGGTTTAGTGTGCCCTCCTACAATCATGTCAACAGTGTTGGACTGCGCAGCGCCGACGACTGCCTGACTCTTAATTACAACCATTCCGTGTAGAGCTTGAGTTTATGTGCATCCTCAATGCATGAGCAACAGGTGTTGGGACTGCGGGAGGCCGCGACTGCCTGGACTCATTGTGTTTCACAAACCAGTCGTGTAAGCTTGAGTTTAAGGGGCCCCTACAATGCATTATCAACAGGTTTTGGGACTGCGGAGGCCGCGCTGCCTGGACTCATTGAGTTTTCACAACCAGGCCGTGTAGAGCTTGGGGTTTCAATCCTCCATGCGAATATCTTGCTCATCCCACAGCGCTGCGCATCATATCCATGGCCGTGTTGAGCCCTAGTGCTCGAGGCCCTGGTCTAGGGCGGCCATCCGTCAGACCCCTACAAATCAGGTAACGTGTATATTTTCACATACTAGAAACGCCTTATATGCGTTGTTGACGAGCGGAATAGTAAGTAATGGGTAAAAGCTGCTTCGAGTTGAGGCATATTTTATGTTTTTTCTTCCAAAATGGCTGTTCCGATCAAGCTGATTTTTTTTGGATTGTGTTATCAAATGTAATTCATTCACGCAAAATTTTCATTTTTTGAAAATAGAAATTTTTTTTTTTTGTTTCCGCTGTTTATTCTAATAGTTATTTTAAATTTCTAAAATTCATAAAAAAAGTTACCACCCGATATGCCACAAACTATACAGATCTAAGTTGGATGAGGAACCATATGGAAAAAAGTTTGAAGTTGATGGCTGTAGCCGTTTGACCTGTGGAGAACCCGTCAAAAAAAACTGGAAAAAAACATAAAAAGAACACCAATTTTTTTCAGGATGTCGAATTGAATCCTCGCTGAAGCTCGCATAAAAGTTTTGAGATACCACTTGAAATCGAAAAATAAAATCTTTCCAGAATATACGGTAATCGATTGCCCTGAATGTGAACAGAGAAAGAAACACCGTTCTACAAAATTTTGAGCGAATGCGATATTTATCAGCTGGGACAACCGTGTATGAATCAGCGAGCAATATCCTGACCGAAACGATATTTGAACACATTTTGCATTATTATTCAACATATTAATTAGTACCGATCACAGTGAAAGAATTACCTTATCATTGACAGGCCATAGTAGGCCTAATCAGACGAGCTCAGCGAGGATCATTTGAGTACTGAAAAAATTGGGTTCGTTTATGTTTTTTTTTTTTCATTATGTGTTCCTCATCTAACTAAGATCTGTCTAGTTTTGTGGCATTATCGGTGGGTTGACTATTTTTTTATGATTTTAGAAATTAAAAATACCCATAGATAACATAGCGGAAAAAAAATATTTGTCCAAAAAATGAAATTTACGTGATGTTGATTACATTTTCGATACACATTTCAAAATTTCAGCTTGATCGGTCAGCCATTTTGAAGAAAAAACAGTAAAATGTGCTAAATTGGTACCACTCGGAGCATTTTTTACCCATTTTACTCATACTATTACTATCCGCTCGCCTAACACGCATATATGGCGTTTCTCCTTGTAGCCCAAACAATCATCATAAATGTACTTCCAGATAACACCGCAGCGCTCGTCATAATCTGAGTGAGTGTGCTTTCTGATCAACTACTATACTCTTTGGGGGGGGGGGGGCTGATCACCATCCCACCGTGTACCATGCACTGACAAGTGAGCGGTCCGCCACTGGCCGCCTCGGAGCGCCGCCCTGGCGTTGCCCGCAGCTAATTACCACGTCCGGCGCGTTCCGCCATGCCGATCATAACCATAATTACTCGGGCACAAACAAGACCTGTGCTCTACGCAAATAAACTAGACTAGATTATGCTCGTTCCTTGTTCGACTACACGCATCGCCATGCCACGACTAGACAGAGGTGTTTAAGGGA
>OU015470.1:892332-897789 GCA_907164805.1 Brachyptera putata | reverse complement strand
TAGGCCGATCTGATGATAAAAACATGCGATTTCAAAATGAGTGCTAGTAAACCTATTTGATTATTTATTTAAGGGTAGAAGAATGCAGCACTAACAAATTTCAACGCACAACGCACTAACAAAGCTAAGTATGTTTAAAACTGCGTTTAAAATTAGGGGTGCCAGCACCCCTAATTTGACTATTTATTTAAGGGTAGATGGAATGCAGCACTAACGAAAATTTCAACGGCACAAACCAGCACTAACGAAAAGCTATCAGTATTGATTATAAAAACTGCGTTTTATAATAAAGGGGGTGCTGGCACCCCCAATTTGACTATTTATTCAAGGGTAGATGGAATGAAGCAATAACGAAAATTTCAACGGCACAAACCAGCACTAACGAAAAGCTATCAGTATTGATTATAAAACTGCGTTTTATAATGAACATCAGCAAACTCTTGCACAGAATAGCAACTATTAATTGTAAGGTGCTCTTTGAGGAGTGATTTGGATTGATTCATCGGTAGAATCTTGATACTTGTTGGTAGATTGTGCAATCAGCGTTAGCGAAGAGTTTCCATCCCACTCCTACGGAGCTTTGTCTGTGTGTGTTTTGTTTGTTTGTTTGTGCGCACTGCACAGGTCGCACGGTTTGACTGATCGACATGAAACTTTTTCTGTATACGCAGACTTATCCAACTTAGAACTGTATCGTTTCTGGATTAAATCGGTTGGATCATTTTTGAAAAACATCATTTCAAAGTTTCTAAAAACCCCATACAATTAGGCTGGGCGGGAAAAAAAAAAAAAATCTCACCAATATAATTCAAATTTTCCTCAAATGTGAAAACGGAATTGTACACATAATTAGAAATTTTGTATCTAATTCGGAGCAGCCGTTTCGAAGAAAAATATTAATACATGTTCCTTATCCATCGATAGATAGAAATAATAGCAGAAAATGTTGCATTGTCAATTCACGGCTCTCTAGATTCGTTGGTATCGAATGAAATATATTTCATATTACCAAGGTGTGTAGAGTTTCGATTATACTTTATACACATCTCGCTCATACACAACGCACATTCTGCGTTTGCCTGGTAGAATATGATCAAGTGTCTGGTATTGAGTTTCCCACCAGATGGAGCTCGCGCCCAAGAGTGTGACGCCTGTCTAGCAGCTAGGTAGGCGCGTGACGTAACAATGGCAGGAAAACGAGAGTGAGACGCGGTCGAGTGTGACAATGGAAGCGAGTCAAGGTGGCGTCTCGCGGGAATCAGGGCGCGTGCCCTACATGCGCACACGCACGACGCACGCCGCTCGCCACCAGTGGCGCTACACACACGCGTGGGAGAATATCCTCATTGTTGTCCCCCGGACCTACGAGTAATTAATCATTATAATTATCTTACAAAATACTTGTACTCTTAAATTGTATGGAATGTAATTTATAGCATGTGTTGTCAAATAGAAATTGCCAACAGTGTTTCATTCATATTGTTTTAACCTTTATGTTTTGCTACACCCTGATTATGCATGTTGAAATATAGAACATATTTAGACTAAGGGTATTGCGAATTATTTAGAAAAGTGGCGCTTGAACATATATTGTGAGGCAGTTTGTAGGACCGTAGGAGATACGACATTTCTAATTAAACTGATACTAGGTATTTATTGGCATTAATGTAGGAACAAAAGAAAAGAATTAAACAGTTGAAATAATCTGACGCCTATCAACAATAGAGCCACGATGTAGTGATACCAACTTACTTCATCATAATATAAAGAAGGTGTGCCGACTCCCATACTAATAACATGGCGGGCATTATTGTTTGCTTGCCGTCAGATCAGAGCCCAAATCCCCCATCTACCCTAGCGGACTCTCTTGTGAACTAGATGAGATCGAGTGGCTACATTGATGACGTAATTATTTGATTGCTATCAAACAATAATATGTGCATCACGCATGTTATCTATTGAGCCGTGATCAGTAGTTCGATATGAAAGCGATAGTTGCGCTACAGGCGAATGTGCCCTCTATGACGGCGGACGTCCTCCATTACTCGATGAGCGTTAGCGAAGAGTTTCCATGCAACTATTCCGGAGCTTTGTCTGTTATTTTTATGTTTGTTTGTAAACACTGCACAGGTCGCACGGTTTGACCGATCGACATGAAACTTTTTTTTATATGCAAACTTATCCAACTCAGAACTGTATAGTTTTGGGGTCAAATCGGTTGGACCATTTTTGAGAAACATCATTTCAAAGTTTCTAAAAACCCCATAAGATTAGGCTGAGCGGAAAAAAATTGGAAAATAAAATCTCTCCAATATAATTCAAATTTTCCTCAAATGTGAACACGGAAATAATACACATTAATAAAAATTGACGTGTAATGTGGACCAGCCGTTTCGCAGAAAATGATTCAATACATGATTTTTATTTATAGAAAAGATAGAAATATTAGTGGAAAAATATTGCATTGCTAAATTCACGGCTTCCTAGATCCATGGGCATCGGATGAAGTTCATTTTATATGATCAAGGTGTGTAGAGTTTCGCTCATCATACAACGCACATTCCGCGTTTGCCTATAAGTAAGTTGGTATCACTACACCGTGATAGGGCTCTGAGCGGGCAAACGATCTGATAAGACAGTCAAGAAGACGGATGGTGTCGATCTCTCCTCAGGACCCAGATTTACACACAGTTTCATCTCTTGAAACGTTCAATCTGTTCTGGACCCAGATTCACAAAGAATTTAATCTTGAAACATTTTAGCGCTAAAACCGTTCTATATTGAAACCGCGATAACACATTCTAACTTTATCACGGTTTTATCTTTAATCCCTATTCACAAAGAATGTTAAGGACTTTTTATCTTGGTGTTTACTTTAACCCAACTTACCGTGCCGTGGCCTTGTGACGTCATTGTTTTCGACTGTCAACCAATGAGAGCAAAGAGTTGGACGTCAATGAGTTTGTAATAACGCAATATGAACATCAATTATTGGTTTTCTACAACGAGATAATATTTGAAATCAAAATGAAAGATTAGAATGTTCTACATATTTCTACGTTTGTTTTCTTATAATCGTTGTGAATCTTTCTGATGTTGATCATCAAGAAGGCTTTGCATTTTGTTTACCGCCAATTCTGTCAGCTGTCAGTCGAACTTCCCAAATGTGAGGTTAGGATCGAATAATTAATATAATAATTGAAAATAGGATCGTGTCTTTACTTCCTAACTATGCAAACATTCATCTTTATCTTTGAAACTTGATACTGAGTAAATTTGAGTGAGGACAATATCCAAAATCATCGAAATCAATTGCGAGGTGAGTGTTGTATCTCCACTAAAACCAGTCAAGACCGGTGATAACTTTAGAACAAACTATTGTTGAAACTTTTGCTTGAAGTTTTTCGTGAATACGAGTTGTAACCAAGTCTGGTGATAAGTCTTAAAACTGTTATAACTTGTAACGTTTTAAAAGATAAAATTCTCTGTGGATCTGGGCCCTGCACTTGTTGGGTTGTTGGGTTCGATGGGTCTCGATTGGTTTTAGTGGAGATACAACACTCACCTCGCAATTGATATCGATGATTTTGGATATTGTCCTCACTCAAATTCACTCAGTATCAAGTTTCGAAGATAAAGATGAATGTTGGGAGAGCTTGGAAGTAAAGACACGATCTTATTTTCGATTATTATATTAATTATTCTAGCCTAACCTCACATTTGGGAAGTTCGACTGACAGCTGACAGAATTGGCGGTAAACAAAACCCAAAGCCTTCTAGATGGTCAACGTCAAAAAACAAATGTAAAAGTATACAGAACATTTTGTTCCATTTTATTTTAAATATCATCTTGTTATAGAGAAAATCAAGCGATTGATGTTCCTATCGCATTATTATAAACCACTCTTTGCTCACACTGGTTGACAGTCGAGAACAATGACGTCATAAGGCCACGGCACGGTAGGTTGGGGTTAATGTAAACACCAAGATACAATGTATTTGAAATTATTTGTGAATCTTATATATAAAAAGCTCGTGTCACATGTTAGAGGATGAACTCCTCCGAAACGGCTCGACCGATTGTCGTGAAATTCCTCACGCACATGCGATAGGGGTGGTAGAAGGTCCTAAAGTACCTTCCAGCTTCAGAAGAAGCTTTCTCCTATGAGCAATATCCAAAAAATTGGCACTTCAAGGACAACACCAGTAATGGCGTTGTTCAATTACATTGACGGCGTACACAAGGTCTGCCGCGCTCGGCAACACATTTGCGGTGGTACACGCTAGATAGCGCCTAATCCGCCATCACCTCATTTCCACATTAACAACCAACATTCACTACAAATCCCTCCAATGGCAGAACAACGTTTGCCGAGTCAGCTAGCTAGTATGGTATAAAGATAAAACGGTGATGAAGTTAGAACGTGTTATGTCGGTTTCAACTCGGAACGGTGTGAACTTGAAGAGACCTCATCCCACACCTTCGTCCTGTCGATAGAGACATCATTCACGTTGACTAAGAATCGGTCTTAGTGGTTAGTAGTATCGTGTTTACTCCTTCAACCCTCTTTCGAGGAATTCAAAACACTCAATCAAATCAAAGGAGAGGGAAATCAATCAAAACCCAACACAAATTACATATATTACAATATAACTTATGAATAACATTAGAATCTTGAGTATGGCAGTAAGCCATTATTTGTGAATTATCAATAAATTAGTAAATACAGTAGACCTATATCGAACAAATGTTACAAAAAATGATACATTCAAAGAATCAAGAATGATTGATACGAAAACATGAGACAATATATCCACTTGGATACATGAAGACTTGAGTAACTGTCTGGACAGTTAGTTGAATAACAGAAACACGCATTACTGAGAAGCCTGAACGCATCAATAGTACCTGTATAGTTCGTTCTCCCTCACGACAGACGTCGGAACAATCCGAGTGACAGATGTTAACGTTCGATTAGAATTAACTAGAAGTCATAACTGAGAGAGTCAGTAAACTATTCGTCTCATCACTCAACTGCCACGCGTATACGACAAAACAAACATTTTTCAACCGTATGCGCGTGACAATTATCTGTAACGAGGTGAATAGTTATTACTCACACCATCTTGGAGTTATTGATCATATCTGTGTGTCTATTCTACTAGGAAAACGCCATATATGCGTTGTTAGACGAGCGGAAAGTAATAGTATGGGTAAAAATGGGTGAAAAATGCTTCGAGTGGTACCAATTCAGCACATTTTATGTTTATCTTCAAAATGGCTGACCCGATCAAGCTGAAATTTTTTAGAAATGTGTACCAAAATGTAATTCAACATCACGCGAAATTTCATTCTTTTGGAAAATAAAAATATTTCCTTTTTTTCGCCATGTTATTCTGATGGGAATTTTTGAAATTTCTTGAATTCATAAAAAAAACGTTACTCCCCGATAATGC
>OU015470.1:819832-887332 GCA_907164805.1 Brachyptera putata | reverse complement strand
TTTTTTATATGCAAACTTATCCAACTTAGAACTGTATAGTTTTGGGGTCAAATCGGTTGAACCATTTTTGAGGAACATCATTTCTAAGTTTCTTAAAACCCTATAAGATTAGGCTGGGCGGAAAAAATTGAAAAATAAAATCTCTCGAATTTAATTCAAATTTTCCTCAAATGTGAACACAGAAATAATACACATTAATAAAAATTGACGTGTAATTCAGATCAGCCGTTTGGAAGAAAATAATTTAATACATGTTTTTTATTTATAGAAAAGATGGAAATATTAGTGGAAAAATATGGCATTGTTAAATTCACGGCTTCCCAGATCCATTGGCATCGGATGAAGTTCATTTTATATGATCAAGGTGTGTAGAGTTTCGCTCATCTTACAACGCACATTCCGCGTTTGCGTAGTGAATATCTCATTGCCTGTGAGCAAACCGTTTCTGACCATGGTCGAAACGGTTTCGAGTCGAAATGGGAATATAAATGCTCCATAATGTCAAGAGATCGAAACAGTCCCGTTTCCGGTCGAAATGGATTCGATCGCTACACAAAGTTGTTACCGAATGATGCTCGATCCTGACCTTCACAAACAATTGTATCTAACGTTATAATACGGGTTGTGAGTCTTATGCACTGACCTTGGGTTACAATTAGTTATCACCGGTCTTGAATGGTTTTAGTGGAGATTCAACACTAACATGACAATGGATTTCGATGATTTCGGTGGTTTTGCTCACTCAAATTCACCTAGTAGACCTACATGTTCGGAGGATTAAAAATGAATGTTGGAAGAATTTGGAATCAAAGACACGATCCCATTTTCAATCATTAACTTATTAGACGAGCTTTAGCGAGGATTCAATTTGACATACTGAAAAAATTGGTGTTCGTTTTTATGTTTTTTCTTTTTTTTTATGTTTTTTTGTCGGTTCTCCACAGGTCAAACGGCTGCAGCTATCAACTTCATACTTTTTTCAAAATGGTTTCTCATCTAACTTGGATCTGTATAGTTTTGTGGCATTATCGAGTGGTAACTTTTTTTTCATGAATTTTAGAAATTTAAAAAATACTCACTAGAATAGCACAGAGGGAAAAAAAAAAAGAAACTATTTTTATTTTCCGAAAAAATGAATATTGCGTGAAGTTGAATTACATTTTGATACACATTTCTGGAAATTTTCAGCTTGATCAGGTCAGTCATTATGAAGAAAAAAACATGAATTGTGCTAAATTGGTACCACTCGAAGCAGTTTTCACCCATTTTCACCCATTCTATTACTATCCACTCTTCAAACAACGCATATATGACGTTTTCCTAGTAACTAATAATTATTCGATCCTAACCTCATATTTGGGAAGTTCGACTGACAGCTGACAGAATTGGCGGTAAACAAAATGCAAAGCCTTCTTGATGATCAACATCAGAAAGTTTCACAACAATTAGAAGAAAACAATCGTACATAGACCCTATGGCTATTATGGAACATTTCATTATTTCATTCCAATTTTAAATATTCTCTGTGTTGTCTCACATTTCGTCTAGTGGGCTGTGAGTTTGAAGAGGCGAGAGAACTGAGGACCTTCCAGCAATCAGACATGCAATTATTTCATCAACACAGAGTAGGTATTTATATGGCAAACAATGTATCGTTTTCACAATAGACTGAGCAATAAAATGTACTCAGTTAATTGAGTACTTAAGTATGGGTAATTAGTTAATTACTTTGAATGATATTTCGATATGACAAATGCCAGACCTAATGATCTGAAACGAGTTGTTATGTTGACTCAATCAACGATATTTATTCATAGCTTTCAGTTAATTATCCTGTTTTATTCAAAGCTCTGATATTACTTGAAGAAGGCACCAAACCAGTGGCGTAATTATCGCCGCTGCAAGCGGTGCAGTGGCGAACCCCCCCCCCCCCCCCACCCCGACTAAATTTACTTTGGGGGGGCCACTGTTACGGGCATAATTGGCCTGGAATTATAATTGATAATTCATCATTTACCATGTGCCTTCATTTACCATTTACAATTAATTCATGTGCAATCGATAGTATTCTACGTTATACTATATAGAATGTATAAAAATAATACAAATTCGAAGAAAAGAATCAAATTAATTGCAGTAAATTAGAGCCACTCGTGTGCTTCAGTGCCGGACTAGAACAGTTCGAGTCCAGTAGTTCCTGAGAGGAAGGAACATGAGTACGAAATAGGAAATACACTAGTATTGAGATACCGCACAAGAGAACACTTCGTTTAGACGTTCGAATTTATTGACGTTTCAAGCACAATTCGAGAACAAAATGGAAATATCAAAAGTACCAACTTTAATTCTGGACCCCCTTAAAATGCCCTGCCTCTGAAACGCTGTCTTTACTCGCAGTCTTAGGATGAAGTGAGTACAGATCATACGTCAGGTTGACGCATGCGCATACCACACAAACTTGTACGTCTGACAGCCCTTAAAGTTAAAATCATTATTCCAACATTTCTTCTGCAATAAAACTCGACTTGCATAATAGAGTTATTGTCCGTATTTGCATTTCACTTTTGTTGTATGTAAATAAGTGGCTGACATAATGTCCAGCAGTACATGCGCGGCACGAGTTGCGCAATGCGAGAAAGCGGACCGGGCGAAGACGAGCGATCAGCTGTTATGTGGGACATCTTCTCCTAGCGAGATATATCGAACTGGTCGGGGAAACGAGATCTCGATCGATCAACTCGGTAGTTAATCACACAAGTCTCATATATACATCTTATATATAAAAGCTCGTGTCACATGTTAGAGGATGAACTCCTCTGAAACGGCTCGACCGAGTGTCGTGAAATTCCTCACGCACATTCGATAGGGCTGGTAAAAGGTCCTGAAGTATACGAGATCTTCCGCCAAGCTTTCTCCTATGAGCAATATCCAAAAAATTGCCACTTCAAGGGCAACACCAGTAATGCCGTTGTTCACTGACCTTGACGGCGTTGAAAAATGTCACTCAACGTTACTCACCATTTGCGCTAGATAGTGTAACAACCAACATTCACTACAAATCACTTTGATGGCAGAACAACGTTTGCCGAGTCAGCAAGTATATATATATATATATATATATATATATTATTGTTGCTTAACGGACCCACCAACAGCTGGGTTATACGGGGGTACGAATGAGCAAATGATAATGAAACGATAAAGTGATGATAGGTGGAGGGACCTTTATAAAACCCCATGCCTTATGCGGGACTCGAACCCACGCCCAACGGTGACTTCAGTTTCTACCGCTAGCGATAATTGACTCGGCCACCGGAGCGGCTTGTATATATATATATATATATTTGTATTTATCTATGTTTTTCATTATACGCGTCATCAACCCAAAGCATATATGTAATTATATATGTAATTACTATACACATAGGTATACATAATAATGTGATATGATATATATGTATATACACATATATATATATATATACATATATATATATATATATATATATATATATGTGTGTATATACATATATATATATATATATATATATATATATATATATATATATATAATATATATATATGTATATACTATATATATATATATTTTATATATATATATATATATATATATATATATAATATATATATATATATATATATATATATATATATATATATATATATATATATATATATATATATATATATATATGTATATATGTATATATTAAATATATATATATATATATATCTATAGCTAGAATAACAATGATATATATGGCTAAAATAACAATGGCTAGAATTTAATTTATATATAGGCTATAGCCTACATATATCAAATTCCAGTCATTGTTATTTTAAAATGTATATATAAATTGCAAACAACCTCTACTAAGTAGGTCTATAGCAGCAATATTGCAAAATGAATAATTTCAAAATATCGTATTCTTAGTGTAGTGAAAAGATTTCATTTGGTCGCATGTAAACTCTTCTTGTTCTATCCTGTTGATCCTCGGGACCGTGGCGTTATTTGTCGGCAACAATCACGGCACATTATACACAACCAAGGTCATTTTCTGAGTAAATATTAAACAAGGATCTTGTGCAATTGATCAAGAACCGTTTCTAATTCATTGCTGTCAATCTTGAAGGTAATAAGTGCTATTGGATGAGCGCTTTATGAGCTCTTCTTACGAGCTTTCTGCTTTTGTTTGTTTGTTTGTTGGCACTGCACAGGTCGCAGGGTTTGACCGATCGACATGAAACTTTTTCTGTAAACACGCAGACTTATCCAACTCAGAACTGTATAGTTCTTGGGTCAAATCGGTTGGACCATTTCTGAGAAATACCATCTCAAAGTTTCTAATTACCCATTACTTCAGTCTGAGCAAAAAAAATTGAAAAATGAAATATTCTCAAGAAATTCTTAGTTTTACTGAATGTAAACACAGTAATGGTACACATTCTCTAGAATGTGTAAGCAATTCGTTCCAGGTCTTATAAAATCAATAATTTCATATGTCATGAATATTTTCATTCATCGAATAGATAGAAATAATAACAGAAAAATGTTGAAGAGATAGATTCACGGCTCCCTAGATTCGATAGTAACTGATTTCGACACTAAAAGAACCAACAGAATGAGCTCAATCCCAATATGGCCGACGAAATGGAACGAATAAGCCGTCACCAATGTACATGCGCGCGCACAATTGAGTGACTTTTACCACTGGCACCGTGCCCGCTACTCTTACTGTCGAATGAAGTATATTTATGCGTCAAGGCGTATAGGGTTCTTCGTTTTCGATTACAGACTACTCTATATAGACACCTCGCTCATCTTACAACGCCTGTACAATGTCAGTGTTGAAAACTTGTGAAATGTCAAAAGATAAAGCGCGCGCACATTTCAACAATGTGATTTATTATTCGAGCTTTAGCGACGGTTCAATTTGACATACTGACAAAAAATTGGTGTTCGTTTGTATGTTTTTTTTTATGTTATTTTGTCTTTTTGTCTTTTTGTCGGTTCTCCACAGGTCAAACGGCTACAGCTATCAACTTCAAACTTTTTTTCAATATGGTTCATCATCCAACTTAGATCTGTATAGTTTTGTGGCATTATCGGGGGGTAAGATTTTTTTTATGAATTTTAGAAATTTCAAAAATACCCATTAACACAGCGTGGAAAAAAATCCATTTTCCAAACAAATGACATTTTGCGTGAAGAAGAAATAAATTTTGATACACATTTCTGGAAATTGTCAGCTTGATCGGGTCAGCCATTTTGAAGGAAAAACATAGGATGTGTTAAATTGGTACCACTCGAAGCAGTTTTTACCCATACTATTACTATCCGCTCGTCTAACAACGCATAGACCTATATGGTGTTTTCCTAGTGAATATCACATTGTTGACAGTTTATTCGTAACATTTTATCAGCCATATTGGGATTCAGAATCGCATTCTATTGTTACTTTCAGTGTCGACTAAACCAAGAAGGTCGTTTTGTAAGAGCTAATAAACTCGGATATTGTACAAGAGCCATCTTGCAACAGGTTGCCGTGCACGGCCGGCTGGATACTGTTGTTGTATGTAGATCAGTGCAGTGTGCGGCCTTGGCAGGCGGTCGGTTCCCACGTCCTTGGTCCGGTTCCTGGCTTCCTCACAACAATCGCGTTACGTCACGCCGCTACAAGAATCACGCAAGACGAGGCTCGAGTGGAACACTGCCGAGGAGATGGCTGCAACTTGACAAGAAGCCAATCGCTAGAATGATAACTAGGTAAACGCCATACATGCGTTGTTAGACGAGCGGATAGTGATAGTTTGGGTGAAAATGGGTAAAAACTACTTCGAGTGGTACCAATTGAGCACATTTTATGTTTTTTCTTCAAAATCGCTGACCCGATCAAGCTGAGAATTTTTGAAATGTGTATCAGAATGTAATTCAACTACACGCAAAATTTCATTCATTTGGAAAATGAAAATATTTTTTTTTCCCGCTATGTTATTCTAATGAGTATTTTTGAAATTTCTAAAATTCATAAAAAAAAGTTACCCCTCGATAATGCCACAAAACTATACAGATCTGAGTTAGATGAGGAACCATACTGGAAAAAAGTTTGAAGTTGATAGCTGTAGCAGTTTGACCTGTGGAAAACCGACAGAAAAAACATGGAAAAAAAAAGAAAAAAAACATAGAAACGAACACCAATTTTGTTTAGTATGTCAAATTGAATCCTCCCTAAAGCTCGTCTAAAAACAACATGCATTACTCTGTTAACTCCATTTCGGTACACAATCACAACACTTCACCTTAGTACAGGGACATTATTCATTTTTTCATTTCATTTTATTCCACATTACATATCCATTTAGACAGTTTTCCATACAACGTAATGAATAGTAACATTGTACAATAAATAAAGATACATAAAGAAGACAAACAAGTTGGAAGGTTCTGTTTGAAAAAGAAGTAGGGATGTTCATTGAGAAATAACAATGTAATGTAGAAGCCCGCATAAGAAAGATTCTTGCGTGCGGGCTGACCAAAATAAAATATCATAGTTATGTTTAAATAACAGTTGAAACAGAAGACACTTAGTCCTATAGCCATGTGGTTTAGTGACAATTGAAATTGAACAGAGTGAACATATTACGATTGAATTGTGATTCTGAAGCAATATATATATATATATATATATATACATACGTATGATAGATGATGAATATGTTAATTTAAAGAAGAACAAAAAGTCGACCCATACTCTGTAGCCATTCACTAATGCCCTTTTTGAATAAAATTGTACTTTTAATTGTTCTAATGTCAATAGGTATTTTATTGAAGAACTAAGGACCTAGATAATCCGCATGCTGTTGTCCAATTATTTTCTTCTTCCTAGGTATGATCACATCATGAGCGGTATAGTTAGATGCAGTTCTAGTAAGATACGAACGAAGTGCAGGGTTTCCTTTTGATATAAGTGAAAGTTTTTGAAAATATGAATGGACAACGTCTTGAAATATAGTTGTTTCAAATCGAGGGTATTCGAAATTTGGAAAGTTGATTCAGATGAAAATTGTAAAGGTTTATTTATTATAACTTTTAAGAGGATTTTCTGAATTATGAGCATAGGTTTATTGTTAGTTTTATTTAATCCTCCCCAACCGATTATTCCATGAAGTAAAAAGGACTCAGCTAAAGCTTTATAGATTGATAATAGCATGCTCCTATTCACTATACGTTTCAACCTGTAAAATACATACATTAAGCTACGAGCTTTCTTTACAGAGGAGGCAACATGCAAGTTCCATCTCAGATGATTATCGATTAGTATTCCTAAATATTTGATGCAATTGCTCGATTTTAGTGAATAACAGTTACAATTCATGTCTGAAGTACATTGGGAAGAATGCAATTTCAATTTCAATCTTTCATCTGGCAAAGTTTCAGTGTTGATTGTGAAAGTTAAATATATTGTCTTAGATTCATTCAAAGTTAGCACGTTATAGTTGAGCCACTGGTAAATTAGTTTCAGAGAACTGTTAGCTTTTCTGAAGACTTCGGACCAGCACGAGTCACTGAACAACAGTACAGTGTCATCGGCGTAGGTTATAATTTGACCATCTATTTTCAAGTCACATGAATCATTAATATAAATAAGAAACAAAATTGGACCGAGTACAGTCCCTTGTAGCACTCCATATTTGATATTGGTTTTAATACTGAAGGTTGAATTGATTTTGACTGTCTGATTTCTATTATCAAGATAATTTTTAAATAATTTATGAGGTAGGCCACGAATACCTAAACTTTCTAATTTGGCTAATAGAATATGATGATCAACAGTATCAAACGTCTTAGCTAAGTCTAGAAAGACACCCACGGTTTTATCCCCCCGATCCAAGGAATTGTATAATTCACTCGTGAGTTTGAGTATAGCGTCATTCGTTCCAAGCTTGGGTCGGAATCCATATTGATTTTTTGATAGTATTTTGTTTTTATCCGAATAATTCATTGATCTAATTTTTATACATTTCTCTAACAATTTTGATATATGTGATAACAAAGAAATAGGTCTATAATAACCTAATATATTTCTTTCGTTGTTTTTATGAATTGGAATAATAATGGCAGTTTTGAGTGCTTGAGGGTAAATGCCAGTCTCAAAACAGAGATTAAATATATGAACGAGCGGTTTCAGTAAATACTCTTTAGCTGCCTTAATCGTATTTGTTTTAATATCATCAAATCATATATAAAAAAATCATATATAATCATATTTAAACAAAATAATGTTGCAATAATGCAAATAATGTTTGAAAAATGTTGCATTGTCGAAGTCACGGCTTTCTAGATTCATTGACATCGGATGAAGCTCATTTCAAATGATCAAGGTTTGTAGAGTTTTCGATTAAACTTTATATAGGCATCTCGCTCATCGTACAACGCACATCCTGCGTTTGCCTAGTATACATGAATAAAAATTTGGTTTGATATTCGGACTAGCCGTTTTGGAGAAAATAATATAATTAGATGAGCGTAGCGAAGATTTTCACTCAAGTCTTACGGAGCTTTGTCTGTGCGTTTTTTTTTTTTTTTTGTTTGTTTGTTTGTTTGTAAACACTGCACAGGTCGCAAGGTTTGACCGATCGACATGAAACTTTTTTTTTATATGCAAACTTATCCAACTTAGAACTGTATAGTTTTGAGGTCTAATCGGTTGGACCATTTTCGAGAAACATCATTTAGAAGTTTTTAAAAACCCCGTAAGATTTGGCTGGGCGGAAAAAAATTGAAAAAAAAATCTCTCCAATACGATTCAAATTTTCCACAAATGTGAACACAAGAAAAATATAAATGAATAAAAATTTGGTTTGATATTCGGACCAGCCGTTTTGGAGAAAATAATATAATAAATGTATTTTATTCATCGGAAAGATAGAAATATTAGTTGAAAAATGTTGCATTGTCGAAGTCACGGCTTTCTAGATTCATTGACATCGGATGAAGTTCATTTCAAATGATCAAGGTTTATAGAGTTTGCGATTATACTTTATATAGACATCTCGCTCGTCGTACAACGCACATCCTGCGTTTGCCTAGTGTATATTATTCTTGTGTTCACATTTGTGGAATATTTGAATCATATTGAAGAGATTCAATTTTTCAATTCTTTCCGCCCAGCCAAATCTTATGAGGTTTTTAGAAACTTCTAAATGATGTTTCTCAAAAATGGTCCAACCGATTAGACCTCAAAACTTTACAGTTCTAAGTTGGATAAGTTTGCATATATAAAAAAAGTTTCATGTCGATCGGTCAAACCCTGCGACCTGTGCAGTGTTTACAAACAAAAAAAAAAATCGCACAGACAAAGCTCCGTAAGACTTGATTCACTCAAGTCTTCGCTAAATCTTCGCTACGCTCATTTATTAGAATAACACAGCGGAAAAAAGAAAATATTTTTATTTTCCAAGAGAATGAAATTTTGCGTGAAGTTGAATTACATTTCAATACACTTCTGTCTGGAAACTTTCAGCTTGATCGGGTCAGCCATTTTGAAGAAAAACATAAAATGTGCTAAATTGGTACCACTCGAAGCAGTTTTCACCCATTTTAACCCATGCTATCACTATCCGCTCGTCTAACAACGCATATATGGCGTTTTCCTGGTTGTAATACGTTCCCCTAAAGACTTGTAGGGTGGAACAATTAGCAACAATTGTAATCACGCCAACCCATCTCATCAACACTCGCTGAAGACACGTCAGTCTGTCAGCCATTAGCGGCTCTCTCTCTCTCTCTCTCTGTTTACACAAGTCAGCCTCGCGTTCACCTGGTTTTAATTAGGTGCTGTCAGCAACACGTCTTATTTGGTCTGAGAGCTGATCTTGATGCGCTCGCTCGTGAGTACACTCAGATTCACTCGCTGTTCATCTCAGCTCTGGACCACTGCTCCGGTGGCAGTTCATGCTCAATACCATTCCTCATTCGATGAGCGTTCCATGCAACTCTTACGGAGCTTTGCTGTGTGTTTGTGGGCACTGCACAGGTCGCAGGGTTTGACCGATCGACATGACACTTTCTTTTATGCGCAAACTCATCCAACTTGGAACTGTATAGTTTTGGGGTCAAATCGGTCGGACCATTTTTGAGAAACATCATTTCAAAGTTTCTAAAAACCCAATAAGATTAGGCTGGGCGGAAAAAATTGAATAATAAAATCTCTCCAATATAATTCAAATTTTCCTCAAATGTGAAAACAGAAAAAATACACATTAAAAAAAATTTACGTGTAATTCGGACCAGCCGTTTCGAAGAAAATAATTTGATACACGTTTTTTATTCATAGAAAAGATGGAAATATCAGTGGAAAAATATTGCATTGTTAAATTCACGGCTTCCCAGATCCATTGGCATCGAATGGAGTTAATTTTATATGATCAAGGTGTGTAGAGTTTCGCTCATCTTACAACGCGCATACCGCGTTTGCCTAGTTTTAGCAATGACGAATTTTTAGTTTCGAGTACCGGAATACAGTTTATAAAGATTTGAGTAGAGGAAAAGGGGAAAAAAGTAAAAATAGCAAAAAGTAGTTAAGTGTCATTTTAGAATGTGGCTCTGGAGATTTAATAGAATAGTGTTGAAAGCAGAGTATTTTGGTAACGTCTTGGGGGAGATCGTTCCAGAGACGAATGGATCTACCAAGAAGAGATTGGAGGCCCATGTTGGTGTTATCTTGGGTTGTCGAGGGATCTGTCTCACAGCGGGGCCATCCGACTGCGCGTCTTCGACAACATGATCTTCACCTCACAATCAGATGCAATATATATAATAGTCTACTTGTGCCAGCCATAACACATGTGCTGATGTATGTTATGAAGACACTAGTTCAGATTTATTTGAAACGTTTAATATTCTTACTCCTCCATCAAATACATTTATTATACTTCTATTCTGATTGTTGATAATCCTGAATTAGTAGAAGAAACAATATAATCCATGTAGCCACTCAACAAGAAACAGGAATAACTCACATCTGCACAAACATAATGCATGTCTATCAACAAACAGCCCTCATCATGCAGTAACTTAGTTACACAACCACTTGACTATCATCAGGCCCAACTTTAGTTGTAGATTGTGAGAGATTCCTAAATATAAATGTTATTATAGGGTCTACTATAAACGCTTGTTCAACATAAATCATTCCGAATCAGATTTAGAAACCAGAATTTCAGATTTCTTAATTTTAGAACCGATTCAGAATTCAAATTTGGAAACCATTCCATGTTGAGGATTCTTCAATAGTAATTAATTTCTATTTCGAGTATCTTATAATAATGATGCATGCCTTGACGAATATTTCACCATGTAAAATCAAATAACTGACTATAAGGCACATTATTGCTATTCATACATCTTTTCAAGGACATCCCTGACCACACGGCTGTTAGCCGATAGCATGTCCAGTATATTGTCATTCAACTGCCTCCCCCGTGGCTCAGTCAACTATCGCTAGCGGTAGACACTCAAGTCATATCTCACTTCTCAATGGTGCCTAATGACCCCACCAACAGCTAGGTTATACGGGGGTACGAATGAGTGGATGATAATGAAACGATGAAGTGATGATAGGTGGAAGGACGATTACAAAAACCCATGCCTTATGCGGGACTCGAACCCACACCCAACGCTGTCTTCAGTCTCTGAAGCGTGCCTCAGCTGACTGAGCTAACGAGGGCGGCTGAAGTCATATCGAGTAAGGGTTCGAGTCCCGCACAAGGCATGGGTTTTTGTAATCGTCCTTCCACCTATCATCACTTCATCGTTTCATTATTGCCTGCTCATTCGTACCCCCATATAACCTAGCTGTAGGTGGGGTAGTTAGGCTGCATGTGCATGTTAGTAGCTTACATACGGTAGGCTTCAATTGGTTCATTTCTATGTGTGTGCGAGTGTACACGTGCTCTGTTGTTGTTGTTGTTGTTGTTGAACTCGGGTTTTATGAGAACTCGAATCAAGTCCAGTAGATATAGGCCTACCCGTCAAAAAACCGACATCTCTGTTTTTATTAACATTCATTTTCATTTTATTATTTAGTGTTTCTTGTTTGATAGGGCACAGTGATGATTGGTGGATCGGACCTATGTGGAAGATACAGGCCAGAAGATGGAGGAGGTAGAAAATACGAGGTACTTACAATAAGACCAGGGCCCAGATCGACAACAGTTTTATCTCTTAAAACGTTATAAGTTATAACAGTTTTGACGTTATAAGTTATAACAGTTTTAGGACTTATCACCAGACTTGGTTATAACTCGTACTTACGAAAAATTTCGAGCAAAAGTTTTAACAATAGTTGGTTCTAAAGTTATCACCGGTCTTGACTGGTTTTAGTGGAGATACAACACTCACCTCGCAATTGATTTCGATGATTTTGGATATTGTCCTCACTCAAATTCACTCAGTATCATGTTTAGAAGAAAAAGATGAATGTTGGGAGGGCTTGGAAGTAAAGACACGATCCTATTTTCAATTATTATATTAATTATTCGATCCTAACCTCACATTTGGGAAGTTCGACTGACAGCTGACAGAATTGGCGGTAAACAAAATGTAAAGCCTTCTTGATGATCAACGTCAAAAAGATTCACAACGATTATAAGAAAACAAACGTAGAAATATGTAGAACATTTCATTCTTTCATTTTGATTTTAAATATTATCTTGTTGTAGAAAACCAATAATTGATGTTCAAATTGCGTTATTACAAACTCATTGACGTCCCACTCTTTGCTCTCGTTGGTTGACAGTCGAAAACAATGACGTCACAACGCCACGGCACGGTAAGTTGGGGTTGAAGTACACAACCAAGACAGAATGTCCTTAAAATTCTTTGTGGATAGGGATTAAAGATAAAACCGTGATAAAGTTAGAAAGTGTTATCTCGGTTTTAACTTAGAACGGTTTAATTGCTAAAATGTTTCAATAGCCGCCCCGGTGTATGAGTCAACTAACGCTATATTTTTTTAATGTTGCTCAACGACCCCAACAACAGCTAGGTTATACGGGGGTACGAATGAGTGGATGATAATGAAACAATGAAGTGATTATAGGTGAAAGGACTTTCACAAAAACCCATGCCTTATGCGGGACTCGAACCCACGCCCAACGGTGACTTCAGTTACTACCGCTAGCGATAGTTGCCGCCCCCGTGGCTAAGTCAACTATCGCTAGCGGTAGTAACTGAAGTCACCGTTGGGCGTGGGTTCGAGTCCCGCATAAGGCATGGGTTTTTGTAAACGTCCTTTCACCATTCATCCCTTCATCGTTTCATTATCATCCACTCATTCGTACCCCCGTATAACCTAGCTGTTGGTGGGGTCGTTAAGCAACATTGAAAAAAAAAATGTTCCAAGATAAACTTCTGTGTGATTGTGTGGCCAGGAAGCGCTTCTTCGAGCATCCTCCTCGCGTCATGTCGGTCTGCTTGGAGCCGCAAGAGACAGGAGATAGGGTCGCTGATAGCCTTCGTTCCGTCCCAATAGCACCGACACGCTGCACTATTGTTGTCCATCTCTCCTCGCAGCAAACATCGCCTCCAATACAATCAAGTGATGTCAGTTCGCGCCGTGGTGGCAATATTATTGACCCTTAGTATGAAGCTAATAACTAGGAGAACGCCATATATGCGTTGTTGGACGAGCGAATAGTAATAGTATGGGTAAAAACTGCGTCGAGTGGTACAAATTTAGCACATTTTATGTTTTTTCTTCAAGACCCGATCGAACTGAAAATCTCCAGAAATGTGTATCAAAATGTAATTCAAGTTCATGCCAAATTTCAATTTTTTGGAAAATGAAATATTTTCTTTTTTTCCGCTGTTATTCTAATGGGTAATTTTGAAATTTCTAAAATTCATAAAAAAAAGTTACCACCCGATAATGCCACAAAACTACAGATCTAAGTTAGATAAGGAACCACAATGAAAAAAAGTTTGAAGCTGATAGCTGAAGCCGTTTGACCTGTGGAGAAACGACAAACAAACATAAAAAAAAATTATAAAAAAAATTAAAACAAACATCAATTTTTTTCAGTATGTCAAATTGAATCCTCGCTAAAGCTCGTCTAATAATGGAATTATCTGGTCTCAGTTGTCAGTTATAAACTGTTTTCACTGCATGTTTCTGCCCGGGGTTCAAACCGCGGTTATCTGCCCCCCCCCCCCCCCTCCACACACTCACATACACACACATTTGAGATCCGAATTTTCTCTAAAGCCATTGAAATGTGGTCGTTTTGAGCTGAATGTGCTGTTGAAACATCATTTCTCACTGCCACTGTTTTTTAGTTATTTCAATTCCAATGTGGGGGGTCCAAGTTTATGCCCCCCCCCCCCCCCCCCCCCCACTCTCTTACGGAATATATATTTGTGAAGATGTTTTCCAAATGTGCTCGTTTTGTGTTGAAATGTGCTGTCGGAAACCCGTTTTGTGCTGCTACCGATTATTTATTATTTTCATTGTGGTTGCCCCCTCCCCCCCCCCCACACTAGAAGTGGAATAACAAATAACTCCGGGGTGAATTTACCCCCCATGTACTCCTAAGTATGAATATTTACCAATTATTAGCGCAGTTTTCAACCTAGATCTAGTTCCATAGAAATCTATACCGCTTTATCTTTCTTAATCATTTCATATTTTATCATTATCAGACGAGCTTTGACGAGGATTCAATTTGACATACTGAGAAAAATTGATGTTCGTTTTTATGTTTTTTTTTATGTTTTCTCATGTTTTTTTGTCGGTTCTCCACAGGTCAAACGGCTACAGCTATCAACTTCTAACTTTTTTTCAATATGGTTCCTCATCTAACTCAGATCTGTATAGTTTTGTGGCAATATCGAGGAGTAGTTTTTTTTGTGAACTTTAGAAATTACAAAAATACCCGTTAGCGGAAAAAAAATATTTTTAATTTTCAAAAAAATGAAATCATGCGTGAAGTTGAATTACATTTTAAAACACATTTCTAGAAAATTCCAGCTCGATCGGGTCAGCCATATTGAAGAAAAAACAAAATGTGCTGAATTGGTACCACTCGAATCATTTTTTACCCATTTTTACCCATCACTATCCGCTCGTTCAACAACGCATGTATATCGTTTTCCTAGTATATTCATACGCCATAAATACAAAACTGCGACGTTTCATCAGTTTTCTATTTGTTCTCATTTTGTCACTCCTTTGACTTGAATTGTGTAATTCATGTTTTTTCTCCTCGGCCTTGTTGCTCTTACCAGCTCAGTCCCATTGTTGGAGCTCCAATCACCGTCTCATCTCCCATCTCGTCTAATGCATGCACAACACGCTGTGGACTAATGCTGTTCGATGTGCAATATGGTGTGTGGAAGAAAGCTGCATTCGTTGTGCAGAGCCATGTTCGAGCCGACATTATCTGAGAATTAACACTTGATGCGATCGAATAAATTATTCTAAAATACTAGGCAAACGCAGGATGTGCGTTGTACGATGAGCGAGATGTCTATATAAAGTAGGCTAAAACTCTACAAACCTTGATCATTTGAAATGAACTTCATCCGATGTCAATGAATCTAGAAAGCCGTGACTTCGACAATGCAACATTTTTCAACTAATATTTCTATCTTTTCGATGAATAAAATAAATGTATTATATTATTTTCTCCAAAACGGCTGGTCCGAATATCAAACCAAATTCTTATTCATGTATATTATTCTTGTGTACACATTTGTGGAAAATTTTAATCATATTGAAGAGATTTAATTTTTCAATTTTTTCCGATCAGCCAAATCTTATGGGGTTTTTAGAAACTTCTAAATGATGTTTCTCAGAAATGGTCCAACCGATTAGACTTCAAAACTATACAGTTCTAAGTTGGATAAGTTTGCATATAAAAAAAAAGTTTCATGTCGATCGGTCAAACCCTGCGACCTGTGCAGTGTTCACAAACAAACACAAAAAAAACGCACAGACAAAGTTCCGTAAGAGTTCAGTGAAAATCTTCGCTACGCTCATCTAAAAAGCAAAAAATTATTCATGAATAAAACATCAAAAGTGATAGTAACTGAAGTCACCGCTGGGTGTGGGTTCGAGTCCCGCATGAGGCATGGGTTTTTGTAAACGTCTTTTCACCTATCATCAATTCATTGTTTCACTATCACCCGCTCATTCATACCCCCGTATAACCTGGCTGTTGGTGGGGTCGTTAGGCAGAATTGAAATTTCAAAGTTTAAATAATAGTTTGAAAAGTTTAAAGTTTAAATAAAATTTTGATTTGGTTAGAAATTGATCTTTTATCGATTTTGTGAGGCTCTCACCCTTATAGTTGCTCATGGTTTATTTGGTTCAGCAAATATTTCTCATGAGCGATCAGGAAGACGAGAGTCACGGAGATAGAGAACGAGTTGTTGAATTACTGATGACAAATCAAGTAAAAGCCCCACTGTGGAAAACCTCGTACTTATAATAAACTAGTAATAAGTCAAAGAGCCACATTTCTTTCTACATGAGCTCTACGAAGCCATTCATATCGGGTCCAACGACGCACTCCACTGATTACTATACGATCTATTGGCGTCGGTGAATGATATATGAGATGATGAGATGAAAGGTTAATTTATTAGGTTTTATTGGATAGTGGGAAGGAATCGGTCGTGGACTGTTGTTGAGGAACCATCCCAGTATCGACCTGAACGACAGAGAGAACCACGAAACACCCCTGTCAGGATGGTCGATCAAGGCGGGAATCGAACCCCGCGCCCCGGTCTCGTATTGAGTGACGGTTCAGTGTTTGAACCACTCGACCACGACACAGTTGCATCAACATGGCCTATTGAGAAGTGTGGACGAGTTCCTTAGCAGATCACAATGACAGTGCATGCGTTATCAGTGCCTCACACTGTTTGTGTGCATTCTTACTTTCACGCTTTCTCATGTTTCTTGTCGGTTCTCCACAGGTCAAACGGCTACAGCTATCAACTTCAAACTCATCTAACTCAGATCTGTATAGTTTTGTGGCATTTTCAGACGGTAACTTTTTTTTAGGAATTTTAAAAATTTCAAAAATACCCATTAGAATAAAACGGCGGGAAAAAAATATTTTCATTTACCAAAAAAATGAAATTCCGCGTGAAGTTGAATTCCATTTTGTTACACATTTCTGCAAATTTTCAGCTTGATCGGGTCAGCCATTTTGGAGAAAAAACATAAAATGTGGTAAATTGGTACCATTCGAAGCAGTTTTTACCCATTTTTACCCATACTATTACTATTCGCTCGTCTAACAACGCATATATGGCGTTTTCCTAGTATATTCAACAGTGAATCTGTATTTTCAGCCGATACTAATGTATGGTACGGAGAGAATGATCTGCTCCCAGCTTCTTGTATAGGCCATGCCAGCAGCGTTTGATGGAAGTCCATCACATTGTACGCCTGGAGTTCGCACAGTTCACAGAACCTTAGCTGCAACTGTGTGGTGGTTTGTTCATGTTTAATAGTGTGATTGATTGATGGCTTCTCCTTTCAGACGAATCCACGAGCTATTATCTGCTCTGTGAAAAGATTCGCTGATTTCTCCGCCGCAACGCGGTGGTTGCGACACGTTACTCGGGTCAGAGGTCATGCCTGCGTTCAGGTCGCCCTTCGAACACGGGGAAACACTTGTGTGCATCCACACTGACCCGACACTAACCCAAACTACTTCGATCAGTAGAAAGGCATATACACACACACGTACACACACACACACTTACACCCATATATATATATATATATATATATATATATATATATATATATATATATATATATATATATATGATATATTTTTTTCAAATTTAATATATAAAGTTATACATATATTCATCAGATGAGCGTAGCGAAGACTTTCATTTCACATACCGAAAAAATATGGGCTTCATTTTTCTTTCCTTTTTTTTTTCTTCTTTTTTTTTCTTTGTAATTTTGCACGCGGCATACAGGTCAGGAAAATTGACCAATCGACTGCAAACGTTTTTCGAATATTGGCCTCACACCAGAATAGGTTGAGATTGTTTTTCCGAAAAATCGGTAGAACGGTTTTTCCGGAAAAAAATTGGAAAGTTCGAAAATCCCCATGAGAATAACCCAGGGGGAAAATACTTCAACGAAAATTTTTCATGAGCTTTCAAATCCATACAGAATATGAAAACAACTATCTTACAAATTTTCAATAATTTGTGCGGAAATCGGATGAGACATAACGAAGAAAACGCAATAAAAGTATACATTTCATCGAATATCAGGATCAAAACATGTAATGTAAAGTGTATATGCGACAGGTTGCTCCATTAATAGCAACAAGTTGCAGGTAAGGTTTTTCAGCGTTTGAAGTAGTCCAAGGTCTGTAGATGTAGATTGAGCTGACAGAGTATTTTTCAATTCCAGATTTCCATACTTCTACGCTCATCTCACAAAAATGGTGCTGGAATAATCACGAACTGAAATCCTTGATCAGTATTTAATTGCAGTTGAAGTTAGTGAATATTCTCAATTTACAATCAAATTCAACTTCTCTCTCTCTAGATACATGAAATTTACCCGGCTTACAAATCTATGTACCAACCTTCCATCTTGGCATTTATTTTATTCAAATGTGATCAACTTCTCCTCCTTTCCCAAACACTGGCTTCGGCTTATCTGGGTTCTGTTTTTCAATAATACTATACATTTAAATAAATTATTACAGCATTTTCCAGCATTCAGTTCTAGTTATTATTATTGTAAACCAATCGAGTAATCTCAGACCAATATTGTTATGTTAATAATGTGTAATTATGCTTGCCAAGGTTATTATAGTGATATTCATGTATCCATGTTATTTATTCATGAAAAACATCAAATAATGAGAAATGGAAAATGAAATGAAAGTTCTTGTTAGATGAGCGTAGCGAAGATTTTCATAACATATACCGAAAAAATTTTGACTTGGTTTTTATGTTTATTTTGTGTGTGTGTAATTTTGTACGCGGCATACAGGCCAGGAAAAAGTTTCAATCAACTCGAAACTTTTTTTCCAATTTGTTGTTATACCAGAATAGGTTGGAATTGTTTTTCAGAAAATTCGTCAAACGGTCTTTCCGGGAAAAATTAAAATTTGGATAGTATGGAAATCCCCTATATGAAAAGGCCGGGGGAGAAATAATTGAAAAACCAAAATTTTCCAAAAGATCTCAAATTTATACTGAATGTGGCAGGAACTATCATACCTATTTTAAGCGATTTATGGAACAATCGAATGTGAGCAACAAGTGTTACCAATGAATTGAAACGATTAAAATCTGTGATGGATATGAAGAAGGCACTGGTATAATTGTTTGGAAACCAAGGTCTATATACCAACAGACAGCCGCGGTTCTTAAACCTTTGAAGTGATCCAAGGCCTGTATATGTACATTGAGCTGACCAAATGTTCTTAATTCTACATTTCCATACTTCTAAGCTCATCCCACAACGCATATAAGGCGTTTTCCTAGTTACTATTCACCGTTGTAAAGCCGGCACTTCCACTGAAAGCGGAGTGTAGTAATGTCCGGTATAAACAAGAGCTTCATTGCGCAACGCTCGTTCAGGGGCACAGTCTATTGTGTAACGTGATGACGTCACGGCAATGAGAACAAGACGTGTGTGATTATCCAATTGTCGGCCAGCGAGACGTGGCATCA
Organism: Brachyptera putata; assembly: GCA_907164805.1. Classification (NCBI taxonomy): domain Eukaryota; kingdom Metazoa; phylum Arthropoda; class Insecta; order Plecoptera; family Taeniopterygidae; genus Brachyptera; species Brachyptera putata. The sequence continues at coordinate 867,581 of OU015470.1, read as the reverse complement.
GATTCACCGAGAACAAGTGTGTAATATCATCGCACGATCTAATTCACTTAAAGGACTTCACAACCCTGAAACTAGATTCTGTTTGATGACGATATTCACTTCCCCTTACAAAAAAATTGGGAAACTATTATTTTTCACACGATCAATTCGTGCCTGTGACCAGGGTGTGTGAGAACACGTCGAAACGTTGGGTATTCTTATTTATTCATTTTTGAGATAAATGAAACCTTTACTTGATCAACCGGACTGATTTACTTTTATGCACACGAATAATGGAGTATCATACTAGGAAAACGCCATATATGCGTTGTTAGACGAGCGGATAGTAATAGTATGGGTGAAAACTGCTTCGAGTGGTACCAATTAAGCACATTTTATGTTTTTTCTTCAAAATGGCTGACCCGATCAAGCTGAATTTTTTCAGAAATGTGTATCGAAGTGTTATCTAACTTCACGCAAAATTTCATTGTTTTGGAAAATGAAAATATATTCTTTTTTTCCGCTGTGTTATAGGCCTACAACGAGTATTTCAGAAATTTCCAAAATTCATAAAAAAAAAGTTATCATCCGGAAATGCCACAAAACTATACAAGTTAGATGAGGAACCATATTGATAAAAAAAAAAGTTTGGAGTTGATAGCTGTAGCCGTTTGACCTGTGGAGAACCGACAAAAAAACATAGAAAAAATATATATAAAGACGAACACCAATTTTTTCCAGTTTGTCAAATTGAATCCTCGCTAAAGCTCGTCTAATTAAAGGACTCCACAGCCCTGAAACTAGATTCTGTTTGATGACGATATTCACTTCCCTTATTTCAGAGACGACCAGAAATCATCATTCTAATTTCAGGAATTACAATCAATTCATTTGTGCCCCATGCTGTACCCGTTCTCTTTCGCGTCGTAACGAGGACATTTTTTTTTCAAATAACATCGAAACTTGATACAATATCATTGTTTTGATATGCTGATTTCTAGTCATCTCTCAACTGAGGGAGATTGATATTATCATCAGGGTTATGATGGCCTTTAAGATTGTTTTTAATGGTGCCTAGCGACCCACAGGTCAAACGGCTACAGCTATCAACTTCAAACGTTTTTCAATATGGTTCCTCATCTAACTTAGATCTGTATAGTTTTGAGCCATTATCGGGGGATAACTTTTTTTTTGATGAATTTTAGAAATTTCAAAAATACCCATTAGAATAACATGGTGGAAAAAAAGAAAATATTTTTATTTGCCAAAAAAAAAAATCGCGTGAAGTTGAATTACATTCTGATACACATTTCTAAAAATTTTCACCTTGATCGGGTTAGCCATTTTGAAGAAAAAACATAAAATGTGCTTAAACGGTACCACTCGAAGCAGTTTTTACCCATACTATTACTACTCGCTCGTCTAACAACGCATATATGGCGTTTTCCTATTATTTCACAAGGTCTATAAATCTATCTATTGGATGTTTGTCTATTTTTGGCCGCGATGAAAGTTCAGAGGTTTTGTCGCACGAAGTGGAAGAGGCAGTCGTGAACGGTAACCATGGTCACGCCGGTGTGACGTCACTCAACCGTAAGATGCCAACCTGAGAACGTGCTGCGGAGGGACTAATCAGGGCAGGATACGACCATATTGATAAAAGTGTATTCATGCATAGCTGTACCTTGACTTGTAGATAAGGAAAAACTGAAAAATACACAATAAGGGAACACCAATTGTTTCATTGAAGATTACCCTCGCTAAGGTCGAATTACTAAATGAACATGTTATATATTAAAGGCAATATTAGATGTTACTTTTATTAATGGTTTTTTATATGTAAAAAATATAATGAATTCCATCAACCCCAAGGCACAAACTAGAGGAAATCGCCTGCACTTTTCCAGTTCGAATGCGTTTGCTTTGAATGTTTATCAGCCAAGAAACTGACTCGAAATGACCTATATTGTGAGTCTTGCTTCAAGAAACACCAGACCGTGCATGATATAAAATTCATGTGACCAGATAATCTCCGGGTACTACGGTAGCACAATATGCTTTTAACGGGTTTATGATGGTACAAATGGTTTGCTCGACGGGGTTCCATTTTTTATTCTCAAAATGCTGGATCATGTGAAATTTTCAGGTTAGGTTGATCAAAATGTCAATTAAACCTCACCGAAACCAAAAATACAATTGTATTTGCTTGTATTCAACATATTTTTTTTCAAAAATTTAAAAAACTGAATGACCACCGAAATGCCACCTTCCCCAAGCCGTTAGATCCGGAAGCACCATTGATACCACCACGCAGAATTTGATACTGCCGTTGACCTGTCCGAGACCGCGATACTTGCCAAAACAACGGAACCAACTTGTGCAGTTGTCACAGGATCCCGCAAGTGCTTATCTATTTTGATTGTATTATAGTAATATGTGATGTAAAGCGAGTTGACGTGTTGACCTCATCAGCCTCAGGCACAAAAACGGCCGAGTTAGCCGTAGTCAGGCTTTGATGCATCTTTCGAAGGATGAAATAAACCTATAAAGGAAACCACGATTTGTGATATCTTCCCAGTTCACGAATGATATGATCAAGTAGCGATCCAAGCATATATTTGCGCGGTGCTACGGTAGCACAGCAGCTTTACGTTTTGATGGTCCTTGGTTTGACTCCCGACGATGTTCCTTTTTTATTCAGCAAAATAACTATCAGATGTTGACCAGAGCGCAGGCTTTTATGTTTGAGACTGATTTGTTATCAAATTTCACCACAGAAACAAAAATATCCACACAAATGTATTGATTTTCAACTATTGTTTTTGGTCGCATTTAAAAACCGACTCGCCGAGAAATGCTCGCCTCCCGGAAGCGACCAGTTGTTACCACCACAGCAGCACTGAATGTGTGACCTCCGAGCCCGCGGTATTGCCAACATCACGGAGCGACTCTGGCAGGGTCAAAGGTCGCCCTGACAAGTGCTTGGCTGGATGTGATTGTGTAAGAGGTGAGAACAGCGCGGCGACGTGTTGACCTCAGACGGGTCTCATCGAGAAGAGATTCTGGCCGATTAGCGAAATAGCAGTGTTTTGTTCATACCTTTCGAACGGTATGAGATATCGAACTTCTACTGAGAAGGAAACACAGATATTGTCAATACCTTCTAGATGGTATGAATAATAAGATGAGCGTAGCGAAGATGTTCTTTCCGGATACCGGTACCGGAAAAGTTTGAGCTAGTTTTTTTTTTTTTTTTTTTTTTTTTTTTTGTTTAATTTTGTACGTGGCATGCAGGTCAGGAAAAATAATCAATCAAATCGAAACTTCTTCTACATATTGGTGTCACACCAGAGTAGGTTGAGATATTTTTTCAGAGAAATCGGTCGAACGGTTTTTCCACAATTTATTTATTTATTTATTATTGTTGCACAATAATTTGTGGAACAATCGGATGAGACATAACGAAGAAAACGCAATAAAAGTATACATTTCATCAAATATCAGGATCAAAACATGTAATGCAAAGTGTATATGCGACAGGTTGCTCTATAAATAGCAACAAGTTGCAGGTAAGGTTTTTCAGCGTTTGAAGTAGTCCAAGGTCCGTAGATGTAGATTGAGCTGACAGATTATTTTTCAATTTCATATTTCCATACTTCTACGTTCATCACACAACGCACATTCGGCGTTTTCCCACTTGATAGTTATTGATCTCATAGCGTATAACTGTCACTTGTATGTGTCTAAACAAACATATTTGTTGACCGTATTCGCGCGTGACAATTATGCGATATCAGATCAATGGTAATTATTCACACCCAGAGATAGGCGAAGATACTTGCAAGATACAAGATATACTCTACTGAAACCCTAAAAGATACAAGATATACTCTACTGAAACCCTGAAAGATACAAGATATACTCTACTGAAACCCGAAAAGATACAAGATATACTCTACTGAAACCCTGAAAGATACAAGATATACTCTACTGAACCCTGAAAGATACAAGATATACTCTACTGAAACCCTAAAAGATACAAGATATACTCTACTGAAACCCTGAAAGATACAAGATATACTCTACTGAAACCCTAAAAGATACAAGATATACTCTACTGAAACCCTAAAAGATACAAGATATACTCTACTGAAACCCTGAAAGATACAAGATATACTCTACTGAAACCCTAAAAGATACAAGATATACTCTACTGAAACCCTGAAAGATACAAGATATACTCTACTGAAACCCTAAAAGATACAAGATATACTCTACTGAAACCCTAAAAGATACAAGATATACTCTACTGAAACCCTGAAAGATACAAGATATACTCTACTGAAGCCCTGAAAGATACCAGATACATTCCCAAAATCTCAAAAGATACAAGATAGCTTCATCAACTGCTGTTTTTCCCGAATATTATAGCAAAACCGTTAGCGAGGGTTGCCTTTCAACTTCGATACTTTCTATCTATTCGACATTCATGATAATCCAATATACAATTCATAATAATTGACGTGGCCAAAAGCCTGTATGCCCACACACATGGGCTGGAAAAATTGAAGAATTAATAAAATCGCTAGAGATTATCAGTAATACATATTTACCGAAAAATCTTCACTTTCTCCACAAAAATGTATTTTGTATCTTGAATGGTGAAAAAGATACAGGTACATTCAAATCATCGGAAAAATACAGAAGATACAAAATACCTTTCAAAATGGTATCTATGATCCAAGATACAAGACAGTATCAGCATAGCCGCCCCGGTGGCCAAGTCAACTATCGCTAGCGGTAGTAACTAAAGTCACCGTTGAGCGTGGGTTCGAGTCCCGCATGAGGCATGGATTTGTAAACATCCTTTCACCTATCATCACTTGATCGTTTCATGATCATCCACTCATTCGTACCCCCGTATAACCTAGCTGTTGGTGGGGTCGTTAAGCAACATTAAGAGAAAAAAGTATCAGTATCTTTGAGTCACCATCTCGAAGTATTTGAAGATATCCGCGTTTCCTCTCGATCAGAACATCGATATCTCGAACCGTGGAGAAGCCATTACTAAGCCGAGGATGTTTATGCGATAGCATATATATATATATTTTTGAAATATATATTGAGTTTAACGACGCACTGTTATGATAACTGAGATATATTGGCGTCGGATGGATGATTATTGAGATGATGAGATGATGAGATGAAGGTTCTTGGATAGTGGGAAGGAAGCGGTCATGGCCGACTTATTGTAGGGACCATCCCGGCATTACCCCAGACTACAGAGGGAAACCATGAAAAACCTCTGTAAAGATGGTCGGCGGCGGGGATCAAACCCTCGCCTCCCGGATCACGTGAAACGAGCGCGTTAACCACTGCGCTACATGTGCCGGTTGCATACTTTCGTTTTACCCTTCATCACATGCTCATTAATGGATATATATGATTCAGGCGTCCCTGATTCTGAAAGTGCACGTTTTATTTTGCATGAAACTGCATATTTGGGGACATTCTTGCTATGGATGCATATTTAAAGCTTTTTAACTGCATATTCAGCATTATTTAAGAGTTTTTCCTAATATTTGCGTTATTATCTGTACACTATTACAAAGTCATTTTCTTCTTACTAAGATGTCGTCTGTTCTCCTACCTGCAGGAAGTAACTGAAGTCTTAGTTGTAGATTCACACCTGTTGCTGCCAACTTCATTTTCATGTTTTCTTGGGTTTTCTCTGGTTCTTGGGTCGCGGTAGACCTACATAGGCTATTCTCTACATACTAGGCATTATTAATTTTATCAAAAGCGACTTTTTTGAGATGAAATTTACTGTTTATTTTCAATGATCCCATTCCATTCTATAGGCCTACATATATTTACTATTGATATTTTGGAAACAGTTTTGAACCTGTAATTAAAAGCGTATTTCTTAAATGAGCACTAGATATTATGCAATTTCAGGGCATTTTTATACGTTTTAAGTGCATATTTTTGCATGTTTAAGTGCATAAGCAGGCATGCAGTGGGGCCAGGGCGGTCCAGGGCGGCGCCCTGGTACTTTTTGGGGGGCAGGGCGTAGCCCTGCTTCCAATTTTGGAGTGGAGGCAGGGTGGAGTAGGGCGCTGATCTTTAGTTATCTGTTATTTTATATCTAATCATGGGACAAAGTAAATATTAAAATAAAAATAAAGTAATAATGGTTAAAGATTACCTTGGGCAGTCCCAGTCTGCCAGCCACGTGCTAGAATTACAAGTACCAAAACTTACTGAATATAATTGTTTAAAACTAGGAAAACGCCATGTATGCGTTGTAAGACGAGCGAATAGTAATAGTATTGGTAAAAATGGGTAAAAACTGCTTCGAGTGGTACCAATTAAGTAAATTTTATGTTTTTTCTTCAAAATGGCTGACCCGATCAAGCTGAACATTTCTAGAAATATGTACCAAAATGTAATTCAACTTCACGCGAAATTTCATTTTTTTGAAATTTTTGAAATTTCTTGAATTCATAAAAAAAAAGTTACTCCCTGATAATGCCACAAAATTATACAGATCTGAGTTAGATGAGGAACCATATTGAAAAAAAGTTTGAGGTTGATAGCTGTAGCCGTTTGACCTGTGGAGAACCGACGAAAAGACACGAAGAAAAAAAAAAAAACATAAAAACGAACACCAATTTTTTCCAGTATGTCAAATTGAATCCTCGCTAAATCTCCTCCAAAAAAAATATTCAAATTTTTCCCTTGGGGGCCTTGTTGTGGCCAACCCACCAACAATTAGGAATCGGATTGACTGCTATTTGAAATATATAATTATCGATCTTCATGCGAAATGTCGTTGCCTTACGACAACATCAGTGCACCACTGTGCATAAGTGCATGAGTAAATGAGTGCATAAGTGCATAAGTGCATAAGTGCATAAGTGCATAAGTGCGTGAGTGCATGAGTGCATAAGTGCATAAGTGCATAAGTGCATAAGTGCGTAAGTGCATAAGTGCGTAAGTGCATAAGTGCATAAGTGCATGAGTGCATGAGTGCATAAGTGCATAAGTGCATAAGTGCGTAAGTGCATAAGTGAATGCATATTTGAAGGTTTTTAGTGCTTTAACACCCTAGTCCTATAGTCATCACCAAAGAACTGATATTCTGCTGAATCGACTCCTTTGGGCTCTTGAATGAAGATGGATATACGTTCTTTAGATGTCGATATTGACCTCCAAAATAATTTGGATATATTTTTCATAATTTATTCACAAAGAATTAAGAGCTTGTTTCTAATATAAATGTGAGAAATGTTGATGGGCTTGCATCAGCATTTCTTGAATTGTCCAATACTGATAAGATAGAATTAAAAGTTTTTCATTATTATAAATGAACTTAAATTTAAATCCATTTTTGACATTCATTCACGGTTGAATTTGAAAACCTTATCAGAAGATATCGGGATACAATTCAAATTTACAAAATAGATTTGGATTCTTGATTCAAATCAAGTAATCTGGTTATAGCTATCGAAATCTCGCAATACAACATTCAAATCGCTCATAATTTTTCCTGATTATATAATTTACATTCTGATGAATAATGAAGACTAGACTATTTATATTTGTGAATGGAAAGTGTCGAGCGTTTGAAAGCTAGTTTCTGTGAGCAATTCGAAGTGAGAGTACTTGTCATGACAATTGACCTCTGGCCCGACTGCGCACTTGTCATCTCAAGTCCTTGTTCTTACTGTTGAAGCCCCCGTTCTCTCCGGGCCCAAGCGACAACGCTGTACGTGGTGGCGGGGTGGCGGGGTGAGCTACCAGCCGGCAGAGCTCTAGGGACACGGCGGCATGGGGTGACCTCTAGCCCGACTGCGCACTTGTCATCTCAAGTCCTTGTTCTTACTGTTGAAGCCTCCGTTCTCTCCGGGCCCTAGCGACAACGCTCTACGTGGTGGCGGGGTGGCGGGGTGAGCTACCAGCCAGCAGAGCTCTGGGGACACGGCGGCATGGGGTGACCTCTAGCCCGACTGCGCACTTGTCATCTCAAGTCCTTGTTCTTACTGTTGAAGCCCCCGTTCTCTCCGGGCCCAAGCGACAACGCTCTACGTGGTGGCCTGGTGGCGGGGTGAGCTACCAGCCGGCAGAGCTCTAGGGACACGGCGGCATGGGGTGACCTCTAGCCCGACTGCGCACTCGTCATCTCAAGTCCTTGTTCTTACTGTTGAAGCCCCCGTTCTCTCCGGGCCCAGGCGACAACGCTCTACGTGGTGGCGGGGTGAGCTACCAGCCAGCAGAGCTCTAGGGGACACGGCGGCATGGGGTGACCTCTAGCCCTACTGCGCACTTGTCATCTCAAGTCCTTGTTCTTACTGTTGAAGCCCCCGTTCTCTCCGGGCCCAAGCGACAACGCTCTACGTGGTGGCGGGGTGAGCTACCAGCCGGCAGAGCTCTAGGGACACGGCGGCATGGGGTGACCTCTAGCCCTACTGCGCACTTGTCATCTCAAGTCCTTGTTCTTACTGTTGAAGCCCCCGTTCTCTCCGGGCCCAAGCGACAACGCTCTACGTGGTGGCGGGGTGGCGGGGTGAGCTACCAGCCGGCAGAGCTCTAGGGACACGGCGGCATGGGGTGACCTCTAGCCCGACTGCGCACTTGTCATCTCAAGTCCTTGTTCTTACTGTTGAAGCCCCCGTTCTCTCCGGGCCCAAGCGACAACGCTGTACGTGGTGGCGGGGTGGCGGGGTGAGCTACCAGCCGGCAGAGCTCTAGGGACACGGCGGCATGGGGTGACCTCTAGCCCGACTGCGCACTCGTCATCTCAAGTCCTTGTTCTTACTGTTGAAGCCCCCGTTCTCTCCGGGCCCAAGCGACAACGCTCTACGTGGTGGCGGGGTGAGCTACCAGCCGGCAGAGCTCTAGGGACACGGCGGCATGGGGTGACCTCTAGCCCGACTGCGCACTTGTCATCTCAAGTCCTTGTTCTTACTGTTGAAGCCCCCGTTCTCTCCGGGCCCAAGCGACAACGCTGTACGTGGTGGCCTGGTGGCGGGGTGAGCTACCAGCCGGCAGAGCTCTAGGGACACGGCGGCATGGGGTGACCTCTAGCCCGACTGCGCACTCGTCATATCAAGTCCTTGTTCTTACTGTTGAGCCCCCGTTCTCTCCGGGCCCAAGCGACAACGCTGTACATGGTGGCGGGGTGAGCTACCAGCCGGCAGAGCTCTAGGGACACGGCGGCATGGGGTGACCTCTAGCCCGACTGCGCACTTGTCATCTCAAGTCCTTGTTCTTACTGTTGAAGCCCCCGTTCTCTCCGGGCCCAAGCGACAACGCTGTACATGGTGGCGGGGTGAGCTACCAGCCGGCAGAGCTCTAGGGACACGGCGGCATGGGGTGACCTCTAGCCCGACTGCGCACTCGTCATCTCAAGTCCTTGTTCTTACTGTTGAAGCCCCCGTTCTCTCCGGGCTCAAGCGACAACGCTGTACATGGTGGCGGGGTGAGCTACCAGCCGGCAGAGCTCTAGGGACACGGTGGCATGGGGACCAGGTAGTGACACAGTTCGAAGCCAAGTCGACAGCGAGGTCATTTAGCGCATATGTTCATGTCCGTGTACGTTGCCAGAGTTGTCAACGTTTGTGGATGTTTCAAGCAGATGGAGGGAGCGGGATGGAAAGAGTTGGAAGAGTAAGATAAGATGACATAAAAAAACAAAAATAGAGAAGGCGATAGAGATGAAGAGAAAAGTGAAAGGAAATGAGATAGAATGAAGATACGAACGCAAGGTTCAGTACTCCCTCCATATAGGCTACTTCGGTCACCAAAAGGCTTCCACTCGACCGAGACGGTCCGAACTTGGTCTGGACCCTCACTCCAGGGTGCCTAGTCTCGAACTACAGCCAAAAACACGCGGAATTGAAAATATCCACGTACCAATTCCACGGTAGTTTCGTTTTCGTGATTTGCTCTAGTCTCGAACGAAAAGCACGCCTGGTGGATTGCTTTCAACTGATTTCACACGACAATAAAATTGCCTTTACTCTAACCAATTGGAGCTCTTTAAAATCATGACGTCGCGAGTGACGTCATGAATTCGAGTAATTACCGCCATCGTAAGACGGAGAATATATTTCTAAACGATTGCCGATTTGTCCCTGACCAAGCTTTGAGGTTATCTCGAATGAATTGAATGACAGGCCTGCCGCGGCTTGACAACTGATGGTCAGGCATGTACGCTTGAAAATACACTTTTCTTAAACGTACAAGCCTGACAATTATGCGATGAGAGATAAATAGTTATCGATCACACCGTCTTGAGGTATTGCAAACATTAGTGTTTCCTTGTTTTCAGGATGTCGATATATCACAGCGTTCAAAAGTAGTTACCGAACAACTGATATTCCTCTGCATCGACTCCCATGGACTTCGATCTCAATCCTTTTTACCTATGGTGAGTGTCCTCGGGCTCCACAAGTTCTACGTGTGTCGTGGGTGAGCTACCAAGCCGGCGTGCCTAGGCACGCGCAAAGGGGGCCTTGTCCGTGGCACTGGCCCCAACAATGTTTCTCGTTGAGCCGTGCTAGGCTCCACAATGTCTCGTGGCGTGGCCTAGCGGCCAGAGCTCTAGGGGCACGGCCGCAATGGGGCTCTGCGCTGCCTGTCTCCAAGTCTCTGTGTCTGCACTAGGCCCCCTGTCTCTGTGTCGGGCCAAGGCACCGCTGTACTGGTGTCGGGCCTAGGGTCCACAGATGTCTCCCTGGTCGTGGCCTAGGCACATCACCAATGACGCGGTTTTCGTATGTCAGCCTACGTTGCCCAGATGTCTCGTGTGTCGGTGGCCTAGGGGCTGGAAAAGTTGGAGAGTAGTAGTGACTAAGCAACAAATGGGAGCGTGGTGAAGAGCAAAGGACAGGAAATGTGTAGTGAAGTACGAGACGCTAGGCCCCATCCATAGGTACTTCGGTCCCCAAAAGGCTCCACTGTCTCGGCGGTCGATGGCCTAGGCCCTCATGTCTCGGGTGTAGTTGAACTAGCCACATTACCCGTGTGTATCCACGTACCCCACGATGTTCGTTTTCGTGGCCTAGCCCACCCCCTGGGGTTCTTTCACTGGGTTTACACGACAATATTCTTTACTCGTGGCCTAGGCCAAACAACGTCGCGGGGGTCATGTCGAGTAACCGCCAAAGTACTCGGTGTTTATTGGCTCAACGATTCCGTGTGTCCGTGGCCCTAGGTATCCAAAAGAATTGATGGTGGCTGGGCCGGGCTGACACATTGTCTCGTTGTCACCTAAAATACATCCACATTGCATAGATATGTGTCGATCCCGGGCTTCAGGATGAAACTGTGTTCTGTTCAGGCTTCCACATTGTCTCGTGTGTCATGGCCTAGGCCCCACATTGTTTCGTGTGTCATGGCCTAGGCCCCACATTGTCTCGTGTGTCGTGGCCTAGGCTCCACAATGTCTCGTGTGTCGTGGCCCAGGCTCCACAATGTCTCGTGTGTCATGGCCTAGGCCCCACATTGTCTCGTGTGTCGTGGCCCAGGCTCCACATTGTCTCGTGTGTCGTGGCCCAGGCTCCACAATGTCTCGTGTGTCGTGGCCTAGGCTCCACATTGTCTCGTGTGTCGTGGCCTAGGCTTCACAATGTCTCGTGTGTCGGCGTCGAGAGGATAGTCACACCTCTCCATGATTACAACATTTCCTGCATGAGAATGTAGGATCGTTCGGCACCATGATGGCAATCCTAGCAACTATGATCAACAACAGAACGGGATGGCATGTTCCGTGTTCGATTCCCCGAGACGTGTACGTGACCCGATGTTGGGTCCAGATAAGATCGTCTGTGTTTGTCCAGCTTCTCATATCGCACCAAGCATCTGGTATGACAAGAATGCGACAATACTCACACACGCACAGTCCACCCCATGTCATCTGGTTGGGCAGACCAGTCGTATGAATGTAGATACATACCCATATATATCTAAATTTATATGAGATATATAGATCGTATCTATCATGATATAACTATGTATATTATATCTATTAAATATCAAATATATGGTATTTATATTAATCATTAGAACATTATTTTTCAACTGTGTTGGTCATAACATTTTTTTATTGTCCATCACACTGATACGAGAAAAATTCAATCATAACAGAGAATGCCACAAAGCCCTAAAACGCAACAGTGATGAATAGTGAATGATAGTACGATTCCAAATAAATGTAAAATAAAATAAAATCGAACGATTCCATAATTCACATTAATTTAATATTATAAAATAAAATAACTTCTACTTATATATATATATATATATATATATATATATATATATATATATATATATATATATATATATATAAGAATTCATTATTTTTCAAACTGTGTGATAATTCATACATTTTTTTATTGGTCCATCAACACTGATACAGAGGGAAAATTACAATCATAACAGAAGACATCCATAAAGCCCTTAAAAAGGCGTAACAGTGAGTTGAAATAGTGAATGATGAGTACGAATTCCAAATAAAATGTAAAAATAAAAATAAAATCGAACGAATTTCACATAACTTCTCACATTGAAAGTAATTAAGTAGTTGGAGTGAAAATAAAAAATAAGCATTGAATGGTTTTCACATTCTACTTACAAGAGTATATTAATATAGGGCCTCATAACATTTTGATTCGAAAAGTAAATCAGCTAAATGGAACATAATATAGTATATTTTTTTTCAATAACATCGGAACTTGATACAAAATCATTGTTCCCCTAGGCTATATTAAAGTAAATATAGTAAATATTAAAGTCAACATTTGTATATCAATAAATCGTCGAACTCACGGAACCAATGATTCTAGCTCATGACCTGAAGAGGAAAACAGAGGGAAAACACGAGAATCCTCTGAAGAATGTACGGAGCCGGGTATCGAACAAGGACTCGGTATGCCCCTCATCTCACGGATGCGACAATTTGTCTGCAAGTTGGGTTTTGAATGGAGCTAAAAATGACCAATGGCCGAGATTCGTAACGTCATGGCTCAGTCACCGACCCGTGCTATGATATGATCAAGTAGCGTGAGGCAAGCGCTGCAACTGTTACGCTCTGAGGGTCCATGGTTCGACTCCCGACGGTCACACGTTTCACGACAAAGTAGCTATCAAATGTTGACAAGAGCGCAGGGCTATGGTGCGGGTTCATTAGACGAGCTTTAGCGAGGATTCTATATTTGAAATACTAGAAAAAAATGGTGTTCGTTTTTATGTTTTTCTTTTATTTTATGTTTTTTGTCGGTTCTCCACAGGTCAAACGGCTACAGCTATCAACTTCAAACTTTTTTTCAATATGGTTCCTCATCTAACTCAGATCTGTATAGTTTTGTGGCATTATCGGAGGGTAACTTTTTTTCAATGAATTTTCGAAATTTCAAAAACACCCATTAGAATAACATGACGGAAAAAAAAATATATATATATAGAAATATGAAATTTTGCGTGAAGTTGAATTACATTTTGATACACATTTCTAAAATTTTGAGCTTGATCGGGTCAGCCATTTTGAAGAAAAAACATAGAATGCGCTTAATTGGTACCACTCGAAGCAGTTTTTACCCATTTGTACCCATACTATTATCCGCTCGTCCAACAACGCATATATGGCGTTTTCCCAGTATTTTAGAATTTGACCACAGAAAGAAGAATATCTACACAAATGTGATGATCTCGAACTACTGGTTTTGGTCCCATTTAAACACCGACTCGCAGGAAAAGTGTCGCCTCCCGGATCACATGAAGCGAGCGCGTTAACCACTGCGCTACATGTGCCGGTCGTGATGAATTGTTATCATTCTGTTCCCATTAACCTAGCTGACAAACTGGACTTTAATGGATAATGAATATATTTATGTCCCTTATTTGTGTCCCAAACCCAGTTCGATCCCCGCCGCCGACCATCTTTACAGAGGTTTTTCATGGTTTCCCTCTGTAGTCTAGGCTAATGCAGAGATGGTTCCTACAATAAGTCGGCCATGACCGCTTCCTTCCCACTATCCTTCCCGTTACCCAAGAACCTTCATCTCATCATCTCATCATCTCATTAATCATCCATCCGACGCCAATAGATCTCAGTTATCATAGCAGTGCGTCGTTAAACCCGATATATAAACAAACAAAAAATACACGAGCTGGTCTATGGGCCGAGAGGGCGAGTGTACCAACATCTGAGATCAAGCTGGCTTTATAGGTTCACGAGATGAACACCGGTTCCTGCGACAACACGGCCAATATATCGCTGCACTGGACGACAGCAGACAGGGAGAGAGAGGGAGAGAGAGGGAGAGAGAGAGAGAGAGAGAGAGCACTGTGTGGTGTCAGAGGTCTAGATTGATACTGTAGGACACACGTGTGTGTGTGATGGTACTCTGCCCCCCTCCCCCCCGCTGCGCGAGTTATTTGATCTAAATGCCAGGCTGGACAAGACACAAGACCCTCACTAGTGATATTGTCGTCTTCACGAGTCCCTGATCTGGAGGATAGCAGTTGTTTGGTAACAACTTCTGAACGGTATGAGATATCGACATTCTAATAATTAGGAAAACGCCATATATGCGTTGTTAGACGAGCGGATAGTAATAGGCCTAGTATGGGTAAAAATGGGTAAAAACTGCTTCGAGTGGTACCAATTCAGCACATTTTATGTTTTTTCTTCAAAACGGCTGACCCGATCAAGCTGAAAACTTCCAAAAATGTGTACCATAATGCAATTCAACTTCACGCAAAATTTCATTTTTTTGGACATTATGGGAGCCTATATATTTTTTCCGCTGTGTTATTCTAATGGGTACTTTGAAATTTCTAAAATTCATAAACAAAAAGGTACTCCCCGATAATGCCACAAAACTATACAGATTTAAGTGAGATGAGGAACCATAGAAAAAAGTTTGAAGTTGCTAGCTGTAGCCGTTTGACCTGTGTAGACCAAAAAAAAAAAAAAAACATGAGAAAAAAATTTAAAAAAAACGTCACCACTATTTGTATTATGTCAAATTGAATCCTCGCTGAAGCTTGTCTGATGAGACGTGTTGCGTATATCTTGAGGTAATGGTTGTAAGATGAAGCTCATGCAGGCGGTCCGAAGAACTGAGCTGCAAGAGCCGGGAGAACTTCAACTCAAGATCCTGGGCGGTCAGGAATGAGAGTAACAACACTTTGTCGGCTGAAAAGGAAGGAAATGGAAGGAAAAGTAGAGCCAACAAACTAATATTCCGCTCACTCGACTTCCAGGGACTCTTGTGGTTATGGTTTCAGTGAGTTATTGTTGAGAAGCCTAGACCTGGACCACAGCCTGCCTCCTGTTCCACACAAACCAGAAACTAGATTCTGATGAATACGACAATATTCATATGGGGTGGTAAGATCGCCCTTGTGGTGCCCCGTCCAAACGATCCTACTCTCATCCTTAGCCTTAATAGGGGAACAATGATTTTGTATCAAGTTTCGATGTTATTGAAAAAAAAAAATGTATATTAATTTCTCTAATTTCAAAGCAAACTTGGAATCATCATCTCAATTTCAGAATTTATAATCATTTCTTTGTCCTCCAGACATCATGAGTCGTGACGTCGGCATTACCGATTCTGTACAGAAACATAAACAGAATCGGTAATTAGACGCGCTTTACCGAGGATTCAATTTGACATACTTGAAAAAATTAGTGTTCGTTTTTATGTTTTTTTTTTTTTTTTTTTTTTTTTTTTGTCGGTTCTCCACAGGTCAAACGGCTACAACTATCAACTTCAAACTTTTTTTCAATATGTTTTCAATATCCCCATCTAACTTAGATCTGTATAGTATTGTGGCATTATTGGGGGTAACTATTTTCTTTATGAATTTTAGAAATATCAAAAATACTCATTAGAATAACACGACGGGAAAAAAACATACAATATTTTTATTTTCCAGAACAATGAAATTTTGCGTGAAGTTGAATTACATTTTGACACACATTTCTAAAAAATTTCAACTTGATCGGGTCAGTCATTTCGAAGAAAAAACATAAAATGTGCTGAATTGGTACCACTCGAAGTAGTTCTTAACCATGACTACCTATACTATTACTATTCGCTCATCTAACAACGCATGTATGGCGTTTTCCTAGTGTCTACGTCACGACTGAGTGAGAGGACCGGGTCCTGGAGGACAAGTTAATCAATTAGTTTCTAAAATTGAGTTGATGATTTCTAGTATTCTCTAAAAACTAGGGAAGTGAGTATTGTCATTATTCGTTTGAATCTGGTTCCCGAATGATAAGTCCTCCACGCGGCTCAGCCGTGGCTCAGGTTGAACACGTGGCATGCAGTTCCAGTGACAAGATGAGCGTTAGCGAAGACTTCCATCCCACGCTCATGGAGCTTTGTCGGCGTGTGTTTGTTTGTTTGTTTTCAGCACTGCACAGGTCACAGGGTTCGACCGATCGACATGGAATTCCTTCTGTACACGCAGACTCGTCCAACTCAGAACTGTGTAGTTTTCGAGTTGATCGGTGGGACCATTTTTGAGAAATACCAACTCAAAATTTCGAAAAACCTTCACGACGTTAGGCTGTTGGAGAAATTTGAAAATAATAATTCATCGGAATATCTCCAAATCTGCACTGACCCTCAATGATGCCCAACATTACAGATCTGTATGCAATTCGGATCAGCCGTTTCGAAAAAAAAAAGTTTAATAATTGTTTTTATTCATCAAATAGATGGAAATAATAGCAGAAAAATGTTGCAGAGATTGATTGACGGCTCCTTAGATTCGATATTATCGGATAAAGTATATTTTATACGAGTTTCCTATTCGACTCTATCCAGATATCTCGCTCATCTTACAGCGCATGCGCGGCGTTTGCCTGGTCACGTAACCCGTCTTGAATTCGGCGACATTAGATGTGTCTCGGACGGCTCCCAGCGAGAGAAAGTCTGTCTGGGGTTCAAGTGTCATTACAGACAACAATTAATGATCGCGGAGAGGAAAGTTGGGGATTCTCAAATGTTTACAAGCCACGTGTCCTGAAGATGAGAATTAATAATTAATTGGATGAGCTTCAGCGAAAACATCCATCCTACGTAATCTCATGAAGCTTCGTCCATGTTTGTTTGAATGGGCGTCGGCAGGGGGGGCAAGGGGGAACACTCCCCCCCCCCCCCTTGTAACCAGGCAGAAATGTATTTGAAAAATTCAAATTGATTCTTTCTAAACAATGATGTTTTTCGAAACTTTGTAAATACCGACTGTACCAGTGACATATTTTAACATGTCTTGTTACGCGGGTGGTCATGAGTCTGATGTGACTTGGGGGGGAGGGGATAGGCCTCGCCGACTGACGAATATGATTTATCGGGCTGTTATTATTTCCTGGAAATATTGATATTGGGTATCATACGGACCAATCAGATTCTAATAACATATTTAGGCTATTTTTGATGATGAAATATTTAAAAAGATGAATAGGATCAACTATACTTGCATAGAATTCAACCAATTCAACTTTATCTGTGTTCTTTTTCTACAAAAATCAAAATCTAATTAAATAGTCACAAAACCTACCAAAACACCATAAAACAATGGAATTTCAGAAAATTCCTTTGGGGAGCCCTCTTCCCCACTCCCATTGGGACTTGTGCATTTTCGAATGTGGGATATTTTGCCCCCCCTAAATTTCTTCCTGCCGAGCCCATGTTTGTTTGTGAGCTCAACCGATCGACATGGAACTCTGATGTACACGTGGACATCCAATCAGAACTGTATGATGTCTCGGTCACATCGGTTGGACCATTTTTGAGAAATATCATCTCAAAGTTTCTGGAACAAGAAAAAATAGGCTGGGCAAGAAAATTTTACCAATACTAGGAAAACGCCATATATGCGTTGTTAGACGAGCGAATAGTGATAGTATGGGTAAAAATGGGTAAAAACTGCTTCGAGTGGTATCAATTTAGCACATTTTATGTTTTTTCTTCAAAATGGGTGACCCGATCAAGCTGAAATTTTTTAGAAATGTGTACCAAAATGTAATTCAACTTCACGAAAAATTTCATTTTTTTGGAAAATGAAAATATTTTCTTTTTTTTTCCGTCATGTTATTCTAATGAGTATTTTTGAAATTTCTAAAATTCATGAAAAAAAGGTTACGACCCGATAATGCCACAAAACTATACAGATCTAAGTTAGATGAGGAACCATGTTGATAAAAAGTTTGAAGTTGAGAGCTGTAGCCGTTTGACCTGTGGAGAACCGACAAAAAAAACAAAAAAAAAACATACAAACGAACACCATTTTTTTTCAGTACGTCAAATTGAATTCCTCGCTAAAGCGCGTCTAAAAATTTCTCCTTTTTTTCAATTTTCCCTGAATGTGAACACAAGATTGATACACAGTATTATGCAGAAGAGGCTTGACTGATCGACGTGAAACTTTTTCTGATGTAAACGCAAACTCATCCAACAATTAGAACTGTATAGTTTTTGGGTCAAATCGGTTGGACCAATTTTTGGAAACATCATCTCAAAGTTTCTAATAACCTCATAAGATTGGGCTGAGCAGAAAAAAATTGAAAAATAAAATCTCACCAATATGATTCAAATTTTTCTCAAATGTAAAAACGAGAGTGATACATACATAATTAAGAATTTGGTATCCAATTCGGACAAGCTGTTCCGAAGAAAATATTGTGATACATGTTCTTTATTCATCGAATAGATAGAAATATTAGCGGAAAAATGTTGCAATGAGATCCACGGCTCTCTAGATTCGTTGGTATCTAATGAAGTTTATTTTATATGATCAAGTTCGTAGAGTTTTAGATTTTACTTCATAGACATCTCGCTCATCGTAAAACGCTTATTCAGCGTTTGCCTGGTGTAGCGTTAGCGAAAATGTCCATGCCACTCTTACGGAGCTTTGTCCGTGTGTTTGTTTGTCCGCGTGTTTCTGTTTGTTTGTTTGTTTGTTGACACTGCACAGGTCGCAGGGTTTGTCCGATCGACATGAAACATTTTCCATACACGTCGACTTATCCAACTTAGAACTGTATAGTTTCGGGGTCAAATCGGTCGGACCGATTTCGAGAGATCGCTAAACTCCTAAAATGCTTCTGAATCGCTAAAATCAGTCAAAAAATGGCCGTATAACACTAAATTCACTGCGGGCTCAAATGACCCCCTTTTATCATGCGGGTGGTGTCCAGCTGGGCCCTTATTATGTAACAGTAAACGAAATGGATGCGAGACGAAAGTATCAGAGCCCATATGATACACCGTGTTAAAGTATACGAAATAGTTCGGACAGATCGAAGATGGCCTGATTGCGTTTCGTTTTTGAGTTATATAATAACCCTCCTGGGAGGGGTTATACTAGTGCGCAGTTGACCCTAATATGCGCAGTTCTAAACTTCAAAAATGCAGCTCTTAATTTCAATTTGCGCAGTTGTGAAATAACGAATAATGAACGTTATCAAAGAAGAATTGAACAATGAGTAAATCTATATTCTTCAAACCACATTATTTCATGTTCATGCTCAGTAATTTGAAGGATTCTTCCCTAAATATTCTTCTCCCATTAATAAATACGCGTATACTTAGCGCAAATAATGCACTACAGCCTTAGGCCTACATATTCCCATATAGTAACAAAATACTTAAAAAAGTGAAGTTTAAAAAAAAAATGGGCAGTGATGCGCCTCCTCCCCCTCCTACCCTCCCAGTATCCGCACGGAGACTACCTCTTCATGAAATTGATTTAATATGCGTAATTCTGAATGTTTACTAATATAACCACTGTGCGCTCCTGGGAGGTCATGTCATGCAAGTCCCCTGCGCCCCCTCGATACACACATGCTAGCAACGTGCCAAGCTGTTAGGTGCATGGACACCGCGTGGAATGTCGCTCGCTGCGTGTTTGTGCGTGACTGCAGCTCGCGTGACTGTAGCCACCGTGTAGGTGCTGACCTGCGCAACACTGGCCGTGTTCGCCGACCCCAGAGCCGCCACACATTGGTGGGGACAACAACCACCTCGAGTTGCTCAGACAGACAACTGGTCTCAACTTGACATGCATTCATTTGTTGCATTTAGTATTGTTGATACACTGTGGTATACCACAATTGTTTACGTATAGGTACATTACTAGGAAAACGCCTTACATGCGTTGTGAGATGAGCTTAGTAGTATGGAAATGTAGAACTAGGAAAACGCCTTATATGCGTTGTGAGATGAGCTTAGAAGTATGGAAATGTAGAGTTAAGAACATTTGGTCAGCTCAATGTACATATACAGGCCATGGATCACTTCAAAGGTTTAAAAACCGCGGCTGTCTGTTGGTATATGGACCTTGGTTTCCCAACAATTATACCAGTGCCTTCTTCATATCCATCACAGATTTTAAACGTTTTAATTTATTGGTGACACTTGTTGCTCACATTTAATAGTTTCTTAATTGCTTTCTTAATTGCTTTTATTGATGTGTAAAAAAGTACATTGAAAATGCGTTTTCTTCGTTATTTCACATCCGATTGTTCTACAAATCGCTTAAAATAGGTATGATAGATCTTTACACACTCAGTACAAATTTGAGAGCTCTTGGAAAAATTTTGTTTTCCAAGTATTCCTCCCCCGGCTTATTCTTATGGGGAATTTCCATACTATCAAACAAAAATCCGGAAAAACCGTCCGACCGATTTTTCTGAAAAACAATCCCAATCTATTCTGGTATAACAATAATTTTAAAAAAAGTTTCGAGTTGATTGAAACTTTTTCCTGACCTGTATGCCGCGTACAAAATTACATACAAAAAAAAAACAAGCCCAAAATTTTTCGGCACATGGAATGAAAATCTTCGCTACGCTCATCTGATTATATACAATCTTATTGGGGTATTAACAACAATGTATAACATTCGTGTATTTCAACTTGACTTGTATATTGGTATTATGTTCTAAGTGTGTTCCAATAAAGTTTGTGTTGAATATATTACTCTGGGCGTCATTTGGTTACCATGGGAACAGAGTCAAGTGAGCTACGGTGAAACAATAAACAGATCCACCACAGAAAATTATCTCCATTTAAAACCATCTTGTATTTTATAGTTCTTCTCTTGTCGCGAGTAGCCCAGCTGTTCGATCGGCTGTCTCCGCCATGCATGAGCCTGGGCGGTCGGTAGTGTCGAGCCTGCATGTGTGAGCGACGCCCCCGCATGGGACCACCTGCACACAGACAGGCCACGCCTTCTTTACGAGCTCAGACCGCATCTTCTGCCCTATTTACATACGCTGCTTGGACTTGAACCTCTTTTAGTCGCAGTCACATCGAAACTTGATACAAAATCATCGTTCCCCGACGAATACCTAGCTATTTAATCATGTCTTTTGTTTCATACATTTCAGCAACCAAAAGTATTATCAGACGAGCTTTACCGAGGATTCAATTTGACATACTGAAAAAAATTGGTGTTCGTTTTTATGTTTTATTTTTTTCTTTTTTTATTTCGGTTCTCCACAGGTCAAACGGCTACAGCTATCAACTTCAAACTACTTTTTTTCAATATGGTTCCTCATCTAACTTAGATCTGTATAGTTTTGTGGCATTATCGGGGGTAACTTTTTTCTTTTTTTTTGGAATTTTAGAAATTTCAAAAATACTCGTTAAAATAATATGGCGGAAAAAAAAGAATATATTTTCATTTTCCAAAAAAATGAAATTTTGCGTGAAGTTGAATTACATTTTGATACACATTTCTAAAAAATTTCAGCTTGATCGGGTCACCCATTTTGAAGAAAAAACATAGAATGTGCTGAATTGGCACCACTCGAAGCAGTTTTTACACATTTCACCCATACTATTACTATCCGCTCGTCTAACAACGCATATATGGCGTTTTCCTAGTAGTAATATAAATCACTGTCAGCCCGCACACAAGAATATTATATTCTTAAGCGGGCTTCTGTTCTGTATTATATTGTTTCTGTTTTGTATAATGTTATTGTTCTGTATATAACAGTTTATCTACGACATTCATTTGAAAATACTAATTATTGCATGGGTACATTACTCTTTTTTTTCTTTACTCATGATTACTGTTTTTTTTCTTGATTCACTGTTTTAACTTTCAAAATTAATTGCTTCTGCATTTAAATATTGAACTCCAAGTATTTGTATAACTGTTTCTTTGGCCCTTCACGAGACCTATACAAGTGCTTGTACAATATAATTCTGTAACAGAATGAAATGAGAGAAAAGAGATGGAATGAAAATGAAAGGCCCTGGATGAAAGATGAGATCGTTTGCACGGGGCACCACGAGGGTGATCTCACCACCCCAAAGAACATAAGATGACTCATTTAACAACATCACATCTTAAACTAGGCAAATGCGTTGTGAGATGAGCGAGATATCCAAGTAGAGTATAATCGAAAGCTCTATACACCTTGACTCAGACAAAATACTTCATTCGGTTTCTAACGAATCTAGGGAGCCGTGCATCTATCACTGCTACATCTGTCTGCTATTATTTCTATCTATTCGATGAATAAATAGAATTTATAACATTATTTTCTTCGAAACGGCTGGTTCGAATTGTATACACATTTAATTATGTGTATCATTTCCGTGTTTACATTTGAGGAAAATTTGAATTATATTGGAAAGATTTCATTTTTCGATTTTTTCTGCCCAGCCTAATCTCATGGGGTTTTCAGAAACTTCAAGATGATGTTTCTCAAAAATGGTCCAACCAATTAGACCTCAAAACTATACAGTTCTAAGTTGGATAAATCTGCGTGTTTACAGAAAAAGTTTCGTGTCGATCGGTCGAACCGTGCGACCTGTGCAGTGCCCACAAACAAACAAATAAACCACACAGACAAAGCTTCGTAAGAGTGGGATGGAAATCTTCGCTGAGGCTCATCTAACTATGTATGCCATATCGCATTATTCATCTCCAATGTTCTAGCAATTTAAGAACTCAGTTACCATGTGATGCACACGACCAATTATACACTGTTCTCCGGATTAACCTTATAGGAGTAGGCGGGTATGTGAGTATATGGCTTTCTGTTGAAATGTACAGCACGTGGTGTTGATAGGACGGGTATTATTATCACTGAAAAATACCTCCTCGTCGGGGAATCGAACCCCGGACCTTATGCTGATACACATATGCTCTTACCATCTGAGCTAACGAGGGGGGTATCTTTCAATGATAATAATGTGTGTTAATGGTGTGTGTGTGTGTGTATAGGCCTATATACATAAATATATATATATATATATATATATATATATATATATATATATATATATATATATATATACACACATATATATATATATATATATATATATATATATATATATATATATATATATATATATATATATAAATATATATATATATATATATATATATATGTGTGTGTGTATATATATATATATATATATATATATGTGTGTGTGTATATATATATATATAAATATATATATATATATATATATGTGTGTGTGTATATCTGCAGCTTGGATTTGAACTCGAGCAAGTCATATTGTGAGATCTCTATTGAAGACGGAGCCTCAACGAGCAGTTGGACGTATTCATGTCTAAACGACCGATGCGGTCGAATCTTTTCAGCCTTGCCATTCATCATGACAGGAAAACACTATTTTTTACCATTTCCTTGGCTGCAAACCGTGTCTGCTCGACAGCACGCTGAGCTTGTGACATGCGCAGTTGACAGTTGCCCGAAGACAGACGGGCTTTGTCTCTAAACGGTGACTTCTGGGGTTCAGGTACTAGCCATTCATTGAACCACGCCGTTCATTAATAAAGCTGTCTGGATTAGATGTACCCGGCTTAGCCGACGGACGGGTTCGAGATGTCACCCCCCCCCCCCCCCCCCCATCAACCCCGGCAAGTAAAGCTATTAATTGAGATTATTACAATAGCTCTGAAATAAGACGAGCACTGGTTTCATTTAGAAGCACATTTATAATTGTTGTGTCGGGCTGTTACTATGACCTATCAATGGGAAGGATGATGTTATAATCTTTGCGGTTACTAATGCATACATTCATAGAACTAGGAAAACGCTATATAGGCGTTGTAGACGAGCGAATAGTAATAGTATGGGTTTAAATGGGTAAAAACTGCTTCGAGTGGTATACCAATTTAGTACATTTTATGTTTTTTCTTCGAAATGGTCGACCCGATCAAGCTGAAAATGTTTAGAAATGTGTATCAAAATGTAATTCAACTTCACGCAAAATTTTTAGGAAAATGAAAATATTTTCTATTTTTCCGCTATGTTATTCTAATGGGTATTTTTGAGATTTCTAAAATTCATAAATAGAAAAGGTAACCCCCGATAATGCCACAAAACCATACAGATCTAAGTTAGATGAGGAACCATATTGATAAAATGTTTGAAGTTGATAGCTGCAGCCGTTTGACCTGTGGAGAACCGACAGAAAACATGTAAACGGATACCAATGTCAGTATGTCGCATTGCATCCTCGCTAAAGCTCCGGCGTGAGAAACGCGACAGTTCACCCCGCGATGTGGACTCGTGATTCTGCGAGGACCAAGCGACGGAAATACTTCAAGCAAATACAGTAAATAACTCGAATAAAAATATTTCAACACATTGGATGTATTCTTTTCGTTCAATAGAGTAGTAAGTAAGTATAACCGTTGACCCTCTTCCGAGCTAATTGGTATACATAGTAGGCATATATGAGTGAAAATATAAATACAAGCAAAATTATGATATAATATTTTTTTAAATGATGATAAATCGATGAGCGTTAGCGAATAGTTTCCATGCAACTCTTACGGAGCTTTGTCTGTGTGTGTGTGTGTTTGTTTGTTTGTGCGCACTGCACAGGTCGCAAGGTTTGACCGATCGACATGAAACTTTTTTTATGCGCAAACTCATCCAACTTGGAACTGTATAGTTTTGAGGTCTAATCGGTTGGACCATTTTTGAGAAACATCAGCTTGAAGTTTCTATAAACCCCATAAGATTAGGCTGGGCGGAGAAAAATGAAAAATAAAATCTCTCCAATATAATTCAAATTTTCCTCAAATGTGAAAACAGAAATAATACACATTAATAAAAATTGTCGTGTAATTTGGACCAGCCGTTTCGAAGAAAATAATTTAATACATGTTTTTTATTAATAGAAAAGATAGAAAATAATATCGGTGGAATAATATTGTAATGTTAAATTCACGGCTTCCTAGATCCATTGGCATCGGATAATGTTCATTTTATGTGACCAAGGTGTGTAGAGTTTCGCTCATCTTACAACGCGTATCCCGCGTTTGCCTAGTAACAATAATATGACGAATAACACTCATTTACATTAGGAATATCTAAGGCATTATAATTGATTGAGTGGCAATTTTATTATATAAAAATAATAATAATAATAGCATATAATAGAATATTAATGGAAAATGTTTATGATAATAATATGATGATGTTGAATAATACATTACATAAGGAATATCTATAAATCTACTATTTTGTGTTGGACTAAAATTAGACTAAAGCTAATTAAAAGGAATACGAAAGCAGAGTTACAATTCTGAATGTGCTTCAACAATTTATATTCACGTGAATCCGGTATCTAGAAACTCTTGCACGGTATAAAAGCTATGATTTGTGAGATGTGCTTTGAGTACAGACTTGAAATGATTGAGTGGCAAATTTTTAATGTTTATAGGTAGAGTGTTATACAGATTGCTAAAGACCTTTACTGCATAGAGTGCGTTTATATTTGTTCAAATGTTTAAGAGTTTTATGTCTAGTGTTGTGTTCATGATCAATGGTTTGAAAATCAAGAATTTACAAGACTATCATTGGAACTACACTAGGAAAACGCCTTATATGCGTTGTGAGATGAGCTTAGAAGTATGGAAATGTAGAACTAGGAAAACGCCTTATATGCGTTGTGAGATGAGCTCAGAAGTATGGAAATGTAGAACTAGGAAAACGCCTTACATGCGTTGTGAGATGAGCTCAAAAGTATAGTAGTAGGAGAACGCCTTATATGCGTTGTGAGATGAGCTCAAAAGTATGGAAATGTAGAACTAAGAAAACGCCTTATATGCGTTGTGAGATGAGCTTAGAAGTATGGAAATGTAGAACTAGGAAAACGCCTTATATGCGTTGTGAGATGAGCTTAGAAGTATGGAAATGTAGAACTAGGAGAACGCCTTATATGCGTTGTGAGATGAGCTCAAAAGTATAGTAGTAGGAGAACGCCTTATATGCGTTGTGAGATGAGCTCAAAAGTATGGAAATGTAGAACTAAGAAAACGCCTTATATGCGTTGTGAGATGAGCTTAGAAGTATGGAAATGTAGAACTAGGAAAACGCCTTATATGCGTTGTGAGATGAGCTTAGAAGTATGGAAATGTAGAACCAGGAAAACGCCTTAAATGCGTTGTGAGATGAGCTCAGAAGTATGGAAATGTAGAACTAGGAAAACGCCTTATATGCGTTGTGAGATGAGCTTAGAAGTATGGAAATGTAGAACTAGGAAAACGCCTTATATGCGTTGTGAGATGAGCTTAGAAGTATGGAAATGTAGAACTAGGAAAACGCCTTATATGCGTTGTGAGATGAGCTTAGAAGTATGGAAATGTAGAACCAGGAAAACGCCTTATATGCGTTGTGAGATGAGCTTAGAAGTATGGAAATGTAGAACTAGGAAAACGCCTTATATGCGTTGTGAGATGAGCTTAGAAGTATGGAAATGTAGAATTAAGAACATTTGGTCAGCTCAATGTACATATACAGGCCATAAATCACTTCAAAGGTTTGAAAACCGCGGCTGTCTGTTGGTATATAAACCTTGGTTTCCAAACAATTATACCAGTGCCTTCTTCATATCCATCACAGATTTTAAACGTTTTAATTTATTGGTGACACTTGTTGCTCACATTCAATAGCTTTTGGAGAATCTTCGTTCTCCAAGTATTTACCCTTCCCCCCCCTCCCGGCTTATTATTATGGGAATTTTCTATACTTTCCAAAAATTTTCAGGTAAAACCGTTTGACCGATTTTTCTGAAAAACGATCTCAGCGTATTCTGGTATAACACCAATTCTAAAAAAAAAGTTTCGAGTTGATTGATCCTTTTCCCTGACCTGTATGCCGCGTACAAAATTATATACAAAAAAAAAAAAAAAAAAGCTAAGCCCAAAGTTTTTCGGTATATGTAATGAAAATATGTTAATGGTGAAGAGGTGTAAAAAACATTCAAAAAGCACTTCAGAGAACAGCTATTACATCTGCAGTGAATATCATAATCATGTTTAATCGGAATAAGAACAATCATTTGCTCTGATCTTGTTTTTCTATTTTTAGTTATTCCTTAAAGGCCTGACTGTTTGATTTAATACTGTTCAGTTATTCTTGATGCCTAGTTCCATTGCTAGCATGGTGGAATCGGCTATGAGAAATGCACACCATCAACTTACTTTGAATTAAGCTCATCCTCTACTCTATGGACACGCTTGAAAATGTTCAATGTGTTATTTGTATCATTAGGCGAGCTTTAGCGAGGATTCAATTTGACATACTGAAACAAATTGGTGTTCGTTTTTATGTTTCTTTGTCGGTTCTCCACAGGTCAAACGGCTATAGCTATCTACTTCAAACTTTTTTACAATGTGGTTCCTCATCTAACTTAGATCTGTATAGTTTTGTGGCATAATCGGGTGGTAACTTGTTTTTTCATGAATTCTAGAAATTTCAGAAATACCCATCAGAATAAAACAGCGGAGAAAAAGAAAATATTTTCATTTTCCCAAAAAAATGAAATTTCGCTTGAAGTTGAATTACATTTTGATACACATTTCTGGGAATTCTCAGCTTGATCGGGTCAGCCATTTTGAAGAAAAAACATAAAATGTGCTAAATTGGTACCACTCGAAGCAGTTTTCACCCATTTTTACCCATACTATCACTATTCGCTCGTCCAACAACGCATATATAGCGTTCTCCTAGTACCAGGAAAACGCCATATATGCGTTGTTAGACGAGCGAATAGTAGTAGTATGGGTAAAAATGGGTAAAAACTGCTTCGAGTGGTACCAATTTAGCACATTTAATGTTTTTTCTTCAAAATGGCTGACCCGATCAAGCTGATTTTTTTTAGAAATGTGTATCAAAATGTAATTCAACTTCATGCGAAATTTCATTATTCAAGAAAATAAAAATATTTACTTTTTTCCGCTTTGTTATTCTAATGGGTATTTTTGAAATTTCTGAAATTCATTAAAAAAAGTTACCATCTGATAATGCCACAAAACTATACAGATCTAAGTTAGATGAGGAACCACATTGGGAAAAAGTTTGAAGTTGATAGCTGTAGCCGTTTGACCTGTGGAGAACCGACAAAAAACATAACGAACACCAATTTTCTTCAGTATGTCAAATTGAATCCTCGCTAAAGCTCGTCTAATAATCTTAGCTTACTTTTCCAGCTCTTTCTATCCCGCTCCCTTCATATGCCTGAAACATCCACAAACGTTGACAACCATGGCAAAGTACATGGACTGAACATAGGCGCTAAATGATCTCGCTTTGAACCCTGACACTAAATTAACCAAAATATGTTGTATAGGCCTACTAGGAAATCGCCATATATGCGTTGTTAGACGAGCGGATAGTAATAGCATGGGTATAAGAATGTGTGAAAACTGCTTCGAGTGGTACCAATTTAGCACATTTTATGTTTTTTCTTCAAAATGGCTGACCCGATCAAGTTGGAAGTTTCCAGAAATGTGTATTAAAATGTCATTCAACTTCACGCAAAATTTCATTTTTTCGGAGAGTGAAAATATATTTTTTTCCGCCGTTTTATTCTAATGGGTATTTTTGAAATTTCTAAAATTCATATAAACAAAATTTACCACCCGATAATGCCACAAAACTATACGGATCCAAGTTAGATGAGGAACCATATTGAAAAAAAGTTTGAAGTTGATAACTGTAGCCGTTTGACCTGTGGAGAACCGAAAAAAAAAACATAAAAAAAAAAAAACAAGAACGAACACCAATTTTTTTCAATATGTCAAATTGAATCCTCACTAAAGCTCGTCTAACCAATTCCATGTATGAATTTACATCAAAATCACAACTTCTTGGTAAAGTTCAATGTTTTCTGGGTGAATAACTAGAAATAAAACACTCCAGGTCTATTCAATTTCCACTTGTTTTTTATTCAGTTAAGATTGAATTTTGTACGATTTTTTCTTCACTTGTATTATTCATAAACTTCTGTTTCTCTTCCTTGTTTTGGCCACACTGTCACGAAGTTCATCAGAAAATCCTTCTAATAACACAAATCAGTCCCTCGTGCTGAGGGAGCCGGCTCGGAACCTCCTGCAGTCAGTGCGAGGTGATGGAAGAGACGGGCGGTCGACACGTCACCCAACCAATGGAAACTGAGGTGAAGAAAGCATGAGAATTGTATTTGTGTTCACTCGAACCAGAAACAAATGCTTATATGGTTTCAACCGTCCGTTTCCTCTATACTCTATCGTCAACGACCTGATGTTTCGATCCCCTAAAACTACTGATTTCAATTGGAAAAGATGTCGTTTTGTGGTGATGTTCAATTTCCTTGTCAAGATCCATGTCACGATCGACCGTCCCCCCTATCTATTAACATGAACGGTCGTTGGTTTCGAGCAGCCACCAGTCGTCTGAAGATGTAATTATTGGGCTGGAAGATTGCTGGATGTCGTTTAGCGGCCATCTTGTCGAGACGAGGATGTGATTAGTGAGTGGGAGAGAGACGGCACGACTTGTGGTGGGTCACACCTGTTGGCTTGCCAGACAAGTGGTGGAGCCCATCAGCTCGGGGGCAAAAGGGGGTCCGGAACCCCCGATACTGAATTGTTCGAAATGTGGTCATTTTTCAGTAGTATTTTTGCGCACTCGAATAAAAAGAAAAATATATATATATATATATTTGCCAAATAAAAAAAATTTAGCGTGAAGTTGAATTACATTTTGATACACATTTCTGGGAACTTACAACTTGATCAGGTCAGCCATTTTGAAGAAAAAACATAAAATGTGCTAAATTGGTACCACTCGGAGCAGTTTTTACCCATACTATTACTATTCGCTCGTCTAACAACGCATATTTGGCGTTTTCCTAGTAATTGAATCATTATACAAATTTCAAAAGTTATTTTCGCGATTTCTCCAGGAAATTTTTGTGTTGTGTGTTTATTCGTAGGTCAACATATATATTTTTTAAGAAGGAGGATGAATTCTTGTGGGATGGGGTGCAAATGACGATTGGTTTGTCCCATCTTGGACCCCCAAACGACGTCCCCAGCTCTAGGGGGGGGGGGGGGGGGCTGAGCATGCACCAACACTGTCGGTGGATTACGGGAGAGTCAGAGCAGTCTTCTGCTTGGCATGAGCACAGCACAAATGATGTGGGATCGTCGCGTTATAGAACACGTCATTGGCGACAACACGATCTTTGTTAAGCGGTTTCATGAGAAACATAATAGGTATTCTTCTGCCGGGAAAAGTAATTTGATTTGATGAGATCCAGGGGAATTGACTGCTTGGTTGACACTGACGAGTTGATTATGACGCGTCATCGACTAGTCACACCCACTGCGCAGGCGCGGCGAACAGGATGCGCTTCACACTGTTCACTATACTGATGACTCCAATCAGAATTCCAATTTCATCTCCAGTTACTAGCAATTGTTGAATTAGATGAGCGTAGCGAAGATTTTCATTCCATATATCGAAAAATGTTGGGCTTGGTTTTTATGTTTTGTTTTTTCGTGTAATTTTGTACGCGACTTACAGGTCAGGAGAGAGGATCAATCAACTCGAAACTTTTTTCAAATTGGTATCACACCAGAATAGGTTGAGATTGTTTTTCAGATAAATCAGTCGAACGGTTTTTCCGGAAAAAAATGGGAAGTATAGAAATTCCCCCAAGAATGAGCCGGGGGAGAAATACATGGGAAACGAGAATTTTCCGAAAGCTTGTAGCTTTCTGTCCAATCCTACTCTAAATGGACTAAATCGAAATTAAAAAATAAGAATTAAATTTAAAAAATAATCAAACTAAATCTGAAAAAACAAAAATGGATCTTTGTAGCTGGGATTGCGGGAAAAGCAAATCGTTGAAACTTGAATCAGTTTAAAATATTACGTGTATTTTCAGCAAAATGACTACAATGACGTTAAAACAAAACACAAAACTTCAATCTTGTAACAATGGAACAAAGAAAAGTTGTCATCCCAATGGCCTATTGAGATCACAACGTGATTTTAAATGACACAAAGAGAAATTAAAACTCCCTTCATACAAACAATACTGAGAAATATATATATTTATTTAACTGACCAGGGCAGATTGGTTTAAACAATGTCTGATTTTACCGTGATTGGTCCCTCGCTCGCTGGTTCGCTCACCCCACGCGCGCACACGCAAGTTTCCGCCGAACCACGCGTCTTCGAGTCCCGGGGCGGGTAGTCACGTCTCCTCACCGAGTTCGCCTTGTTCCACGTTCGTTGTTAACCAAGCTGGCGATGTTGGACTCCGCCAAGCTGGCGATGCTGAACTACCCGGTTCGAAGTCGGACCCCCAACCAGTGATCTCCGGTCGACGTTTTCACTGACTTGTCTCTCTGATTGTCTATCTAGTTCTCTCCTCATCTCCCTGTTTCACCAGGCTTGTCCTGTAGGAGCTTACTTTCGTTCGACCAATAAAATATGCGGATACAAATTTAAACCAATCACAATTCACCATACACAGCTTTTGGCTTTTGTGGCTTGATGCATCCCCTGGTCATATATCTGTCACTTCTTAAACTTATTGTATCTGCCCTATGTCGAGTGTTCTGATTAAATTATGGTTTGTACACATTTGACAAAATACACTTGAAACACTAGATACATTGGTACAAGATGACTATAAACAGAAAGTTAATGCATTTGAGAAAAACAACTGAAGTGTGCTTGTGGAATGGGGGATGCAGGCACGAGATGACGGAGTGAAGGGTGTTAATGGATGGTCGTCATAAAATCAACAGACTCAGAAAGTCAAGACAACGTGGGAATTATCAAACAAAAAGAACTTATTAACATCAAAATTTAGACAGGGAAAACTGGCATGTTACAAGCTCTCAAATTTATACTGAATGTGGAAAGAACTATCATAAATATTTTGAGCGATTTATGGAACAATCGGATGTGAAATGACGAAGAAAACTCATTTTTGATGTACTTTTTCCCACATCAATAAAAGCAAAAGAAAGCAATTAAGAAACTATTAAATGTGAGCAACAAGTGTCACCAATAAATTAAAACGTTTAAAATCTGTGATGGATATGAAGAAGGTACTGGTTTGATTGTTTGGAAACCAAGGTCCATATACCAACAGACAGCCGCGGTTTTTAAACCTTTGAAGTGATCCATGGCCTGTATATGTACATTGAGCTGACCAAATGTTCTTAATTCTACATTTCCATACTTCTAAGCTCATCTCACAACGCATATAAGGCGTTTTCCTAGTGTTATTGAGTATGTTTGATTGTAACTTCATGATAGTAATCATCACCACCTGTTCTAAGAACAATCTGTAACGAGTAAATAGAATAACTATCGACATCTCCTGCCGTTCAAGCCACCATGTAACTGATGCTGCCATATCGCCTCTCATGGGCTCTTAAACCGGACAAAACGGGCAGATATAATATTCATGGTTCCCGCCGCACACTTTTAATTAGGTGTTAAATGTTCGAGGATCTGTGATATTTCATACCTCTCACAGAACAAACGGTCAATAGTTTTAGTCAATCAATAAATCAAAGCTCTTCTTGAAAATAATGTATCAATTCAGCTGTTATTGCTGTTAACTTTCACACACAGTATCCACTCCTCGCATAATACAGATTTATGTCTGTTTCTTCAGAACCAACCGCCTGGTGAATATTTACACATGTGCTTGTAAGAGATAAAAGGCTCCTTTCTTTCGGTTCCAGTCTCTCTTGGCCAAGTCAAATAGCACACTAGATCAGGCAAATACTAACTGTTCAACTGTGATGAGAGAGAGAGAGAGAGAGAGAGAGAGAGAGAGAGAGAGAGAGAGAGAGAGGGAGAGAGAGAGAGAGGAGGAGAGAGAGAGAGGGAGAGGAGAGAGAGGGGATAGAGAGAGAGGGAGAGAGAGAGAGAGAGAGAGAGAGAGAGAGAGAGAGAGAGAGAGAGAGAGAGAGAGAGAGAGGGAGAGAGAGAGAGGGAGAGAGGGAGAGGGAGGGAGGGAGAGAGAAAGAGAGAAAGAGAGGGAGAGAGGGAGAGAGAGAGGGAGAGAGAGGGAGAGAGAGAGAGAGAGAGAGAGAGAGAGAAAAAGAGAGAGAGAATGAGAGAGAGAGAGAGAGAGAGAGAGAGATTCGTATTGTTGCATTGAATGCAGGTGATTAATAGATGGTGATCAAGCTCAAATGTCGTCACAAACTTCCACGTGTTCATGGTGTTACAACTGACCCGTAGACAACACTCTGCCACAATCGTCCAATTGGTGGCTCTATCTGATACATTTCTTAGTCCTTAGACGAGCAACAGCGAGGATTCAATTCGACATACTGAACAAAATTAGTGTTCTTTTTTTTTTTCATGTTTTTTGTCGGTTCTCCACAGGTCAAACGGCTACAGCTATCAACTTCAAACTTTTCTTTTCCCAATATGGTTCCTCATCTAACTTAGATCTGTATAGTTTTGTGGCATTATCGGGGAATAACTTTTTTATAATGAATTCCAGAAATTTCAAAAATACCCATTAGAATAACGCAGCGAAATATTTTTATTTTACGAAAAACTGAAATTTTGCGTGCAGTTGAATTACAATTTGATACACGTTCCTGGAAATTTTCAGCTTGATCGGGTCACCCATTTTGAAGAAAAAACATAAAATGTGCTAAATTGGTACCACTCGAAGCAGTCTTTACCCATTTTCACCCATACTATTACTATCCGCTCGTCTAACAACGCATATATGGCGTTTTGCTAGTTTATAATAATATGTTATTGCTCATCCCATAAGGCAACTGCTACCCACGCCCGGGAATATGGGCCTGGGATTCTCAGGAAGAAGTGTAACAATCGTCCCTGATCTCCCCTATACTTACCTCTAAGCCGTGAAACATCGAGTATCCTGAACTGTCTTCGTTCTTGTTCTTGAATTGCTGGACGTTAGGCTGGAGGGTTATTGATAAGAGCAAGACAGCTTGGAGCCGCTTCTAGCAACTGGATCAACTCTTCATCGCCTCTGGCTGCATATGCTATCTCCGTCCCCAACTAGTAATTAACCAATTAAAAGATGAGCGTAGAGAAGATTTTCATTCCATATACCGAAAACATTTGAGCTTGTTTTTTTTTTTCGTTTTTCTTTGTGTGTGTAATTTTGTACGCGGCATAGAGGTCAGGGAAAAGTTTCAGAATGAGCCAGGTGAGAAATACTTGGGAAACAAAAAAATTCCAAAAGCTCTCAAATTCATACTGAATGTGGAAAGAACTATGATACATATTTTAAGCGATTTGTTGAACAATCGGATGTGAAATAACGAAGAAAACGCATTCTCAATGTACTTTTTTTACACATCAATAAAGCAATTGAGAAAGCAATTATTAAATGTGAGCAACAAGTGTCACCAATAAATTAAAACGTTTAAAATAAGTGATGGATATCAAGAAGGCACTGGTACCATTGTTGGGAAACCAAGGTCCATATACCAACAGGCAGCCGCGATTTTTAAACCTTTGAAGTGATCCATGGCCTGTATATGTACATTGAGCTGACAAAATGTTCTTAATTCTACATTTCCATACTTCTAAGCTCATCTCACAACGCATATAAGGCGTTTTACTAGTTGTAAATAAGGCTGAGAAATTGCACCTGGTTGGATGTTGATTAATTTCAAATTGATTTGCGTATACATTTTCCTAGTCGTTGTATCATAGCATATTTTTTTTGTATCCTATTTCATTGTAAAATAATGTCTTCCATCTTACTACTGTCGAATTGTACTGAGGCCTCCTGGTAACTCCTGCAGGAGCCCTATTGAGACTGTCAATAGGGCTCCTGGCAAGTCCTGTGGCTCGAGCTGCTGTGACGTCACAGCGCCACCTGCCCTGCTCTGGGGTCGAACCCAGGCCCAGCAACATGGCAACGGTTTATGACAGTTATTTATTAGTCTGATCTATGAGTTTATTGCGGCGATAAGGAACAGATCCATACCTCCGTGCTTGGCTGGACCATCGCATGCCCACGCTTTTATCTTCGTTTCTCATTCATTGTTGAACGATTGATCCGAAGCTCTGCGTGGGTGAGGGCAGGGAGGGATCATCCCATCATCTCACAGTTCATCCATCCGACGCCAATAGATCTGGTTTATCATTATAGTGGAACGTTAAACCCAATAGAACGAATAATAACACCTAATAGTAGACTGTAGAGAATGAAGTAAATTTATAAAAATGAGAATATCACAAATATTGTTTGAACTTGAATGTAGATCGTCATTCCGTGTCCTCAAGTAGGCTAATTGCTTCTCATAACACGACTCATTCATTATCACGAAGTCGTTTTCCGATATCAAAAAACAAAACTCGGAAAGAATTGAATCTAAAATATGAAATTGTAAAACTAACTAACTAATATACCAACTTCTACCCTTGTACCAGGCAAACGCAGAATATGCGTCAACTGTGAGATGAGCGAGATGTCTGAATAAAGTAGACCTATAATCGAAAACTCTACACACCTTGATCAATCATTCGGTTTATCGAATCTAGGGAGCCGTGAATCTCGTCAACATATTTCTGCTAATATTCATATCTATTCGATGAACAAATAAGATTAATTACATTACTCTCTTCAAACGGCTGGTTCGAACATTCAGTGAAAATTTGATTTATTTTCAGAGATTTTTTATTTCTCAAATTTTCTCTAATCCTTTTAGAATCTTTGAGATTCTGTTTCTTGAGAATGGTCGAACCGATTAAACCGTGAATCTATACAGTTCTAAGTTGGATGAGTTTGCATAAAACGTATCGAGTCGATCGGTCGAACCGCGCGGCTCGTGCAGTGCTTCTCCCGTCTAGCCAGGAAGGAGGTGTAGATTGGCGCGAGTGACTTGGTGTGCACTAGTAAGGGCACTTGTGACATCACAACCGGAAGCGCCGCCATTTTAAGCGGTGTTCCAATAGTCGGTTTGAAAAAGTGAGCACTTGGAAGGGTACATCTCAAGTGTGCATCGCTTGCACACTTGAGATGTACCCTTGCACACTTGAGAAGTCTGTTAATTGTTGTTTGTTGTGTTTCATCGAAAAAATGAAGTGCTGTAGGCCTAATAACACTTTTTAATGCATAAATATATAAATAAAGCCTTTACTATTCATCAAAGTTGAATGAATAAATGTTTTCATCACAATAAAATATAACCTCAAAATGCTTGACAATCGCTAACAGAAAGCGCTAAAGTAGTTAGGTGTGTTCCAATAGTTGACTTCAAGTGCTCAAATTTACACGGTCCAAGTTTCATCCAAGTCAGTGGATTCAAGGGTTGGTCCAAGTTTTCATCCAAGTCAGTGGATTCAAGGGTTGGTCCAACTGCTTTGACAGCAACTAGGATGGAACATTGAACACCTGTCTACACGGTCCAATCTATTGAAGTCCATATTTGAATCTATCCAATCTATCTATCAATCTATCGTTTATCGGTCCAATGTGGTGATAGGGGGTGGGAAGGGGCAATTTGTGAATTTCGTCCCCCATCCCCCTCACCCATCTCGTCGTGTCTTCTTACGCCATGATGTGGGGTTCGAATCAAGCTGGACCCCTATTCTGTAACAACCTTTTCGTGCGGTCGAATCAATTTCGACTGGAAACGGGACTGTTTCGATCTATTGACATTCTATAGCACTTATTTTCCCATTTCGACTCGAAACCGTTTCGACCATGGTCGGAACGGATACTGCGGGATCTGCGCGCCAGCAATGGGATATTATTGAGGTTATATGAGTACATAAAATATGTAATCGTGAGTGTGGAGTGTTTAAATGGTGTGGAAAGTGAGAAGATATTTCTGATAGCAGAATAAAAACAATCCACTTGCTATCTTGGGAGCTCTAATGTGTTTTCCAAGATAATTGACGAATACTTTCAGGTTATGTCATTTTTTGACGTTTGACTTGTATTTTGTATTATTTTCAACTTGTATGAACTAGGGTCACGGCCCACAGGATACAATTGCACATTTGTGTGTGTGTGTAAGTCTGTGTGAGTCAAGTCATAAGAAAAGCTGCGGTGGCTCAGTCGTTGCTTGTGTTCACCTGGAAATAAGCGACACATCGCACTTTTCCAACTCCTGTATTTCTGATGAATGCTGTTTCCATCGGTCGAAACGGAACCAAAGCGATATCGAAACAGTTTCGACTGGTCAAGTAACAGACAGAAGTTATAGAACGGGGCTCCTGCCTAGAAGCGAGTACAGCTCCACGCTTCAGATGCGGCCTCGCCTGCTTGCCGCACGCCGCACGCCGCATGCCGCATGCCGCCGGAACTGGACGTCCACTCGTCAAGTTAGCCATCGAGCTGATTCAGGTTAGATGACACAACGAGCGCGAGGAAATGGCAGGATATTGGTTTGGCATTATGTCCTCGTGTAGGCTGTATACCGTCCTCGTGCGTGGACACAAGAGTCCAAACAAGAGAGATGCTGACATCCCATGCGCATTTTCAACATCTTGCAAATCAAATATATATATATATATATATTTGAAATTAATAGTGACTTTTATTAGACGAGCTTTAGCTAGGATTCAATTTGACATACTGAAAAACATTGGTTTTCGTTTTTTTTTTGTTTTTTTTATATATATGTTTTTTTGTCGGTTCTCCTCAGGTCAAACGGCTACAGTTATCAACTTCAAACTTTTTTTCAATATGGTTCCTCATCTAACTTAGATCTGTATAGTTTTGTGGCATTATCGGGTGTTAACTTTTTATTTGTGAATTTTAGAAATTTCAAAAATACCCATTACAATAACACAGCGGAAAAAAAAATATTTTCCCCAGAATATGAAATTTTGTGTGAAGTTGAATTACATTTTGATACACATTTCTGGAAATTTTCAACTTGATCGGGTCAACCATTTCGAAGAAAAAACATAAAATGTGCTGAATTGGTACCACTCGAAGCAGTTTTTACCCATACTATTACTATTCGCTCGTCTAACAACGCATATATGGCGTTTTACTAGTATTGATGATACGTCAATATATATATACGGCTTTTAATATTCCATACAACAAAAATGAGCCACCTTCGGTAGCTCAGTCAGCTGAGGCACCGCTTCAGAAACTGGAATCATCGTTAAGCGTTTGTTCGAGTACCGCATGAGGCATATTTTTTTTGTAAATGTCCTTTCACTTACCACCCCTTCAGAGTTTCATAATCATCCGCTCATTCGTACCCCCGTATAACCTAGCTGTTGGTGGGGTCGTTGAGGAAGCAATAATCATCATCAACAAAAATGAGCACAATTTTCAACTGTATACCCCTGACAAGTAAGCGATATGAGATGAATGGTTTTTACTTATACCAGCTTGAACGTATTGAAAATATCCATCTTTATCAGACGAGCTTCAGCTAGGATTCAATTTGACATACTGAAAAACATTGGTGTTCGTTTTTTTTTTTTTATGTTTTCTGTCGGTTCTCCACAGGTCAAACGGCTAGAGCTATCAACTTCAAACTTTTTTTCAATATGGTTCCTCATCTAACTTAGATCTGTATAGTTTTGTGGCATTATCGGGTGGTAACTTTTTTTTTCATGAATTTTAAAAATTTCAAAAATACCCATCAGAATAAGACAGCGGAAAAAAATATATATTTTCTTCCAAAAAAATGAAATTCTGCATGAAGTTGAATTATATTTTGATACACATTTCTAAAAAATTTCAGCTTGATCGGGTGAGCCATTCTGAAGAAAAAACATAAAATGTGCTAAATTGGTTCCACTCGAAGCAGTTTTTACCCATTTTCACCCATACTTTTACTATTCGCTCGTCTAACAAACGATATATGGCGTTTTCCTAGTTTAGAGAAAAGATTATGACCTTAGCTGTTGACCAAATAAGGGTGATTTCTAATGATACATTCTTCCAACACCTCTTCTCATAACACCCACTACCTGTTTACCCTCTTCTTCTCTGAACGCCTACACACTTGTTTCCCCCCCCCCCCATGCTTCTGTTTCCTATGGCTGTGTTCCAAATGTCTAGTGCACTTGTAAGGGTCCTAGCCGTTTGGTGCACTTGCTTGTAAGTACACTAATTTGAGCACTTGAAAACAACTATTGGAACACTTCAGCGCTTTCTGTTAGCGATTGTGAAACATTTGGAGGTTATATTTTATTTTGATAAAAACATTCATTCAATCAACTTTGATGAATAGTAAAGGCTTTATTTATGCATTAAGAGGTGTCTTTAGGCCTACAACACTTCATTTTTTCGATGAAACACAACAAACAACAATTAACAGACTTCTCAAGTGTGCAAGGGTACATCTTACGAGAGCTCCCTTCCAAGTGCACACTTTTTCAAACCGACTATTGGAACACCACTTAAAATGGCGGCGCTTCCGGTTGTGATGTCACAAGTGCCCTTACTAGTGCACTTGGCGACATTTGGAGCACAGTCCATCTCTCTATGCTATATTGCCACAA
This sequence comes from Brachyptera putata, assembly GCA_907164805.1. Taxonomy (NCBI): domain Eukaryota; kingdom Metazoa; phylum Arthropoda; class Insecta; order Plecoptera; family Taeniopterygidae; genus Brachyptera; species Brachyptera putata. The sequence continues at coordinate 827,788 of OU015470.1, read as the reverse complement.
TAGTTACTATCACCAGGAATTGTTCAGGGCACAGAGAGGCTATACGGTTAGTGTTAGTTGGGTTAGGTTTGTGTCTTCTGGAATGTTTTCTTCGTGTATTCTGCTCAGGTTTAGTTAATCAGATATTAGGCTTCATTTGACTATTTACAAGGTCAGTTATGTATGAATGATATGAGAATAGAAACGGATGGCTGACAGCATACGAAGAGTATGGTGGGGGATGGAGGGGAAACAAGTTTGTAGGCGTTAGGAGAAAAATAAGTTGTTATAAGGCTGCGTTCCGAAACCTCCAGAATCTACTGCCAGTGTACTGGATGCGTTCCGAAACCTACTCCGAGCAATTAACTGAGCGTTCCGAAACCTACTCCGAGCAATTTACTGAGCGTTCAGAAACCTACTCCGAGCAATTTACTGAGCGTTCCGAAACCCTCCGCGCCTGGAAACACTGGATATATTTGTCCCAGTAAACCCAGTCAAGTAATGGCGCCCTCCAATGAATGATGCTAGATTGCGTTAGTTAGTTCACTGACAAATCGAAGTGTGAATATTATTGTAAATAAGGCTGAGAAACTTCATCGGGATGGATGCTATAATTGATTCGAATTGTATTTGAGGTTGATTCGCATATGATTTTTTCACACGTTGTTTCATAACCCAACATTTCATTGGAAAATAATAATACCATCCATCTTTTTACTTTCTAATTGTACTGGGTGCGTTCCGTTACTGAGGCCTACTGGATACGAATAATTCTACTGGCAAGTACTGTACTACAAGTCAGGCCAGTAGGTTTCGGAATGCACCCTAAGAATGCACCGCTGGGGCTCAGAAAAGTTGTTAGGTTAGGTTTAATCGGGTGATGCTTTAGTATGGGGCTCCCTTGCATTTTGCTCAGATTCAGTTGATCAGATATATAGGCTATTACTATACACAAGTTCAGTTATCTATGAATTGTAAAACCAGAGGGAAATACATGCTGAAATAGAATGTGAATAGCCGTTTTGTCTCTATCTGACAGGTAGTTTCTGTATCTTCTCTCTCCCTCGCCACGGTATGGGTTTGCACATGCTGCCGTCGATGCACTCGTGGACCACGCCACATCGACACACCTTGATGCAGTCCACCGTCTTGTTGATGGCGCAGCGCCCTCGATACACCTGGTCTGCAAATCAGTCGAGCAACACGTGTCAAGGTCAGACGCGGTTCTTGGCGTCCACTTCGAGATTTCAGTCATTTATTTGAATATATAATTCGAGTTCAAATCAGACGTTGAAGTGATTTTCAGCATCGTATTATGTGGCACGCAAATACAATAATGATGGATATTTGAAAAGTACTGGTTCACACCCCGTTTACGTTACTACTCAACTACTCTAGTAATCCTATCTACGATCGTAAGTGACCGTGTGTGAACACCAGATAGTGACTACGCTCGTAACAAAAGCTACTACAGTCAACTTACTCTCGTTAGTAGGGTTCCTGTACCCGTATGAACGCTCATGGCTTGGTACCATCGTAGCCTCGTAGGAAGTCTTTGCTCGTAGGATATGTTTTGGTAGAATAATTACAAGATGGCGTAGGGGAAAGGTGTCGAAACACACTCACGCGGTAAAATCTGTAACTATAACGTCTATAGTAACCAAGAACCTATGTTTTGTCCGTGTGAACGCAATATTAGTTACTGCCTGGTAACTCTAACTCTAGTAGGATGGCAGTGATGTAAACGGGGTGTCAGAGGTGATACTTCGACATAACCCTACTTTTTGCATGATTGAGGAGATTTAACCGCGGCTTTTTATTTCCAAAAAGTTGAAATTATTCCATCTCTCCCGGCAGAAAGCAACAGCTGCAAGCGATAGAACATACGGCTTTGTGATTGGACAGAAAGTAAAACGCCATGCAAACGGGCCTGTAGCTTAGATTGGATACGGTTAATTCAAGCTGCGCGCGCAACAACGTGCGCATGTTGTGACGTAACGTCACGTGATACGGTGATCAGGAGCCTCATTACTTATTAGTTATTACTTGCACCATCTTGAAGGTGTTGAAATCTGTGTTTCCTTGTTTTCATAATGTCGATATCTCATACCATTAAACAGTTATCACCAAAAACCTGATATTCCACTAAATCGACTCCCGGGGACTCTTGAAGAATATTTCATCTCTTTGAGTGAGAATCTATAAGTGAATCTAGCCGCCCCGGTGGCCAAGTCAACTATCGCTAGCGGTAGTAACTGAAGTCACCGCTGGGCGTGGGTTCGAGTCCCGCATAAGGCATGGGTTTTAGTAAACGTCCTTTCACCTATCATCACTTCATCGTTGCATTATCATCCTCTCATTCGTACCCCCGTATAGCCTAGTTGTTGGTGGGGTCGTTAAGCAACATTAAATAAAAAAAGAAAAAAAATGAATCTATATTGAAATGAGTGAGGTAGCGACCACGCAGTTATTACTTAGAGGCCGTCCATAAATTAGGTCACACTTTTAGGCCACTTTGAACCTCCCCTCCCCCACCCATGTCACAAGTGGTCACAAGACCTGTTACCCCCCTCCCCCTTCAAATACGTCACAAGTTGTCACAAATTATTGAAACTATGCGTGTTATGCAAAGGTAATGATAATAAGTTTTCTAGGGTGGGCATAAAAAGAGGAGGATCTATAAGAATGGCGCCATGGTCCGTCACACAGTTCCCCTCTCCCCCCCCCCTCCTTGAAACACCTCGTCACAAATCTTGTCAACCCCCCCCCTGAGCTGTGACGTAGTTTATGGACGTCCCCCTATCCCGTTTCCAATTGGCTTACTTTTGATCTTCCGGATGAATGGTTTCGTTTTTTTCTTGATTGGTGTTTTTCGTTTATCTGCTCTTTTCTCTGTGTTGTTCTCTGTACTGTTCTTGTTCTCTGTGTTGTTCTTGTTCTCTGCACTGTTCTTGTTCTCTGTGTTATTCTCTATGTTATCACTGATCTCAGTGTTGTTCTCTGTACTATTCTTGTTCTCTATATTGTACTTGTTCTCTGCACTGTTCTTGTTCTCTGCACTGTTCTTGTTCTCTGTGTTATTCTCTTTGTTATCACTGATCTCTGTGTTGTTCTCTGTACTATTCTTGTTCTCTATATTGTTCTTGTTCTCTGTATTGTTCTTGTTCTGTGTATTGTTCTTGTGACAGCTGCACGCGATGACGAGTGCGAGCAGCACGGCACAGGCTGGGAGCCGGACGCGCGACATGGCTCGAGACACGTGCCAGCTCGGCGCAATGCTCGAACAATTGGAGTGATTGATTTGTAATCGGACGTCGAGTAATTGAGATGCAGTGATTGCTTGAACCAGTTCCTAATCTCATATCGGGCGGTTTCTCTCGCGGTAATACAATGCTGTAATTATTGTTCGCAGAGCTGTCAAATCAGAAATTACAGTTTTAAAACTAATTGGAATTTCGTTGTTATAATTAATTCTATTTGTTGCAATCTGTTTGAGTTCACTTCTGAGATCTTTCAGGAACAGATTTCTACACTTATCAGAAAATGTGTCCCAATATTTGTAGTCCTATATATATATAAATATATATATTATATATATATATAGACTATATATATATATATATATAGACTATATATATATATATATATATATATATATATATATACATATATATATATATATATATATATATATATATATATATATATATATATATATATATATATATATATATATATATATATATGGGATATTTCAGCCATGTCGTAAAAGATACGTCTCGACCGGCAATCGAACCCGGGACCTTCAGATAGCCGGTCCACTCGTCAAATCGTTACACCTTGGGTGAATCTAAGCCCTCTATAGGGCTAGCCCCAGGAAGTGTCGTCACTCTGAGTATAGCCATGACATAAGAGTAATATCTTGGTAGCTCAGTGGGAGAGCAGCGGACCGGCAATCTGAAGGTCCCGGGTTCGTTTCGAGACGTATCTTTTACGACATGGCTAAAATATCCCACACATCTCGATATTGGCACGTATCCAAGAAGTTCAATCATCATATATAGGCCTATATATGATGTTTTAAACTTTCATGGTAATTAGTATATGAATTAATATTTCCGGGAATACCATGTGTGTTACAATTATTAGAAAAACGATTAAAAATATTTTCCCAACGTTTCAACATGTTTTCACATGTTATCATCAGGGGATTATTTATTGAAATGTAATCTATTCCCGTGAATTCCCGTTGTAACCATGAATTCCCATGGTATTCCCGGAAATATTAATTCATATATATATATATAAATATATACACTGGCGTCGGAACCAGGGGGGGCAGGGGGTGCAATGCAAGGGGGGGGGCAAGAAAAAGGTCTTGCAAGACACAATTTGAGAAGACGAGAAATAGAAAAGACGAAAAAACGAGGGAAGGGAGAAGGAAAGAAAGAAAAAAAAGAGAAGGAAGGAAATATGTAGGCCTATATAGATAGATAAAATCGTACATAGATTCATATTTCACATTGCATAGAAAATCAAATATCAGATGGGCACCTTCAGTTTTAGGAGAAAATTGATTTTTGCATCTAAATCTCATCTGGAACACGTTGAATCATATTAAAAAAGATGTGTTTGAAGGAATTTGATGTAGGCCTACTGTTTCGAAATGACAGCTCTGGTAGGTAGTTAATGAGTTAGCAGGAATCAACAAACAACCTTATGCTTTTTCCAGATGTAAATTTTTCACCCAGCACAATTCGAAAGTGAAAAGATGGATGGCATTATTATCATCGATATGTTTAAAATTAAGGTAAAGGTATGGATAAAGCAGCTGGCAAATCTCTAAAATCAATAATCATTTATAACGGTCTTAACGTTAAAAGATTTTTAACTTTAAATCTACAATTTCTGGGACATTATATAACATGAAAATGTCTGATTATGTATATTAAATGTTTATATTGTTCAAGCCATGAAAGAGAATTGTTTTAAATTTATTTAATTGAGCATTGAGTCTCATCTAACTGTGTAGGTACTTATAAATCTAATAATTAATGTCTTGTAACTTGTAACTCTAATAACGTGTATCATTTATTCTATAACATGTATAAATTCTATGTCATCTTGGATATTAGGATTCAGTACAATTTTCAAATTTTCAGCCCACACACAGAGAATTTTCTCTATGTGGGCTTCTTATCTTATTTTATAACATTATATTGGATTATACAAATATGTAAAGTGTTCGAAGATAAGAATGAAATGAGTTTTAATTAAATAAAAAAAAATAAATAATAATAAATTTTCCAATAAAATGTTGGGTTATGAAACAACGTGTAAAAATCATATGCAAATCAACCTTCAATACATTTCAAATCAACTAGCATCCATCCAGATGAAGTTTCTCAGCCTTATTTACAACAATATTTACACTTGGATTCGTCAGTGAGCTAACTAACGCAATCTAGCATCATTCATTGGAGGGCGCCATTACTTGACTGGGTTTACTGGGACAAATAGTTCCAGTGTTTCCAGTACGCAGAATTTACTGGCGCGGAGGGTTTCGGAACGCTCAGTAAATTGCTCGGAGTAGGTTTCGGGACGCTCAGTAAATTGCTCGGAGTAGGTTTCGGGACGCTCAGTAAATTGCTCGGAGTAGGTTTCGGAATGCATCCAGTATACTGACAGTAGATTCTGTAGGTTTAGGAACGCAGCCTATATCGTTTTCTTGATTCAACTTATTTAAATAAATTAAAATAATTACTGAGCGAAACAACAATAAAAAGTACATATCATTTCAGTATCGTGTAGTTTATGAGATTTATTTCATTGTTCGAATTTAACTCATTATTTAATTATTTTAATAGAAAAAAAATACAATTATCATGGTAATTATTATCTTGGTTACATTGTTTGTTTTTTCGCCATCAATTCTCATTTCTCCATGACGAGTATCAACACAAGCCCCGCCATTGCACAACTGTCTCTCAGTTAATTAGCTTAAGTGCATTGGCTCGTTACTGATTACATCATGCCTCTGAGAGAGAGAGAGAGGGGGAGAAAGAGAGAGAGAGAGAGAGAGAGGGGGAGAGGGAGAGAGAGAGAGAGAGAGAGAGAGAGAGAGAGAGAGAGAAGAGATAGGAGAGGGGGGGAGAGAGGGAGGAGGAGAGAGAGGAGAGAGAGGGAGAGAGAGGAGAGAGGAGAGAGGGAGAGAGAGAGGGAGAGAGAGAGAGAGAGAGAGAGAGAGAGAGGGAGAGAGAGAGAGAGAGGGAGAGGGAGAGAGAGAGAGGGAGAGAGAGAGGGAGAGTTGAGTTAATTTGGTCATTTCTACCGTCTTCATAAGAAAATTCATTTTGTATCCTGAATGTGTTGTTATAGTTTCCAATAACGTCAGTCGCAATAATAGTTTACCAAGTAGGCAGTTTTCTCACACAATTCGGTCCTCGTTTAGCTCTAGTCCACTAGGCCGGGTCCAGTTAGTCTTTGTGGGAACAAACATCATGAGTCACCATAGTGATAGTAACTTCAAACTGCCAGTTAGAGCTACTCACACGTTGGTAATACCGAGGGTTAAGAGTCCAAGGGAGTCAATTCAGCGGAGTAGCAGTTTATGGTGATAACTTTTGAACGGTGTGAGATTTCAGAAATCTGAGAACGAGGAAACAGATGATTTTGATATCCTTAGAATAGTGTAGGTTATAACTAGTTATCTCAAATCGTCTGATTGTCACGCATAGACGGTTAAAAATACACATTTATAATCGCATACGCTTGACAACTGGGCGATGTGAGAAAAATAGTTATTACTGACACCGTCACGAAGGTATTGAGAATATCTGTGTTTCTTCGCTTTCAGAATTTCCATATTTCATATCGTTCAAAAGTTATCACCATAAAGCTTCAGCGAGGATTCAATTTGAAAAACCGAAAAAAATTGGTGCTCATTTTTATGTTTTTTTTGTTCATTTTTTTGTTTTTATGTTATTTTGTCGGTTCTCCACAGGTCAAACGGCTACAGCTATCAACTTCAAACATTTTTTCAATATGGTTCCTCATCCAACATAGATCTGTATAGTTTTGTGGCATTATCGAGTGGTAACTTTTTTTTATGAATTCTAGAAATGTCAAAAATACCCATTAGAATAACACAGCGGAAAAAAAAATATTCTACTTTCCAAAAAAACATAAAATGTGCTCAATTGGTACCACTCGAAGCAGTTTTTACCCATTTTTACCCATACTATTACTATTCGCTCGTCCAACAACGCATGTATGTCGTTTTCCTGGTATTCTTCCGATCGAGTCTCGCGGACTCTCAATAGGATGACTGTTGATAGTCTAACCTCCTTGAGTGAATAACGTGCTATTGTTACCGGGTGAAGAGTTTCACTTTCCGAAGCGTGTTCTGCTTGGCTTGTGGGAATATGTGCGCAAGAAAACGCAATAGTATTACGTGTTGAAGTTGACCAGCTCCTATAGTAGGGAAACGCCATACATGCGTTGTTAGACGAGCGGATAGTAATAGTATGGGTAAAAATGGGTACAAACTGCTTCGAGTGGTACCAATTTAGCACATTTTATGTTTTTTCTTCAAAATGGCTGACCCGATCAAGCTGAAAATTTCCAGAAATGTGTATCAAAATGTAATTCAACTCAAAATTTCATCCTTTAGGAAAATAAAAATATTTACTTTTTTCCGCTTTGTTATTCTAATGGGTATTTTTGAAATTTCTAGAATTCATAAAAAAATGTAACCCCCCGATAATGCCACAACACTATAAATATCTAAGTTAGATGAGAAACCATATTGGAAAAAAGTTTGAAGTTGATAGCTGTAGCCGTTTGACCTGTGGAGAACCGACAAAAAAACATAAAAACGAACACCAATTTGTTTCAGTGTGTCTTATTGACTCCTCGCTAAAGCTCGTCTAATTAAGGCTCATGATTAAGAATTGCGAGCTAGTTTCCGGGTGTGCC
>OU015470.1:802332-814832 GCA_907164805.1 Brachyptera putata | reverse complement strand
CTAAATTGGTATCACTCGAAGCAGTTTTTACCCATTTTCACCCATACTTACTATCCGCTCGTCTAACAACGCATATATGGTGTTTTCCTAGTTAATCATAATTGTAAGGTTTATTCCATTATGTGAATTATTTATATGTGATTGTCACTTGGTGTTACTCTAAGAATGAATCTCATATCATCAATTACAGTTAAAATGTCCAATTTAATATTTGTGTCAGTAATTATGTTTCTTAATTTGTTATTGAATTAATACATCTGACTAATATTTTGTATGATTCACTTGAATTGTAAATTTGACAATGTAATCGAAATGAAGTATGTCGGTGCTACTGGTGGTGCTCGCGGCCCTGTGTGTGGCCACCCCTGGCATGGGGCCGACATGTGGTGTGTATTGTGTTGAAGAAGTGCCATCCAAGTCGATCAATGAAATGCGACGAGCAGCCAGTTGGTAATAGATCGATATTGTGTGTCTTGATGTGAACAGCGAGGTCAACTCTTGGGTAACGCGACTGCTGCTGATTGCATATCTCTCAGGGGACCCGAGCACGGTGCCTGCACCAGGGGCCGGATCTTCAGGACGACCTAAGTTGAGACCATTTTCCTGAGCTAGGACCAATATTGGTCTTATGTCCAATTTAAAAAAAGTCCTAAGAAAATGGTCTTTACGATTTTGGTCCTAACTCTATGACCAGTCCTAGACTGCAGGGCTTAAGTCAGATTAGTGGTCTTAAGGGGAATGTTTTTTTTTTTTTTTCAATAAGATCGAAACTTGATACAAAATCATTGTTCCCCTATTAAGGCTAAGGATGAGAGTAGGATCGTTTGGACGGGGCACCACAAGGGCGATCTTACCAGGGGAATGTGCACTGAAAAGTGAAAGTCTGGGGATATGGGACAAATTGCTATGAAATTTCTGGATATTGTCAATAATGTGGTAGAAAAAAATATAAAAATTTTAAATTTCACTTTTTTTTTTTTTTTTCTATCAACTAAAACTTGAATTAACAATGAGTTAAATGAGTTATAAAAAAGCCTACTTCATTTTTGTGCTGAGCTTGAAAATTCAATTTATTTTTCATCTTGTTGAGTTGTGTTGTAAAAATAATGATTGCGATTTTAAATCTGGAAAATATTTGATGTGACCCATTTTTCAATTTTTTGAATTTTACATCTTGCTAAAAATTTGGATTTTGTTTCAATTACAAGTTAAAATTACATTTCATGGATGAGTTATGATTTTAAAATGTTTTTGGAATCGCAAGTCTGGTGTAACAATTAATTAGTAACATAATAAAACAAACCACAGCTTCCTATGTCCTACCATTGAAAACTAGCAGAGAATCAAAACAACAGAAGCGTAGCTAAAAATGTCACCGAGTTATATCAGTGAATATCAGTGAAATATCAGGGAAAGAAGGCTATTTTGGCTTGCAAGCAATTCTTGAATATTTTTTTCAATATACAACCAAAAGAGTAACAACATGGAACTTTTAGGACAGTATAACTATTAGGTTAAACAACATATTGAGTGAGAAAAAAATTTATGGGAAAAAAAAATGCATTTTTTCAGTGCACATTCCCCTTAAGTCTTCTGAAAGAAGAACTAATTGTAGTCACCTAGAAAATAAACACATCAAAGTTATTTGTTTCATTTAAATTTTTAAATCTATATTTTTGATTTCATATAGAGAGTTCGGGACCTAATATTAGAAACATTATTATTAGCAGTTGGTGTAGGCTTGGTGTAGGCTCATTGTACTATGACTAGGAAAACGCCATATATGCGTTGTTGGACGAGCGGCCAGTAATAGTATGAGTAAATATGTGTGAAAACTGCTTCGAGTGGTACCAATTCAGCACATTTTATTTTTTTTTCTTCAAAATGTCTGACCCGATCAAGTTGAAAATTTCCAGGAATGTGTGTCAAAATGTATTTCAACACCTATTTTTTTTCAGTATGTCAAATTGAATCCTCGCTGAAGCTCGTCTAAAAATGACGTCATGCCAGTTTGGTATAGCACCAAGCTGCTATGTTACACCCCAAATCGAACACTTCCGAACTCGTTGCGCGGGATTAGAGTTGATTTTAATTTTCACTGTTGACATGATCGTATATTTTCTATATTATTATGAACATAGGCTACAAATAACTCACCGTCAGAAGAAAAAGCGTATAGTGCCCGTCCTGGACAACTGGATTGTTGTTGGTAATTAATATTTTCATGATTTTCATAACCCTCCATGCTGCATTCATAAAAATGCGCCCAAACAACCTGCACTACACCAACGCACCACCTCCAGAGCTGGTGCCCCAAGTTACACCAGCGTCAAGTCGAACATGCTGGTGCTGCACCAGGGTCGGCAAAGTAGTCTGCACCAGACAGATCGAACACGCTGGTGCTGCACCAGGGTCGGCAAAATAGTCTGCACCAGCGCCAAATCGAACGCGCACGGTGCTGCACCAGGGTCGGCAAAGTAGTCTGCACCAGACAGATCGAACACGCTGGTGCTGCACCAGGGTCGGCAAAGTAGTCTGCACCAGACAGATCGAACACGCTGGTGCTGCACCAGGGTCGGCAAAGTAGTCTGCACCAGACAGATCGAACACGCTGGTGCTGCACCAGGGTCGGCAAAGTAGTCTGCACCAGACAGATCGAACACGCTGGTGCTGCACCAGGGTCGGCAAAGTAGTCTGCACCAGACAGATCGAACACGCTGGTGCTGCACCAGGGTCGGCAAAGTAGTCTGCACCAGACAGATCGAACACCCTGGTGCTGCACCAGGGTCGGCAAAGTAGTCTGCACCAGACAGATCGAACACGCTGGTGCTGCACCAGGGTCGGCAAAATAGTCTGCACCAGCGTCAAATTGAACAAACCTTTCAAATGGAGAAATATTATTTATTTATTTATTTATTTATTTATTATTACACCCACAATTGCACAAAAGTGCGCTGGCCCATTATCACTAAGATAAGCACATCTTAGTGTAGGGCCTACATGTGGACCCAGCATTACGCTGGAGGCATTCAACGTTTTGATGATAAAAACAAAATATAGATACAGAAATAAATATCTCTGAACCCAACCGTAGGTTATATAATGAGGTATTTGGACTATTTTAAATGAAAACCATGAGCTTTGACACCTGGATTATGCAGTCTGTGACACCTTCACTAATTTGTGTCCGTCTTCAAAAACTAGTGGAATTAAATTAAAAGTTCACATCTCCAAGATAATGTTATGCTCTTCAATTGATGTGACATTCTTTTTCAGTGAATTCAATCAGTTTTGAGATAATAAGTCAATGAATAAAAAGAATGCGATGAAATTCACTGACGTATTATCTCAAAACTGATTGAATTCACACAAAAGGAGTGTCATATTAATTAAAGAATATACCATTATCTTGGAGATATGAACTTTTCATTCAATTACACCGGTTTTAGAAAATGGAGGAAAATAGTTAAGATAAATTCCTCGATTTGCGTAAGCACCTTGCATTGACTGCTTAATTAGACGAGCTTTAGTGAGGATTCAATTTGACACACTGGAAAAAATTGGTGTTCGTTTTTATGTATTTTTTTTGTTTTTTTGTCGGTTCTCCACAGGTCAAACGGCTACAGCTATCAACTTCAAACTTTTTTCAATATGGTTATCCTCATAGTTTATCCTCGTATAGTTTTGTGGCATTATCGGGTGGTAACTTTTTTTTTCATAAATTTTAGAAATTTCAAAAATACCCATTGGAATAACACAGCGGAAAAAAAAGAAAATATTTTCATTTTCTAAAGAATGATATTTTGCATGAAGTTGAATTACAATTTGATACACATTTCTGGAAATTTTTAACTTGATCAGGTCGGTCATTTTGAAGAAAAAACATAAAATGTGCTGAATTGGTACCACTCGAAGCAGTTTTCACCCGTACTATTACTATTCGCTCGTCCAACAACGCATGTATGGCGTTTTCCTAGTTAAGCAAATATGTCAGACAATCAGAATGGAACCAAGTCTTCACAAAATCGAATATTTCGGTAATTCAATAGAATTGTGTTGAAAATGCAAAGACCATAGTTTCACAACCGTTTGCTCACACATTTCATAATCATGGGATATTCATTATGTTGTCAGTACGCACTATTTCAATTGGAGGAGGATAAAAAATCTCTCTCCCACTTTCCTGCAGTTGACTGTAATCAAATAATTATCAGGACAAGTTATAAATGTGAATCGAAACAATTTTCATAACTAGGAAAACGCCATATATACGTTGTTAGACGAGCGAATAGTAATAGTATGGGTAAAAATGGGTAAAAACTGCTTCGAGTGGTACCAATTTAGCACATTTTATGTTTTTTATTCAAAATGGCTGACCGATCGAGCTGAAATTTATCAGAAATGTGTATCAAAATGTTATTCAACTTCACACAAAATTTCATTTTTTAGAAAATAAATATATTTTCTTTTTTTCCGCTGTGTTATTCCAATAGGTATTTTTGAAATCTCTAAAATTCATAAAAAACGTAACCCCCCGATAATGCCACAAAACTATACAGATCTAAGTTAGATGAGGAACCATATTGAAAAAAAGTTTGAAGTTGATAGCTGTAGCCGTTTGACCTGTGGAAAACCGACAAAAAAAAACATAAAAAAAAACGAACATGTGAAATGAGAGTGTTGGGATATTCCATGTAAAGAAGTGCTCATAAAACCTGTGACCTCACCTTCCTGCTAGCTCACCCTTCGACAGAAGGCAACAAATATCGTTTCCCTCAAAGTAGGAACTTACCTGAAGGCGGTCCTTTAATAGCATTATCATGCGTCACAATATGATGACCTTATTACTGACTCATCTCTCATTAGCGCGGCTATTTCCGTCGTCGCCACGCTGGAGGCACCACCGATCTCCTCACTTAATTGACAAATAACTGACGACTGATAACAATTAGTTAGTTAATTACGGTGTCTATTTGAAGTTTGGCCCGCAACGGTATTCCGTGATGCGGCTGGCGACAGGCCCTAGGCCCTGGGCCCTGGGACCCGGCCCTAGATGTCTCGACACGATGAGCTGGCCGATAGCCACAGACGAGTAGAAAGGATCGTGAACTGACGTCATAGCCCAAGGCACGTGTCTTTAATATCGCGATAAATCAGATTAAAAACAAATAATTAACTTTCCCCATAAATAACGATTGACGGCAATAACATACGAATGGTGTCTTGGAATTGATTTAGAGTGTCGGTAATAATAAGTATACTGGTTTTTATTTACAGGTCCTAATTTTCAGCCAACATCTTGTTAGAGCGGATGATTTTGATGAAATGTGGAGTGTTTCTCACGCTCCGATTGTGTCTTTGGGCAGGTCGAGTTTAACACGTAACTGAGCGTTAATCGTGATCTCAGTAAACAACACGGGAATAACAGAATAGCAGACAACAAAATTCATACAAAAAATCAGCAACTTTTTTATACTTTAATAAATTCAATTCAATTCTGAACTGAAACCAGGCAAACGCAGAATAAACCCGGTTTAACGAATAATAAATTTGTTGATTAAGCGATTATTAGTGGATTAGCTTGTTATTACTCTTGGTCACCAATGTTATTTTTGTACTGCAATTGATTAATTAGCTTAATTAACACATTTTTATTATTGGTAATATGGGCCCTGTAAGACGAGCAAGATATCTTTATGAAGTATAATCCAAAACTCTATGCACCTTGATCATATTAAATATACGTAATATACGGTTACTATCGAATCTAGGGAGCCGTGAATCTATCACTGCAACATTTTTCTGTTATTATTTCTATCTATTCGATGAATAAAAACATTTTGAAAATTATTTTCTCTGACTCTGCTGATTCGAAATGCATGGAAATGGTAATAGGCCTATTATGTACCTACCATGTGTGTTCTCACATTCGGTGAAAGTTTGAAGTTATTGGAAGAGATTTCATTTTTCAAATTGTCTTGCCCAGCCTACTCTGATGAGGTTTTTAAAATTTTGAGTTGGTATTTCTCAAAAATGGTCTTACCGATTCTACTCAAAAAACTGTACAGTTCCAAGTTGGATAAATCTGCGTGAACATAAAAAGTGTCATGTCGATCAGTCAAACCGTGCGACCCGTGCAGTGCTCACAAAAGAACAGGAAAATAAAAGAAAAAACTCTCTGGTAACACGTGCGCTTTTGGTGCGAAGGTCGCCAGTTCGAATCTCGCTATAGATAAACATTTTTGTTTTCAAGAAATCATGTTTTTAATAACGTACTAGATCCAATAATCTAGGAAGCCGTAAAATCTATCACTGCAATATTTTTCTGCTTCTATTTCTATCTATTCAATGAAAAAGTAACATGTATCACATCATTTTCTCCGGAGCGGTCGGTCCGAATTGCATACACATTTTCAATAATGATGTATCACTGTCGTGTGTACATTTGAGGAAAATTTGAATTATATTGGAGAGATTTTATTTTCCATTTTTTTCCGCCCAGCCTAATCTTATGGGGGTTTAGACACTTTTATATGAATCAGATGATGTTTCTCAAAAATGGTTCAACAGATTTGACCCAAAAACTATACAGTTTTGAATTTGCGCTAGCGGAATTTGCGCTAGCGGAATTTGCGCTAGCGGTAGTAATTGAAGTCACCATTGGGCGTGGGTTCGAGTCCCGCATAAGGCATGGGTTTTTGTAAACGTCCTTGCATCATCTCTTCATCGTTTCATTATCATCCGCTCATTCGTACCCCCGTATAACCTAGCTGTTGGTGGGGTCGTTAGGCAACATTTAATAATAAAAAAGAGTTTTTACATACAATAAAAGTTTCATGGCCGATCTACCGATCGACAACCCTGTGACCTGTAAACTGCTTACAAACAAACAATAACAGACAAAGCTCCATAAGAGTGGGCTGGAAATGTGAACAATGCAGCAGAACAGAGCCTAGACTGGGCCTAGGCTCAGACGCTTCGAGTGCACACCGTTCCGGGAAGTGTCGACAATCTGTCTGTGAATGCGAGCAAGGATTCGATTGTATTTTGAAAGACGAGTTCCAGACAGGAACTGACTGCATGTCCGAAGAGGCGTCATGATATGTCTGAACACTCGGAGACTGTCAATGAGCCTAGAGATGACCAGATAAGAGCGATCTATTTCTCTGCCATAAGCGAGACAGAATAATAATAATAACATTTATTTGTCATTCAAAATCCACGTTACAAAAGTAAAGGGTAAAATTATACATGTTTGTTAGGATGTGCAGACAATGAAGAATTGAAAAATTAAAAACTAAAAATATGAATCTAGAACATAATATAATGAAGTGATGAAAACTGCGATGGATCAATGGTGTATATGTTTTTTTTTGTGTGTAATTTTGTACGTGGCATACAGGTCAGGAAAAAAATCAATCAAATCGAAACTTTTTCTACACAATGGTGTCACACCAGGATAGTTTGGGATTGTTTTTCAGAAAAATCGGTTGAACGGTTTTTACGGAAAAAATTGGAAAGTATTGAATATCCCCATAAGAATAGGCCGGGGGAGAAATACTTGGAAAACAACAAATTTCCAAAAGCTCTCAAATTCATACCGAATGTGGAAAGAACTATCATACATATTTTAAGCGATTTATGGAACAATCGGATGAGATATAACGAAGAAAACGCAATAAAAGTATACATTCCATCAAATATCAGGATCAGAACATGTAATGCAGAGTGTATATGCGACAGGTTGCTCTATAAATAGCAACAAGTTGCAGGTAAGGTTTTTCAGCGTTTGAAGTAGTCCAAGGTTTGTAGATGTAGATTGAGCTGACAGAGTATTTTTTAATCTCAGATATCCATACTTGTCCGCTCATCTCACAACGCACATTCGGCGTTTCCCTAGTTGCAAATATTATACCTGAACTCACCTGAAAGTAAACCATTCTTCTGAGATTGTTGAATTTTTTCGAGGTCGGTAATATATTTTTCTTTTGCCCAACATTTGAAAAAACAAGAGAATATTCAAAAAATGTGGCAAAAAGGCCAAAATATACAGAAACGTGCAAAAAAACTTGATTCAATTTTCGTGAAAAGTGCCCAAATATGCAAAACAAAAGAGTTGTTTTCAGAACCAGTGAGTGATGGAATGGATATGTCCACGTTTTTTCATTTAATGCTCGAATCAAAGCATGCGATTGCATAACTATCCGATCTCTACTTATACCATTACACTTTTTTGCTGTACATGATTGTATTATGTGAATGAAATTGAGAGTGTTTTATTCATCATCATCATCATTATTTACACATAGAAAATGCTAACATGTTATGTACAATTTGTCGCTATTCAATTTATATTTAATATGTAATATTTTGTCACCTGAGTGTTGATCAATTCGATTCAAGATGACTAGTAAATGCCATATGTGCGTTGTTAGACGAGCGAATAGTAATAGTATGGGTAAAAATGGATAAAAACTGCTTCGAGTGGTACCAATTTAGCACATTTTATGTTTTTCCCTCAAAATGTCTGACCCAATCAAGCTGAAATCTTTTAAAATGTGTATCAAAATGTAATTCAACTTCACGCAAAATTTCATTTTTTTGGAAAATGAAACTATTTTCTTTTTTTTCCGCCATGTTATTCTAATGGGTATTTTTGAAATTTCTAAAATTCATAAACCAAAAAATTACCACCCGATAATGTCACGAAACTATACAGATCTAAGTTAGATGAGGAACCATATTGAGAAAAGTTTGAAGTTGATAGCTGTAGCCGTTTGACCTGTGGAGAACCGGCCAAAAAACATAAACGAAAAAAAAAAAAAAAAAAAACGAACACCAATTTTGTACACTATGTCAAATTGAATCCTCGCTAAAGCTCGTCTAACAATAAGGTATAGGTAGTTATAGGTGACTGCGGGATGAACGAAATATTCTCTCCATTGCGTTTCGGATGGACAAGAACATGCGAACATTAGAAATTCGACAACGTTGTTTATATTTGAAATAGATGTCAACCAATGGCTGAGGTGTTCTGGCAGGAGTTTTGTTTTGTTTTAAAAATACGAATTTATTTAATGGTAATTAGTTACAAATTTTATGAAACTTATATGCTGGACAATATCATCACCTTTGTGAATTTACACATTTATATTATAAATATAAAACAATCTTATAGTTAATTAGTCATCTATTAGTAATGTTCAATTATTTGTCACTTCGTTTGCTTCTACGTCGACTGCAACAATATTGAATATATACCTACAATTAGTCAGCGCGCACACAAGCACCTTGGTTCTTACGCGGGCTTCACATTCATTAATTTCCATCGACTCATTTATACATTGATACGATTTTTGATTTAATTAAAATTGTGTATATAAAAACTGTGCATAATGTAAATATAAAAACAATGTGAATAAAATGAATTCAAATTGAATTGAATTGAACAGAAGTGACTGAAGTGAGTGTACAATGTTGGCCATTGCGTCACAGTGCTATTGAACGAGTACAGTCACGAATGGTTTACACGCGTACACTATGACTACTTGGCAGCACTGGGCTCGGTATCACATGTGTGCTTCACACTTCAAACTTCAACTGGGAATTGCTGATTTACTATCGGATTCGGGATTTTCAGTTTTAGTTTTTTACCTTTCCAAAAATAATTAAATTCAATTATTACTGTTTCCGTTAAATGGTTAAAGGACATCAGAACGATGAAACTAGATTTTTAGACGAGCTTTAACGAGGATTCAATTCGAAATACTGAAGGAAATTGGTGTTCGTTTTTATGTATTTTTTTATTTTTATTATTTTTATGTTGGAGATAGCAGCGCGCGAACAAGCAACACCGCACCATTACATTCTTACTCCCTTGACGCGAGTCGACCATTGCGTTCATTTCATCATTAGACGAGCTTTGGCGAGGATTCAATTCGACATACTGACAAACATTGGTGTTAGTTTTTTTTATGTTCTTTTCATCAATTTTTTTCATGTCTTTTTGTCGGTTCTCCACAGGTCAAACGGCTACAGCTATCAACTTCAAACTTTTTTTCAATATGGTTCCTCATCGAACTTGGATCTGTATAGTTTTGTGGCATTATCGGGTGGTAATTTTTTGGTTTATGTATTTTAGAAATTTCAAAAATACCCATCAGAATGACACAGCGGGAAAAAAAATCATTTTCCGAAGAAATGAAATTCTGCGTGAAGTTAAACTACATTTTGTTACACATTTTTAAAAAGTTTCAGCTTGATCGGGTCAGCCATTTTGAAGAAAAAACATGAAATGTGCTAAATTGGTACCACTCGAAGCAGTTTTTACCCATTTGTACCCATACTATTACTATCCGCTCGTCTAACAACGCATATATGGCGTTTTCCTAGTTACCCATACTATTACTATCCGCTCGTCTAACAATGCATATATTGCGTTTTCCTAGTCACCCATACTATCACTATTCGCTCGTCTAACAACGCATATATGGCGTTTTCCTAGTTACCCATACTATCACTATTCGCTCGTCTAACAACGCATATATGGCGTTTTCCTAGTTACCCATACTATCACTATTCGCTCGTCTAAGAACGCAAATATGGCGTTTTCCTAGTATAAATAAATGGATGTAGTGGTTTGAGGGCTATGTTGGAATAGAAGTGTTGCCCGAGTTGGCCACAGCGCCACCTGTCCCGGCCGCGAGAAGAAGATGCTCTCCGGAATGCGAGCCGCGGTAATATCGCACGCCGGGCACAGGTAGACCCCCCTCCCCCTGCAGACCCGAGCCCATTGGCTGGCGGCTCGCAGCTCGAAGACCTCTCCAGTCATTCCCGTGGTAGACCCCGTGCGAGTAGGTCGCCGCGCGCTCTCTCTCTCCCACCAACTGTCAGCAGCACGTCCTCTCTCTCTCTCCCGCCAACTGTCAGCAACAAGTCTGCAAGTGTCTGCAAGTGGCCGTGTGTGGTGTGTAGTGAGCAACACGTGGATTATTCGGGCGCCAGTGTTAAACGCAGCGTCGGCTTTATGCAGTGCGATCCACTACCAGAAAACCTCAGGGTAAGTTGAACAGAGAATATACATGGAGCGAGGGGTTAACAACTCCTGGAATCCGGTGTACACTCGCCATGAAATCACATCGAAATCCACTTGTAATCCCCTTGAAATCAGTGTGAAATTTCTTGAAATCCCTTTAAAATCACTTGAAATCACCTGATTCAGGTGTACACTAAAAATTTGCGAGTTTTAAACCCCTTGACATGGAGGGTTAATCTATTTCTCAGAAACGAAACGAAATCAGGCCATCTTCGATCTGTCCGAACTATTTCGTATAGTTTAACATGGTGTATCATATGGGCTCTGACACTTTCGTCACGCATCCATTTCGTTTACTGTTACATAATAAGGGCCCTGGTTGCTAGCGACACATAATAACAAACAGGTACACAAATTAATCGAGTGATAAAATACACATTATAACTAGGAAAACGCGTTATGTGTTTCCGCGTTGATGGATTAGCTAATGAGAATGAAATTGATTTTTTTTCAAAAAGTTACATCAAGTTGATTTTTTGACGGCATTCAAGTTAAAATCTATCTCACCATTCGGTTGGTTCATTTCGTAGACTATTTCTCATGTATGTAATATTAGACTAGGCCTACTATATGAAACGTAATGACAGCTGTATTTATATATACACCTTGAGATCCAAACAATTATGTCATTACCATCCTTTAATATTCATTACTCATTCTCAATCATTCCTCTGATAATAAAGAAGGCCTTGTTTAATTAATGATAAATTTTTTTAATGCTGCTTAACGACCCCAACAACAGCTAGGTTATACGGGGGTACGAATGAGCGGATGATAATGGAACGATGAAGTGATGATAGGTGAAAGGACATTTACAAAAACCAATATGCCTTATGCGGGACTCGAACCCACGCTCGACGGTGTAGTTATAATGGAACGAGTAAACTTCACTCCAAAAATAATAAATCCCACTTACATGATCCGAAAAGATGACAGTAGAAAATAGTGAGTAAGTATTAGTAGTAATATGAAACTAATACAAAAATGATGAATAACGAATCTGTGTAGTCCTATAGATAGTTTCTCGAAATGGCAATAGACTATACCCTTTTAAGGCTAAAATTCATATCAAATTTATAAAATCACTTTTTAGATTAAACTTCCCACAAAATTCTACCATAGGAAATTGGTGATAGTGCTCTTAGCGCCCATCAAAACACCAATCACGGTGATATTATAGATACGTTGACACACAGCCATAAATACATCAGAATATTGTAGAATCGAATTATTTATATGCGAAATATTTCAATATTTCCTTCTTCTCGATCTCGTTCTGCTTGTTTTTGACGTCCTGCGATGCTTGTGAACGCAGGACGCATGCGTGTGGTAGCTCTGTGCTCGGGCCGCGGCTGAACGTCGTCGCCCGGTAACGCTGGGGAGATAGCAGCGCGCGAACAAGCGA
>OU015470.1:777395-797232 GCA_907164805.1 Brachyptera putata | reverse complement strand
AAGATGCCGCCGGGTCGCCCTGGGCCTCCCGGCTCCTAACAAGGAACAGGCAAAAGCAAAGGGGCCTTTAAAACCACCTCCCCTGCGCTACATGTGCCGGGCCCTTCTGTTTGCTTTACGGAAACAATATAATTGTATTTGGACAAATAATCCCTTTTTGATGAGAGCGCCGTGGTGAGGACACGATGTAGTGATACCAACTACTTTCACCAATATCAAGGAGGGTTCCCCGCCTGTACGCGCAACTACGCTTTTATATCGAACTATAAACAAAATGCTAAACACGGCTCTGAATTATTGTTATAGCACATTTGGTTTTCACGAAATATAGATTTTATAATTCAATAATGTAAACCGGTACCGTAGCCACTCAATCTCATCTATTCACAAGAGGGGTCCGCTAGGGTAGATGGGGCTCTGATCTGACGGCAAGCAAACAATAACCCGCCATGTTATTAGTAGGGGGTGGGCCCACACCTTCTCTATATTATGATGAAGTAAGTTGGTATCACTACATCGTGGTTGGGATGTATGTATCGCGAGGGGGGGGGGGAGGGGGGGAGGGGGAGGGGGGGTGCTGAAACGGCCCCCCATTGAATTTTTGGAAATGTGATCACTTTTCAAGTGATTTTTGAGATCCACAAGCAGTTTTCGGATCTATTAGCCTAATGAAACCATTATGGACATTTCCAAGTTATATCTTTATACATTTTAAGCATTATGAACATTTTTGAAGTTATTTCCGTGATTATCCCGAGAAAATATTTTATGGTGTGTTTACTTCATTCGCAGTTCAACATGACATATATATATATATATATTATAAAATAGGCCCATATTATATATATATATATATATATATATATAGATATATATATATATATATATATTATATATATATAGTGTGGTTATTAGTGATTTCCTTCGAGTAACAAATTAGGAACCGGTACCCGCCGAACTGGTAATTAAAAAAAACGTAGGCCTATTTACGTCATCCCCTGCTATTCCGTGGTTCTGACGTTTCATATCTTCTCAGTTCTCGGGAAGAATAGTATTTGGCATGGCAACTAAGAGCGGTTGACAGGAAGGAAATTTGTACACTGCAACGTGTGACTACAGATAACGGGAGGTGGTGGGGACTAGATTTGCGAGCGCATTATTTACAAGTTGAGGGGTCTGGAAGGTAGGTGAAAAAATTATGTAATGCGAAGTTAATTTTTTCTCGGTAGCTTGAGTGATTTATAAAAATTTATTTTCTCTATTATAGGTACTGGTTAGCACAATTACCCGGAACCTAGACGGGGACCCGGTACCCGGTAACACAATATTACCCGGGGAATGCATTACCCTTTCCCGCCCGGGTACCCGGGAAAACCCGAAGGCATCACTAGTGTGTATATATATATACATTTATAATAAATTTATATATATTGTTTTGTATATATATAATAGGCATATATATATATATATATATATTATATTAATATATAATATATTATAATATGCCTATATATAATACCCCACATTATATTAATATATATATAATTTATATATATTACCCGAAGCACACTATGTGTATATATATACATTTATATTAAATATAATATATATGTGTGTATATATAAGGCATTAATATAATATATATATATATTATATACACATGTATATACGGGATATTTTAGCCTGTCATAAAAGATACCCTCGACCGGAATCGAACCCGGGTCCTTCAGGTATAGCCATGCCAAAAGGTATTATCTCGGTCTCAGTGGGAGAGCAGCGGGCCGCCAGGTTCGAATCCCGTCGAGACGCATCTTTTACGACATGGTTAAAATATCTCACACATCTCGATATTGGATCGTATCCAAGAAGTTTAAGATTATATATATATAGGCCTATTTATATTATAAAACACATATAATTTAAAATTATAGCCTATATTTTATATATATATATATACACATCATATATATATATATATATACCATATAGATATTATATTATATATATATTTTATAATATAATATATATTATATATATATATATATATATATATATATAATATATATATTATTTATATAAAATTACATATACAGGGGTCGTTCTGGCTCATTTAGCGCCACGGGCAAGGACTCAATTGTGAGCCCCAGAAACTGTATGCACATAGTGAAAGTGAATGCAGTGAGGGAGGAATCCAAGCCCCCGCAGGGTATATCCAAAAATGTATCTTTTTAAATACGACTCATACGGGTTTGGGGATTACATGAATTTCTGGAATTCATGAATCTTTAGTGTAGTAAGGAAAGCTAGTTTTGCTGAATGGCTGATCCAAGAAAATAAAATACTAAATTGATCCATCATTCGATAACAATGCTGTTCGAATAATAACATTTACTCCATCCAATAATAAGGTCAGGGGTACAAATAAGGCCCACCTAATATATATATATTTTTTATCATTGAAAATATATTTTTTTTATTTCTTAAAATTATATGGTAATTGAGTTACATTCAAACCTCTACTTAATTTACAATACCCAAATGAAATGAAAATAAAAGGAACTGTCATAGATGAGAAAAAAGAAATTATTGTAAAACGGGCCTTATTTTGCCATTGGCTTAATAAGGCCCACACCATAAAGGTATCATTCCACACAGTCTGGGGCCGGTATACAAGTCAGTGGTCGTCCGAATCGAAACCTTACAATCCTCGTGGAAGTAAAACCTGACATATTTGCCGGACTGATTTGAGCTATAAAGTGATGAGGAATTTCAAACAATTAGGGTCCTGCTTATGCATGCTAGAGTCTGAATATAACACAGTTTTAGCATATAGGCCATAGGCATATCTTGGCACTGGCTTTATTATGATATCACACAACGAAGAGGTTATAGTATCATAACGTTTGCTAAATCAAATATTTTAATTTATGAAAACTGTTTTGAAATCTTCACATGTGTACTATTAGTAAATTAAAGATATCCATCAATACAGTGTGCAGAAAATTGTTATAGGACTCACCAGTTACATCAATTTTTAAGAACAATTTCAAAACTTTTGAGATCGTATTTTGAAAAGATTGTGAGTAGAAAACCATTGGCGCGAAAAGGACAAACTTGGCTGCTAGAGTGAACCTCATACACGGAATCACATAATGATAGTTCCAACCGTCAAAAATAAGTATTAGATATAACTGTAGCAAGTGGGCCTTATTTTATGCCGGGCCTTATTTGTACCCCCCTACCTTACATAAGTGAAATAGAATATGATTTATGCAATATTATTATTAATAGTATGTTACAAATGTGCGCCGATAGCGCCCCTTAGATTTGACGCCCCTGGCAATCACGCTGTTTGCTCACCCCTAGATACGACCCTCATTGGATGTTTCCTCTCTCCATTTCACTTCATTGTTATCGTTACGACTGTTGGAATTTTGGAAATTTACAAAAATTGTAATGTATAATTTACATCTGGAAGAAGCGTATAATGTTGCTTGTTGATTTCTGCTAACTCATAAACTACCTACCAGAGCTGTCATGTCGAAACAGTACATCAAATTCCTTTAAACACAACTTTTTAATAGGGTTCAACGTTTTTCAGATGATATTTACATGCCAAAATCAATTTTCCCCTAGAACTGAAGGTACCCATTTGATATTTGATTTTCTATGCAATGTGAAATATTAATCTATGTACGATATTATCTATCTATATACATCTTCCCTTCCTTATCTTTCTTCTTGTTTCTCTCTTTCTTTCTCTCTTCCTTCTTTTTTTTCGTCTTTTCTATTTCTCTTCTTTCCAAATCTCACCCTGTTCACCCTGTCTCCCTGTCCTCCTGTCCTCCTGTCCTCCCTGTCTCCCTGTCCTCCTGTCCTCCCTGTCTCCCTGTCCTCCTGTCCTCCCTGTCCCCCCTTCCTCCCTGTCTCCCTGTCCTCCTGTCCCCCCTGTCCTCCTGTCCTCCTGTCCTCCCTGTCTCCCTGTCCTCCTGTCCTCCCTGTCTCCCTGTCCTCCTGTCCTCCTGTCCTCCCTGTCTCCCTGTCCTCCTGTCCTCCCTGTCACCCTGTCCTCCTGTCCTCCCTGTCACCCTGTCCTCCTGTCCTCCCTGTCACCCTGTCCTCCTGTCCTCCCTGTCACCCTGTCCTCCTGTCCTCCCTGTCACCCTGTCCTCCTGTCCTCCCTGTCTCCCTGTCCTCCAGTTCTCGGTAGCACACGCCGTCTTCGTCGCCAGATTACAGCGCCTTGTCCACACGCCTGGCTTTCACTTGCTCCACACGCCCGGTCAGGCACGTCCGGTCAGGCACGTCCGGTCAGGCACGTCCCGGTCAGGCACGTTTCTTCCATCTCAGGCTGGCGATTATGTCATCGGTCCGAGCGCATGAGCTAATACTTGGATGGAATCGATCAGGGGTCTCCAAGACCAAGAACCATGACAACGCATGTTGTGGGGGATCGAGCTACATGAGTAACATTAGACGAGCTTTAGCGAGGATTCAATTTGACATACTGAAAAAAAATGGTGTTCGTTTTTTTTTTGTTTTTTTTTGTCGGTTCTTCACAGGTCAAACGGCCTACAGCGATCAACTTGAAAAAAAAATATATGGTTCCTCATCTAACTTAGATCTGTATAGTTTTGTGGCATTATCGGGTGGTAACTTTTTTTTTATGAATTTTAGAAATTTCAAAAATACCCATTAGAATAACACAGCGGAAAAAAATATTTTTACTTTCCAAAAAAAATGAAATTTTGCGTGATGTTTAATTACATTTTGATACACATTCCTGGAAATTTTCAGCTTGATCGAGTCAGCCATTTTGAAGAACAAACATAAAATGTGCTGAATTGGTCCCACTCGAAGCAGTTTTACCCATTTTCACCATACTATTACTATCCGCTCGTCTAACAACGCATATGGCGTTTTCCTAGTTAATCATAATTATAAGGTTTATTCCATTATGTGAATTATTCATATCTGATTGTCACTTGGTGTTAGCCTAAGAATGAATCTCATATCATCAATTACAGTTCAAATGTCCAATTTAATATTTGTGTCAGTAATTATGTTTCTTAATTTGTTATTGAATGAATACATCTGACTAATATTTTCTATGATTTACTTGAATTGTAAATTTTACAATGTAATCAAAATGAAGTATGTCGGTGCTACTGGTGGTGCTCGCGGCCCTGTGTGTGGCCACCCCTGGCATGGGGCCGACATGTGGTGTGTATTGTGTTGAAGAAGTGCCATCCAAGTCGATCAATGAAATGCGACGAGCAGCCAGTTGGTAATAGATCGATATTGTGTGTGTTGATGCGAACAGCGAGGTCAACTCTTGGGCAACGCGACTGCTGCTGATTGCATATCTCTCAGGGGACCCGAGCACGGAGGGTCTGATCTTCAGGACGACCATAGTCAAGACCATTTTCCTGAGCTAGGACCAATATTGGTCTTATGTCCAATTTGAAAAAAGTCCTAAGAAAATGGTGTTTACGATTTTGGTCCTAACTCTATGACCACTCCTAGACTGCAGGGCTTAAGTCAGATTAGTGGTCTTAAGGGGAATGTTTTTTTTTTCTTTAATAAGATCGAAACTTGATACAAAATCATTGTTCCCCTATTAAGGCTAAGGATGAGAGTAGGATCGTTTGGACGGGGCACCACAAGGGCGATCTTACCAGGGGAATGTGCACTGAAAAGTGAAAGTCTGGGGATATGGGACATATTGCTATGAAATTTTTGGATATTGTCAATAATGTGGTACAAAAAAATATAAAAATTTTAAATTTCACTTTTTTTTTTTTTTTTTTATCAACTAAAAGCTTGAATTAACAATGAGTTAAATGAGTTATAAAAAAGCCTACTTCATTTTTGTGCTGACACTTGAAAATTCAATTTATTTTTCATCTTGTTGAGTTGTGTTGTAAAAATAATAATTGCAATTTTAAATCTGGAAAATATTTGATGTGACCCATTTTTCAATTTTTTGAATTTTACATCTTGCTAAAAATTTGAATTTTGTTTCAATTACAAGTTAAAATTACATTTCATGAATGAGTTATGATTTTAAAATGTTTTTGGAATCGCAAGTTTGGTGTAACAATTAATCAGTAACATAATAAAACAAAACACAGCTTCCTATGTCCTACCATTGAAAGCTAGTAGGAAATCAAAACAACAAAAGCGTAGCTAAAAATGTCACCGAGTTATATCAGTGAATATCAGTGAAATATCAGTGAAAGAAGGTCTTTTTAGCTTGCAAGCAATTCTTGAATATTTTTTTCAATATACAACCAAAAGAGTAACAACATGGAACTTTTAGGACAGTATAACTATTACGTCAAACAAAATATTGAGGGGGAAAAAAATATATGGAGAAAAAATAAAAAAATTCATTTTTCCAGTGCACATTCCCTTGAGTCTTCTGAAGAAGAACTAATTGTAGTCACCTAGAAAATAAACACATCAAAGTTATTTGTTTCATTTAACGGTAATATATCATGCATTTATAGGCCTATGTTGGTAACTTTGGCGCTCGACGTTCAAATGCACTGCCATCTATATTTTTGATTTCATATAGAGAGCTCGGGACCTAATATTAGAAACATTATTATTAGCAGTTGGTGTAGGCTTGGTGTAGGCTCATTGTACTATGACTAGGAAAACGCCATATGCGTTGTTAGACGAGCGGATAGTATAATAGTATGGGTAAAAATGTGTAAAATTGCTTCGAGTGGTACCAATTAAGCACATTTTATTTTTTTTTCTTCAAAATGTCTGACCCGATCAAGTTGAAAATTTCCAGGAATGTGTGTCAAAATGTATTTCTACACCTATTTTTTTTCAGTATGTCAAATTGAATCCTCGCTAAAGCTCGTCTAGAAATGACGTCATGCCAGTTTGGTGTAGCACCAAGCTGCTATGTTACACCCCAAATCGAACACTTCCGAATTCGTTACGCGGCATTTGACTTGATTTTACTTTTCACTGTTGACATGATCGTAGATTCTCTATATTATTATGAACATAGGCTACAAATAACTCACCGTCAGAAGAAAAAGCGTATAGTGCCCGTCCTGGACAACTGGATTGTTGTTGGTAATTAATATTTTCATGATTTTCATAACCCTCCATATTGCATTCATAAAAATGCGCCCAAACAACCTGCACTACACCAACACACCACCTCCAGAGCTGTGCGCTAAAAGCTGCCCCAAGTTACACCAGCGTCAAGTCGAACATGCTGGTGCTGCACCAGGGTCGGCAAAGTAGTCTGCACCAGACAGATCGAACACGCTGGTGCTGCACCAGGGTCGGCAAAGTAGTCTGCACCAGACAGATCGAACATGCTGGTGCTGCACCAGGGTCGGCAAAATAGTCTGCACCAGCGCCAAATCGAACACGCTGGTGCTGCACCAGGGTCGGCAAAGTAGTCTGCACCAGCGCCAAATCGAACACGCTGGTGCTGCACTAGGGTCGGCAAAGTAGTCTGCACCAGCGCCAAATCGAACACGCTGGTGCTGCACCAGGGTCGGCAAAGTAGTCTGCACCAGCGCCAATCGAACACGCTGGTGCTGCACGAGGGTCGGCAAAGTAGTCTGCACCAGCGCCAAATCGAAAACACGCTGGTGCTGCACCAGGGTCGGCAAAGTAGTCTGCACCAGCGCCAAATCGAACGCGCACGGTGCTGCACCAGGGTCGGCAAAGTAGTTCTGCACCAGACAAGTCGAACATGCAGGTGCTGCACCAGGGTCGGCAAAGTAGTCTGCACCAGCGCCAAATCGAACACGCTGGTGTTGCACCAGGGTCGGCAAAGTAGTCTGCACCAGCGCCAAATCGAACACGCTGGTGCTGCACCAGGGTCGGCAAAGTAGTCTGCTCCAGACAATTCGAACATGCAGGTGCTGCACCAGGGTCGGCAAAAGTAGTCTGCACCAGCGCCAAAATCGAACACGCTGGTGCTGCACCAGGGTCGGCAAGTAGTCTGCACCAGCGCCAAATCGAACACGCTGGTGCTGCACTAGGGTCGGCAAAGTAGTCTGCACCAGCGCCAAATCGAACACGCTGTGTGCTGCACCAGGGTCGGCAAAGTAGTCTGCCACCAGCGCAAATCGAACGCGCACGGTGCTGCACCAGGGTCGGCAAAGTAGTCTGCACCAGACAAAGTCGAACACCGCTGGTGCTGCACCAGGGTCGGCAAAGTAGTCTGCACCAGACAGATCGAACACGCTGGTGCTGCACCAGGGTCGGCAAAAGTAGTCTGCACCAGACAATCGAACATGCTGGTGCTGCACCAGACAGATCGAACACGCTGGTGCTGCACCAGGGTCGGCAAAGTAGTCTGCACCAGACAGATCGAACATGCAGGTGCTGCACCAGGGTCGATCGGCAAAGTAGTCTGCACCAGACAGATCGAACAAACCTTTCAAATGGAGAAATATTATTTATTTATTTATTTATTTATTATTACACCCACAGTTGCACAAAAGTGCGCTGGCCCATTATCACTAAGATAAGCACATCTTAGTGTACATGTGGACCCAGCATTACGCTGGAGGCATTCAACGTTTTAATGATGAAAACAAAATATAGGTAGAGAAATAAATATCTCTGAACCCAACCGTAGGTTATATAATGAGGTATTTGGACCATTTTAAATGAAAACCATGAACTTTGACACCTGGATTATGCAGTCTGTGACACCTTCAGTGGCGTAACTACCGCAGGGGCAGCCGGGGGCAGCTGCCCGGGGCCCACGACCCCGGGGGGCCCATGCTCAGGCTCGGACTGGCCCCACCGGATACCGGGAAATCCTCCTCGAGGCCTCGACCGTTCTGCAGGCCTGCGATCCCATTTTAAAATTATATTCATGTAAATATGACTTAATTATGAATCCCATAATTGCAAAAGTAGTTCAGAAAAAAAATGACAGGGAATACGCAAGGACACTCCATCTACCGTTATTCAATTCCTGCGGGGCTGGAGCATCTTTGTCTTGTGTCGAGTTGTCTTCATGATATTCGTTGTGGTTATTGATCCAATTATTAAATTCCAAAACTGCTCGTGATTCATGAAAATCACTTCATAAATGACCATATTTTAAACCAATTCGCTGCTAAGAATTTTGTTGGGAGAAAACGCGAAATGAGTGCAAAAATGTTTATACCATTTGAATTAATTAAAATAACTTCGGAAACATCCATAATTGATTAAGTTATCAAGACTCCAAAACTGCTTGTAAATCGCTAAATCACTTGAAAAATTAGCATATTTCCAAAAATTCCCTGCGGGGCTTCTCTGAAGGAAATTGCAGGAAAACTTCGAAAAAGGATCCATAGTAATTCAATTCAAAAATAACTTCGAAATGTTCAAAATGGTTCACTTCTCGGAATTCAAAACTGCTTGTAAATCGCAATTCAAATCACTTGAAAAATGACCATATTTCAAAAATTCTCTACAGGGCTCTGCTGGGGGGCTGGTGTCCAGCTGAACGGTTATTTTCTATATATTAACGGCACCCCCTCCCCCTTCAATACATGAATCATAAGGACGATCCTGGACAGGGTCAGCTGAAAGTACTTACAACCTGCTAGTTACGTAGGCCTGTCAATAATTTCAACAGTTTACACATCATATGAAGGTACAAATAATTTAATGTTGATTATTCAATAAATATTTTTTGGGAGGGAGGGGGCCCATGTGACTCCTTTGCCCCGGGGCCCAAAATTCCTAGTTACGCCACTGGACACCTTCACTAATTTGTGTCCATCTTCAAAAACTAGTGTAATTGAATGAATAGTTCACATCTCCAAAATAATGTTATGCTCTTCAATTAATGTGACATTCTTTATCAGTAAATTCAATCAGTTTCGAGACAATGAGTCAATTAATGAAAAGGATGCGATGAAATTCGTTGACTTATTATCTCAAAGCTGATTGAATTCACACAAATAAAGTGTCTTATAATTAAAGAGTATAACATTATCTTGGAGATGTGAACTTTTCATTCGATTATACTGGTTTTTGAAGATGGAGAAAAATAGTAAAGATAAATTTCTCGATTTGTGTGAGCACCTTGCATGGACTGCTTAATTAGACGAGCTTCAACAGGATTCAATTTGACACACTGGAAAAAATTGGTGTTCGTTTTTTTTTTTTTTTTGTCGGTTCTCCACAGGTCAAACGACTACAGCTTTCAACTTCAAACTTTTTTCAATATGGTTATCCTCATAGTCTATCCTCGTATAGTTTTGTGGCATTGTCGGAGGGTAACTTTTTTTTCATGAATTTTACACATTTCAGAAATTCCCATTGAGATAACACAGCGGAAAAAAAGAAGATATTTTCATTTTCTAAAGAATGAAATTTTGCATGAAGTTGAATTACAATTTGATACACATTTCTGGAAATTTTTAACTTGATCAGGTCGGTCATTTTGAAGAAAAACATAAAATGTGCTGAATTGGTACCACTCGAAGCAGTTTTCACCCGTACTTTACTACCCGCTCGTCTAACAACGCATGTATGGCGTTTTCCTAGTTAAGCAAATATGTCAGACAATCAGAATAGAACCAAGTCTTCACAAAATCGAATATTCTGGTAATTCAATAAAATTGTGTTGAAAATGCAAAGACCATAGTTTCACAACCGTTTGCTTACACCTTTCATAATCGTCTATTCATTATGTTGTCAGTACGCACTATTTCAATTGGATTAGGATAAAAAATATCTCCCACTTTCCTGCAGTTGACTGTAATCAAACAATTATCAGGCCCAGTTATAAATGTAATTGAAACAATTTTCATAACTAGGAAAACGCCATATATGCGTTGTTAGACGAGCGGATAGTAATAGTATGGGTAAAAATGGGTAAAACCTGCTTCGAGTGGTACCAATTTAGCACATTTTATGTTTTTTCTTCAAAATGGATGACCCGATCAAGCTGAAAATTTTCAGAAATGTGTATCAAAATGTAATTCAACTTCACGCAAAATTTCATTTTTTTGGAAAATAAATGTATTCCCTTTTTTTCCGCTGTTTTATTGTGATGGGTATTTTTGAAATTTCTAAAATTCATAAAAAAAGTTACCATCCGATAATGCCACAAAACTATACAGATCTACGTTAGATGAGGAACCATATTGAATAAAAGTTTGAAGTTGATAGCTGTAGCCGTTTGACCTGTGGAGAACCGCTTAAAAAACATAAAAAAAATGAATTAAAAAAAAAACGAACACTAATTTTTTTCAGTAACCAAATTGAATCCTCGCTAAAGCTCGTCTGATGAATGTTATTATAGGCCCTAACGCTTCTTCAAACAGACACTATTGCAAATTAGATTTAGATACAAGAATGTCAGATTTGATAATTTAAGAACAGATCTAGATTCAGAATTCCAAATCAGAAACCATTATTTAGAATATTCCCATAGAAATAATTTTCATTTTTTTTTAAATATCCTATAATAGTAAACATGACATGTCAAATATTTTACTGTGTGAAATCGAATAATTGTGAATAAAGCATATTATTATTATTATTATTATTGAACTACTTTAGGTCTACACTAGAATGTGAAATGAGAGTCTTGGTATATTCCATGTGAAGAAGTGCTCATAAAACCTCTGACCTCACCTTCCTGCTAGCTCACCCTTCGACAGAAGGCAACAAATATCGTTTTCCTCCAAGTAGGAACTTACCTGAAGGCGGTCTTTTAATACCATTATCATGCGTCACAATATGATGACCTTATTACTGACTCATCTCTCATTAGCGCGGCTATTTCCGTCGTCGCCACGCTGGAGGCACCACCGATCTCCTCACTTAATTGACAAATAACTGACGACTGATAACAATTAGTTAGTTAATTACGGTGTCTATTTGAAGTTTAGCCCGCAACGGTATTCCGTGATGCGGCTGGCGACAGGCCCTAGGCCCTGGGCCCTGGGACCCGGCCCTAGATGTCTCGACACGAGGAGCTGGCCGATAGCCACAGACGAGTAGAAAGGATCGTGAACTGACGTCATAGCCCAAGGCACGTGTCTTTAATATCGCGATAAATCAGATTAAAAACAAATAATTAACTTTCCCCATAAATAACGATTGACGGCAATAACATTCGAATGGTGTCTTGGAATTGATTTAGAGTTTCGGTAATAATAAGTATACTGGTTTTTATTTACAGGTCCTAGTTTTCAGCCAACATCTTGTTAAAGAGCGGATGATTTTGATGAAATGTGGAGTGTTTCTCACGCTCCGATTGTGTCTTTGGGCAGGTTTGTTATCCGGTCGAGTTTAACACGTAACTGAGCGTTAATCGTGATCTCAGTAAACAACACGGGAATAACAGAATAGCAGGCAACAAAATTTGTACAAAAAATCAACAACTTTTTTATACTTCAATAAATTCAATTCAATTCTGAACTGAAACCAGGCAAACGCAGAATAAGGCCCGGTATTACAAATAATAAATTTGTTGATTAAGCGATTATTAGTGGATCAGCTTGTTATTACTGGTTACCAGTGTTATTTTTGTACTGCAATTGATCAATTAGCTTGATTAACACATTTTCATTATTGGTAATATGGGCCCTAAGTGTTGTAAGACGAGCAAGATATCTATATGAAGTATAATCGAAAACTCTATACACCTTGATCATATAAAATATACATAATATACGGTTACTATCGAATCTAGGGAGCCGTAAAATCTATCACTGCAATATTTTTCTGCTTCTATTTCTATCTATTCAATGAAAAAGTAACATGTATTACATTATTTTCTCCGAAGCGGTCGGTCCGAATTGCATACAAACTTTCAATAATAATGTATCATTGTCATGTGTACATTTGAGGAAAATTTGATTTATATTGGAGAGATTTTATTTTCCACTTTTTTCCGCCCAGCCTAATCTTATGGGGGTTTAGACACTTTTATATGAATCAGATGATGTTTCTCAGAAATGGTTCAACAGATTTGACCCAAAAACTATACAGTTTTGAATTTGCGCTAGCGGAATTTGCGCTAGCGGAACTTGCGCTAGCGGTTGTAATTGAAGTCACCATTGGACGTGGGTTCGAGTCCCGCATAAGGCATGGGTTTTTGTAAACGTCCTATCCATTCATCGTTTCATTATCACCCGCTCACTCGTACCCCCGTATAACATAGCTGATGGTGGAGTCGTTAGGGCAAAATTAATAAAAAAAAAAGTTTTTACATACAATAAAAGTTTCATGACCGATCTACCGATCGACAACCCTGCGACCTGTAAACTGCTTACAAACAAACAATAACAGACAAAGCTCCATAAGAGTAGGCTGGAAATGTGAACAATGCAGCAGAACAGAGCCTAGACTGGGCCTAGGCTCAGACGCTTCGAGTGCACACCGTTCCGGGAAGTGTCGACAATCTGTCTGTGAATGCGAGCAAGGATTCGATTGTATTTTGAAGACGAGTTCCAGACAGGAACTGACTGCATGTCCGAAGAGGCGTCATGATATGTCTGAACACTCGGAGACTGTCAATGAGCCTAGAGATGACGAGATAAGAGCGATCTATTTCTCTGCCATAAGCGAGACAGAAAATAATAATAACATTTATTTGTCATTCAAAATCCACGTTACAAAAGTAAAGGGTAAAATTATACATGTTTGTTAGGATGTGCAGACAATGAAGAATTGGAAAATTAAAAACTAAAAATATGAATCTAGTACATAATATAATGAAGTGATGAAAACTGCGATGGATCAATGGTGTATATGTTTTTTTTGTGCATTATTTTGTACGTGGCATACAGGTCAGGAAAAAATCAATCGATTCGAAACTTTTTCTACATATTGGTGTCACACCAGGATAGTTTGGGATTGTTTTTCAGAGAAATCGGTTGAACGGTTTTTACGGAAAAAATTGGAAAGTATTGAATATCCCCATAAGAATAAGCCGGGGGAGAAATACTTGGAAAACAACAAATTTCCAAAAGCTCTCAAATTCATACCGAATGTGGAAAGAACTATCATACATATTTTAAGCGATTTATGGAACAATCGGATGAGCTATAACGAAGAAAACGCAATAAAAGTATACATTTCATCAAATATCAGGATCAAAACATGTAATGCAAAGTGTATATGCGACAGGTTGCTCTATGAATAGCAACAAGTTGCAGGTAAGGTTTCTCAGCGTTTGAAGTAGTCCAAGGTCTGTAGATGTAGATTGAGCTGACAGAGTATTTTTTAATCTCAGATATCCATACTTATAGGCTCATCTCACAACGCACATTCGGCGTTTTCCTAGTTGCAAATATTATACCTGAACTCACCTGAAAGTAAACCATTCTTCTAAGATTGAATTTTTTTAATGTTTTTCGATTCTCATCCTGTTGAATTTTTTCGAGGTCGGTAATATATTTTTCTTTTGCCCAACATTTGAAAAAACAAGAGAATATTAAAAAATGTGGCAAAAAGGCCAAAATATACAGAACCGTGCAAAAAAACTGGATTCAATTTTCGTGAAAAGTTCCCAAATATGCAAAACAAAAGTGTTATTTTCAGAACCAGTGAGTGCTTGATGAAATGAATATGTCCACGTTTTTTCATTTAATGCTCGAATCAAAGCATGCGATTGCATAACTATCCGATCTCTACTTATACCATTACACTTTTTTGCTGTACATGTATTATGTAAATCGAGAGTGTTTTATTCATCATCATCATCATTATTTACACATAGAAAATGCTAACATGTTATGTACAATTTGTCACTATTAAATTTATATTTAATATGTAATATTTTGTCACCTGAGTGTTGATTAATTCGATTCAAGATAACTAGTAAATGCCATATATGCGTTGTTAGACGAGCGAATATAGTAATAGTATGGGTAAAAATGGGTAAAAACTGCTTCGAGTGGTACCAATTTAGCACATTTTATGTTTTTTCTTCAAAATGGCTGACCCAATCAAGCTGGAATCTTTCAAAATGTGTATCAAAATGTAATTCAACTTCACACAAAATTTCATTTTTTTGGAAAATGAAAATATTTTCTTTTTTTCCGCCATGTTATTCTAATGGGTATTCTTATATTTCTAAAATTCATAAAAAAAAGTTTCCACCCGATAATGCCACAAAACTATACAGATCTAACTTAGATGTGGAACCATATTGAAAAAAAGTTTTAAGTTGATAGCTGTAGCCGTTTGACCTGTGGAGAACCGACAAAAAAACATAAACGAAAAAAAAAAAACGAACACCAATTTTGTACACTATGGGTGGATTGCAAGAACGAAGTTTAACCCCGGTCTACTTTAGACGCCGTCTAAGTACAAAATAGCATTGCAGAGGCAATGCTATTTTGTACTTAGACGGCGTCTAAAGTAGACCGGGGTTTAAACTTCGTTCTTGCAATCCACCCTATGTCAAATTGAATCCTCGCTAAAGCTCGTCTACTAATAAGGTATAGGTAGTTAAAGGTGTCTGCGGGATGAACGAAATATTCTCTCCAAGTTATTCTGAATTGCGTTCAGGATGGACAAGAACATGCGAACAGAAGTGTACAATGTTGGCCATTGCGTCACAGTGCTATTGAACGAGTACAGTTACGAATGGTTTACACGCGTACACTATGACTTCTTGGCAGCACTGGGCTCGGTATTACATGTGTGCTACACACTTCAAACTTCAACTGGGAATTGCTGATTTACTATCGGATTCGGGATTCTCATTTTTAATTTTTTACCTTTCCAAAAATAATTAAATTCAATTATTACTGTTTTCGTTGAATGGTTAAAGGATATCAGAACGATGAAACTAGATTTTTAGACGAGCTTTAACGAGGATTCAATTCGAAATACTGAAGGAAATTGGTGTTCGTTTTTATGTATTTTTTTATTATAATTATTTTTATGTTGGAGATAGCAGCGCGCGAACAAGCAAGACGCAAGTCGACCATTGCGTTCATTTCATCATTAGACGAGCTTTGGCGAGGATTCAATTCGACATACTGACAAACATTGGTGTTCGTTTTTTTTATAGTCTTTTTATCAATTTTTTTTTCATCTCTTTTTGTCGGTTCTCCACAGGTCAAACGGCTACAGCTATCAACTTCAAACTTTTTTCAATGTGGTTCCTTATCTAACTTAGATCTGTATAGTTTTGTGGCATTATCGGGTGGTAATTTTTTGGTTTATGAATTTTAGAAATTTCGAAAATACCCATCAGAATGACACAGCGGAAACAAAAATTTCATTCTCCAAAGAGATGAAACTCTGCGTGAAGTTAAACTACATTTTGATACACATTTCTAAAAAGTTTCAGCTTGATCGTGTCAGCCATTTCGATGTAAACACATAAAATGTGCTAAACTGGTACCACTCGAAGCAGTTTTTACCCATTTTTACCCAAACTATTACTATCCGCTCGTCTAACAACGCATATATGGCGTTTTCCTAGTTACCCTTACTTTTACTATTCGCTCGTCTAACAACGCATATATGGCGTTTTCCTAGTAGGCCTATAGATAAATGAATGTAGTGGTTTGAGGGCTATGTTGGAATAGAAGTGTTGCCCGAGTTGGCCACAGCGCCACCTGTCCCGGCCGCGAGAAGAAGATGCTCTCCGGAATGCGAGCCGCGGTAATATCGCACGCCGGGCACAGGTAGACCCCCCTCCCCCCTCCCCCCCCCCCTGCAGACCCGAGCCCATTGGCTGGCGGCTCGCAGCTCGAAGACCTCTCCAGTCATTCCCGTGGTAGACCCCGTGCGAGTAGGTCGCCGCGCGCTCTCTCTCTCCCACCAACTGTCAGCAACACGTCCTCTCTCTCTCTCCCGCCAACTGTCAGCAACAAGTCTGCAAGTGTCTGCAAGTGGCCGTGTGTGGTGTGTAGTGAGCAACACGTGGATTATTCGGGCGCCAGTGTTAAACGCAGCGACGGCTTTATGCAGTGCGATCCACTACCAGAAAACCTCAGGGTAAGTTGAACAGAGAACATACATGGAGCGAGGGGCTAACAACTCCTGGAATCCGGTGGACACTTGCCATGAAATCACATCGAAATCCACTTGTAATCCCCTTGAAATCAGTGTGAAATTTCTTGAAATCCCTTTAGAATCACTTGAAATCACCTGATTCAGGTGTACACCAAATTTGCGAGTTTTAAACCCCTTGACATGGAGGGTTAATCTATTCCTCAGAAACGAAACGCAATCAGGCCACCTTCGATCTGTCCGAACTATCTCGTATACTTCAACACGGTGTATCATATGGGCTCTGACACTTTCGTCTCGCATCCATTTCGTTTACTGTTACATAATAAGGGCCCTGGTTGCTAGCGACACATAATAACAAACAGGTACAAACATTAATCGAGTGATAAAATACACATGGTAACTAGGAAAACGCGATATGTGTTTCCGCGTTGATGGATGAGCTAATGAGAATGAAATTGATTTTTTTTCAAAAAGTTACATCAAGTTGATTTTTTGACGGCATTCAAGTTGAAATCTATCTCCCCATTCGGTGGTTTATTTCGTAGACTATTCTAATGAAGGAAATATTAGATGCAGTTTATTATTATGTGATATTAGACTACTATATAAACGTAATGACAGCTGTATTTATATATACACCTTGAGATCCAAATAATTATATCATTACCATCCTTCAATATTCATTACTCATTCTCAATCATTCCTCTGATAATAAAGAAGGTCTTGTTTAATAAATGATATATTTTTTAATGCTGCTTAACGACCCCGCCAACAGCTAGGTTATACGGGGATGCGAATGAGCGGATGATAATGGAACGATGAAGTGATGATAGGTGAAAGGACGTTTACAAAAACCAATATGCCTTATGCGGGACTCGAACCCACGCTCGACGGTGTAGTGATAATGGAACGAGTAAACTTCACTCCAAAAATAATAAATCCCACTTACATGATCCGAAAAGATGAGAGTAGAAAATAGTGAGTGAGTATTAGTAGTAATATGAAACTAAGACAAAAATGATGAATAACGAATCTGTGTAGTCCTATGGATGGTTAAATACATCAGAATATTTTAGAATCGAATTATTTATATGCGAAATATTTTCATATTTCCTTCTTCTCGATCTCGTTCTGCTTG
This sequence comes from Brachyptera putata, assembly GCA_907164805.1. Taxonomy (NCBI): domain Eukaryota; kingdom Metazoa; phylum Arthropoda; class Insecta; order Plecoptera; family Taeniopterygidae; genus Brachyptera; species Brachyptera putata. Next base: position 779,111 of record OU015470.1, on the reverse strand, counting down.
TTTTTGATGCTGCGATGCTTGTGAACGAGCACGCATGCGTGTGGTTGCTCTGTGCTCGGGCCGCGGCTGAACGTCGTCGCCCGGTAACGCGGGGGAGATAGCAGCGCGCGAACAAGCGAGACAAGACTCGACCATTGTGTTCATGGCATTATCAGACGAGCTTTAGCGAGGATTACCTTTGACATACTCAAAATAATTGGTGCTCGTTTCTTTTTTTTGTTTTTTTGTTATGTTTTTTTGTCGGTTCTCCACAGGTCAAACGGCTACAGCTATCAACTTCAAACTTTTTTTCGATATGGTTCCTCATCTAACTTAGATCTGTATAGTTTTGTGGCATTATCGGAGGGTAACTTTTTTTTTTAAGAATTTTAGAAATTTCAAAAATACTCATTAGAATAACACAGCGGAAAAAAAAAGAAAATATTTTTATTTTCCAAAAAATTGAAATTATGCGTGAAGTTGAATTACATTTTAATACACATGCAAAAAATATTCAGCTTGATCGGGTCAGCCATTTTGAAGAAAAAACATAAAATGTGCTAAATTGGTACCACTCGAAGCAGTTTTTATTCATACTATTACTATCCGCTCGTCTAACAACGCATATGTGGCGTTTTCCCAGTATGTTTCCATTAGACTCACTAGCAGAGCACAAGAAAAATGAACAAATAGTCAAAGACAATCATTATTTATTTTCTTCCACCTTTTTAAACTATCCCTCTCACGTTTTAATACTGGACAAGTCATTTCTATATACCCGTAATAGCTGTGCCAATTGTGGTGCTACTTATATATACGGATGAATCTCCTTTTGACAACTTGTATTTGATTTGAAACATGAAATAAGATATGTCATGTAGTTATGTGGGGTGACTCCAGAATGCACGCTGGATCATACACTGGACTTACTGAATATCGCTCTCTTCTATATTATATAACCGATTATCTTAATTATACTTGTATATGCAAATCAAGTTTATTATTATTATTATATTAAGCACAACATACAAGCAACAATCGTAAGATATTAATTTCATGGAGCTGAAAGTAACATTATATAGTCCTATATATATATATATATATATATATATATATATATATATATATATATATATATAAATATATATATATATATATATATATATATATATATATATATATATATATATATATATATATGTAATAATGAAACTTCTTGGATGCGATCCAAAATCGAGGTATGGATATTTTAGCCATGTCGTAAAAGATACGTCTCGACCGGGAATATATATATATATATATATATATATATATATATATATATATATATATATATATATATATATATATATATTCACAGAGAGAGAGAGAGAGAGAGAGAATATATAGCCACTGTATGATTTGATAATTCTATGAAAGGAAGTTTTCGATTCTGGCAATTTCCCCATGAAATGCAATACTGACCTGATTGTTGGAATAGCGCAATAGCTTCTTGAGAAAACCATCTAGGCCTACTTGAGAAAGGTTTTGCAAATTCTACAATCGAATGACAAATTGTTATTTTTATAGCATTTCAGGTTATTTAGGATTATTTATTTCACCGTCGGATAATCTTGACTAGCTTTACAACGATAGTCAGTATATTGCATGACGTCAGGCAAATTAAATGTTTCATTTCTCATTCAAGAGAAAAAATATCATAAAATACAAGTTTTATAGCAGGAGATGAGTCTACAA
>OU015470.1:609895-774895 GCA_907164805.1 Brachyptera putata | reverse complement strand
AGTTGATAGCTGTAGCCGTCAATTTTTTCAGTATGTCAAATTGAATCCACGCTAAAGCTCGTCTAATGCGTGAAATAAATATCGTCATTATTCGCTAACCTCTAGTTTCATGGTTGGGATGTCCTTTAACGTCGTTTTCTCGACTGCCACTAAACACCATCGTGAACAACGGTAGATGTTCGCTTCCCTAGAGCGTGTTGGTGCCGACCGCCCGTCCTCCCTATCCCGCAGTCAGGGCGGTCGGCTGTCCCGGCCCGTCACCTCAGGCACTTGGGCCTGCTCGGACCATATATAGACAATAACTGTTGTACACAATATTTACACTAGGATTTATTTTTGGTGATAATTAACTTTGAATAATAAAACACTAATTTGTTGAACGTTGAAATAATTGGATTTATCGACTAGGAAAACGCCATAAATGCGTTGTTAGACGAGCGAATAGTAATAGTATGGGTAAAAATGGGTAAAAACTGCTTCGAGTGGTACTAATTCAGCACATTTCATGTTTTTTCTTCAAAATGGCTGATCCGATCAAGCTAAAAATGTTCTCTATAAATGTGTATCAAAATGTAATTCAACTTCACGTAGAATTTCATATTTTTGGAAAATAAAAATAAATGTTTTTTCCGCCATGTTATTCTAATGGATATTTTTGAAATTTCTAAAATACATATAAAAAAAGTTACCCCCCTATAATGCCACAGAACCATACTGATCTAAGTTAGATGAGGAACCATATTGATAAAAAGTTTGAAGTTGATAGCTGTAGCCGTTTGACCTGTGGAGAACCGACAAAAAAAAAGAGAAAAAAAGGAAAACGCAAACCAATTTTGTTCAGTATGTCACATTGAATCCTCGCTAAAGCTCGTCTAATAATCAGCAACCTGTTCATTTGTACTGCTGCTTGAGGGGGGGGGGGAGGGGGGGGGGGGGGTACTTGCACGGTGCTTAGAAGCATCGGGAAATTCATCTTCATTATTTTCTTCTTTGTTAACGAACCATTCTCATTGAATAAAAAGTATATCAACTCCAAGATAATTTCATGCTCTTTAATTAATATGGCATCATTTCTCAGAGTTCAATCAGTAATACGTCAATGAATGCCAATAATGTGATGAAATTCACCGATTTACTGTCTTAAAATTGAGTGAATTCACAAAATACAATGTCCTATTGATTAAAGTGCCTAACACTATCTTGGAGTTGAAGGCCTACTCATCCTCTAATAACACTGGTCAGTGAAGAGAAGATTAATTGCTTCATTTTCCTAATCACTGTGCACGTACTCCCTGGACGACCCCACCAACAGCTGGGTTATATGGGGAACTAGTTTATACCTAGCTGCAGCAAGCCCGTGGCAGATCAAGGTACATGTCACTTCAATCAATAGATGCACTCAGGTTCCCGTCTCAGACAAGTGTATTCATATCGCGTGATAGATCTATTAATTACAGTTATGTCACCAGGCAGACACAGGATATGCGTTGTACGATGAGCGAGATATCTAGAGAAAGTAGAATCGAAAACTCAAATATACAAAATATACTTTATTTGGTTATCAAAATCGGATCTAGGGAGCCGTGAATCCATAACTGCAACATTTGTCTGCTATTATTTCTATCTATTCGATGAATAAAAAAACACTCATTACATCAGGTCTACTTACTTTGAAACGTCTGGTCCGAATTGCACATTCTCAATTACGTGTATCACTTCCGTGTTTACATTTGAAGAAATTTGAATTATATTGGAAAGATTTCCAATATTTTTCAATTTTTCCCGTCCAGCCTAATCTGTTCCAGTCTGTAATTTTATGGGAGGTTCAGCAGCTTTGAGATGATGTTTCTCAGAAATGGTCCAACCTATTCAACCCAGAGACTAGAGAGTTCTAAGTTGGATCAGTTTGCGTATGCAGACAAAGTTTCATGTCGATCGGTCAAACCCTGCGACCTGTGCAGTGCTTACAAACAAACAAACAAACAAACAAAAAGAAACACAGATAAAGCTGTATAAGATTGGGATGAAAATCTTCACTAATGCTCATCTAACTAGAAAAACGCCATATAGGCCTATGCGTTGTTAGACGAGCGGATAGTAATAGTATGGGTACAAATGAGTAAAAACTGCTTCGAGTGGTACCAATTCAGCACATTTTATGTTTTTTCTTCAAAATGGCTGACCCGACGCCGAAATTTTTTATTAATGTGTATCAAAATATAGTTCAACTTTACGCAAAATTTCATTCTTCTGGAAATAAAAACATTTTTTTTTGCCGCTGTGTTATTCTGATGAGTATTTTTGAAATTTCTAAAATTCATAAACAATAAAGTTACCACCCAATAATGCCACAAAACTATGCAGATCTGAGTTAGATGAGGAACCATACTGGAAAAAAGTTTGAAGTTTATAGCTGTAGCCGTTTGACCTGTGGAGAACCGACAAAAAAACATAACGAACACCAATTTTGTTCAGTATGTCAAATTGAATCCTCGCTAAAGCTCGTCTAATCAGTTCCATATTTGTTGGCAATGTATCAGAAAGCAAATGTCAACGCGAGATCCCGAGGGAAGTCCATGAAGAATATCGACAGGTCTTGTTCGAGTTAATTAGGCGTGAAAACTTGTGAGTAATCAAGTGCCGGTATACCATTGTGTCAAGGAATCGAATGTCGCATTTGGGTTCGACCACTGGCCTGTCACTCTGAGGTGGACCAATGGGAGCAGAGGGCGTGGCTTCGATTGATCGCTGGGTCAATACGCGATGGAGTCACACTGCGTCTACTTGTCATTATTCGGCCATATTGTAGACGTGTTTCCAACTGTTGCATTGCAGGCCACGACACGAGACTCGTATTAGCGGAATAGCATTTCCTGTGGTCATCACTTATGAATGGTATGAGATATAGTGATGGGTAAATTCCCGGAATTTATTAATCTGGGGAATATTTCCAGGAATTTTCCCGGGAATATTCCCAAAATGGAAATTTTCAGGGAATATATCTTGCTTCTTGATTACACTCACTAGAGTAAAAAAAGGAAGGATACGAAGAGATAAAAAAAAAATGGCGCCTACTTAAATTTTTGGTGTATAATTTTTGGTGTATTGAGCTAGTCCATATGAAAGAATAATCAAAAAAGATCACATAAAAACAAAAAAGGTATTACAAATCTTCTCATCTGAGGCCTGTCAAGATATTTCTATTTCTACCACCAAAAGTACGGTCTTGGATTCTGAAAACCCACCATTTGACAAACAAATATACAAACAATATACGCATAGCAGGCAAATTGCTGGATCATCTCATTAATTATCGAACTGCTGGACTCATTTCTCAACAAATAAATTCCCTGAATATGGGAATGTATTCACACATAGGAAATATTCCCGGGAATATTCCCACTAGCGGGAACATTCCCCGGGGAATATTCCCATGCGCCCATCACTAATGAGATATCGAACTTCTGAAATCGAGAGAACAAAGATATTTTTAATACCTTCAAGATGGTGTAAATAATAAGATGAGCGTTAGCGAAGATTTCCATCCCACTCTTACGGAGCTTTGTCTGTGTGTTTGTGTGTTTGTGGGCACTGCACAGGTCGCAGGGTTTGACCGATTGACATGAAACTTTTTTTTATACGCAAACTTATCCAACTTGGAACCCTATAGTTTTTGGGTCAAATCGGTTGGACCAATTTTAAGAAACATTATCTAGAAGTTTCTAGAAAACTCATAGGATTAGGCCGGGAAAAAATTGAAAAATAAAGTCTCTTCAAAATAATTCAAATTCTCCACAAATGTATAAACACGAAAATTATACACAAAATTAAAAATTTGTATGCTATTCGGACCAGCCGCTTTGAAGAAAATAATGACATACGTGTTTTTTATTCATCGAATATAGATGGAAATAATAGCAGAAAAATGTTGCATTGTTAATTCACGGCTCCCTAGATTCGTTGGTATCGAATAAAGTTCATTTTATATGATCAAGGTGTGTAGAGTTTTAGATTTTACCTTCTAGACATCTCGCTCATCACACAACGCATATTCTGCCTTTGCCTGGTTATAGAAATCTCTGGGAATATTTTTATTTCTCTATGTTCTGCCTTTTATGTGTCCTTCGTTTTGTCATCAATCAGTCGTTTAGTTTCTCTTCTCTATTCGGTTTGTCACTTTCTAATTCTCACAACAAATATATTTATCTCAAGTGATGGAAATTGTCGGATGATATTTTTAAATCAATGTCAAATCAACATTTACCCTCTCGAGTTCAATATTGTATAATTTCTGTTTCTTCGATCTCCTCTATTCCCGCACACAAGCTTCGGCCTATGTGGGTTCCATTATTCCCAAACGTTTCAATAGTAAAATCCAACTTATTCTCGTTACTACAATTAATCATTAGTACTATTATTTCACTTATCATCTCCAAAGTACTCGAATGTGAATTCTGTGTATTCTGTGTATTCTGTGTTATGCATCTGAGAATGGTTTTGTTTTTATAGTGATGAATGTCGAATAATAAAAAATGAATTAATCTAAACGCCAATTTGATCAAAAACACATTTGTTAATGTGTTGAACAATTCAGTGGCTTCAAATCTGCAGCGGTCTGGATGATGAGCTCTGATGAATGAATTCTGTATTATTCTTACCATGAAGAACTTGGTTGAATGAGAATCGAGTTGGGGAGGGCCTATATCAATTTCACGCAGGGAACGAACTTAATTAAAATGTTAATTATAGTTATTTGTTTTTATACCGTTCAATTCGAGCGGGAGGTATGATTTACGCGTCTGCTGGGAGGGATACTTGACGCCGTGCCGTGCTATTGGGGGGTAACTTGACGCCGTGCCGTGCTATTGGGGGGTAACTTGACGCCGTGCCGTGCTATTGGAGGGTCCCTTGACGCCGTGCCGTGCTATTGGGGGGTAACTTGACGCCGTGCCGTGCTATTGGAGGGTAACTTGACGCCGTGCCGTGCTATTGGGGGGTAACTTGACGCCGTGCCGTGCTATTGGAGGGTAACTTGACGCCGTGCCGTGCTATTGGAGGGTAACTTGACGCCGTGCCGTGCTATTGGGGGGTAACTTGACGCCGTGCCGTGCTATTGGGGGGTAACTTGACGCCGTGCCGTGCTATTGGGGGTAACTTGACGCCGTGCCGTGCTATTGGGGGGTAACTTGACGCCGTGCCGTGCTATTGGGGGTAACCTTGACGCCGTGCCGTGCTATTGGGGGGTAACTTGACGCCGTGCCGTGCTATTGGAGGGTAACTTGACGCCGTGCCGTGCTATTGGGGGGTAACTTGACGCCGTGCCGTGCTATTGGAGGGTAACTTGACGCCGTGCCGTGCTATTGGAGGGTAACTTGACGCCGTGTTGTGCTATTGGGGGGTAACTTGACGCCGTGCCGTGCTATTGGAGGGTAACTTGACGCCGTGCCGTGCTATTGGAGGGTAACTTGACGCCGTGCCGTGCTATTGGGGGGTAACTTGACGCCGTGCCGTGCCGTCTATTGGAGGAACTGACCCGTGCCGTGCTATGGGGGGTAACTTGACGCCGTGTTGTGCTATTGGGGGGGTAACTTGACGCCGTGCCGTGCTATTGGGGAGTAACTTGACGCCGTGTTGTGCCATTGGGGGGTAACTTGACGCCGTGCCGTGCTATTGGAGGGTCCCTTGACGCCGTGCCGCGCTATTGGGGGGTAACTTGACGCCTGCCGGGGGGTTGGGCCCTGGGGTATTGGGGGGTAACTTGACGCCGTGCCGTGCTATTGGGGGGTAACTTGACCCGTGCCGTGCTATTGGGGTACTTGACGCCGTGCCGTGTATTGGAGGTAATGACGCCGTGCCGTGCTATTGGGGAACTTAGCCTCCGTACCTATTAGTAACATGACGCGGAACACTATTTTTAACTTTGCCGTGCATTGGTGGAACTTGCGGATGCCCCTTTGGAGGTTAACTTGACGCGGGTGCCGTGTATTGGGAGAAAACTTAACCGTGGCTAATTGGTAACTTGACGCAGTTTTTCCATTTTTACCCCGCGTCTATTAGTTCCCTTAACCCGTTGTTGCTTTTGGTAACTTTGACGCCGTGCCGTGATTGAGGGTTAAAAATTACGCGTTGTCCGTCCCTTTGGGGAACGACGCGTGCGGCTATTGTGATGTGGATAAATATCAGCCTGCCGGCTAATTATTCAAATTCCCATCCGTGCTTTCAATACGGTTCCTCATTAACTTAGCGTCCTGTCATAGTTTGGTGGGCATTGGAGGGTAACATTTCGTTTGCTATTGAGAAACTTTACGCCGTACCGTGTAGGATAATTGACACCATCCTTAGCTATTGGGGGAATATTGACGCGTTGCGTGCTATTGGAAATGTAATACGCCGTGCCGTTTTAAATTACACCGCCTGATGTCGCTAACTCGCCTCCCAGGGACCTCCTTAACTGGCCGCCGCTATTGAGGTCCTTAGTGTTGGTATGAGGGAATTGATCCCGTTCCGTGTTTGGATCGTAAACCTTGAGCTAAACGTCGTGCTCGATAAAACGAGTCCCTTGAGGTAAACTTATCCGAGATATTGGTGGAATTGATCGTGTAGTTGGGGAGAATATGATGGTCGTGCGTTATTGGGGGGTTACGGTGGGGACTATTGGGGGAAATTGACCTGCCGTTATATTGGACTGTAACTAGCCGTGCCTGCAGGGGGGTCACTTGACGCCGACGGAGATTCTTGACGCCGTGCTGCCTTTGGGGTAACTTACGTGGTGCTATTTTTTAAATTTACGCGTGCCATGGCTATTAGAAATACTTGACGACATGAATCAGTGGGGTAACTGAAAAGCCATGTACTATTATTGGAGGATGACGGTGGTTGCTATGGGGTACGTTGGAGGGGCAGGGTAGCATTGGGGATTGAGCCGTGGTGTTTGAGGGAAAAGACGTCAGGGTGTATTGGAGAGTTTGGACGTGGGCTATTGGAGGGTACTTGACGGCCGTGACCGTGCAGAGGTGAACTTGACGGCCGTGCCGTGCTATTGTGGGGTACTTGAGCCGTGCCGTGCTATGGAGGTAAATGACGCCGGCCCCTGCTATTTAGTACTTGACCGTGCCGTGCTATTGGGGGTACTTTTACGCCGGCCGTTATGGGGGGGGGAACTTGACGCCGTGCCGGCTATTTGGGGGGTAAACCCCCGGGGCCCTACGTGCTACTTTTTTATAAATTTTTAAATTTCAAAAAAACCCCTTTAAAAAAATACGGGAAAAAATATTATTTTCCAAAAAAATGAAATTTGCGTAAGTTGAAATTTCATTTGAACACTTTCTGGAAATGTTCCTTGATCGGGTCAGAATTTTGAAAAAAAAAAAAACATAAAAAGTGTAAAAAGGTACCACTCGAAGCAGTTTTTTTTTCCAACTATTCATTTGCCCCTTAACAACGCATGTATGGCGTTTTCCTAGTAACTATTTATCCCCACTTACCTGATTGTCAGGATACGCTTAAAAATACAATTTGTCAAGCCTTTAGACGCGTGACAATTATGTGATGTGAGATAAATAATCATCAACTAAATAAATATCAACTTCAAACTTGTTTTCAATATGGTTCCTCATCTAACTTAGATCTGTATAGTTTTGTGGCATTATCGAGGGTAACATTTTTTTTTTATGAATTTTAGAAATTTCAAAAATACCCGTCAGGATAATATTACCTACACCATCTTGAAGGTATTGGAAATATCTGTGTTTGCTTGTTTTCCGAATGTCGATATCTCACACCGTTCTAAAGTTATCACCGCAACTGATGTCCCGCTAACTCGCCTCCCACGGACCCTTAACGTGGCCACGAACTAATCTGATTGTTAGTGTGATAAACGAGATCTGAGTTCTATTCCAAGAATGTTTCGGTATCAAACAACCTTGAGCTAAAAGTCGTGCTCGACAAAACCGAGCTCCGAGGAAAACTAATTAGAGATATTAAAGGTCGAATTGACGTGTAGATTTGAGATGAATTATGATTTTGTCATGACTATTATTTGGTTACGGTTGAGTTACTATTGTGGGCTATTACTGCTCGTTATATGCACCTTGCCTAATAGCTGATGCCGAGAGAGTCACGAGGAGCCAACAGGTAGACTTGCTTAACCCCTTCTGCCTTCCTGGACGCAATTATGTTTGTGTTTATTTATTTATTTTAATTTGTTCATGATACAAATATAGAAAATACTTGAAACTAGAAATGAAAATCAGTGAACAGAAAGAGATAACTGAAAAATATAGATAATATAATACAATATGTGAGATGATGGAATGGTTGACTATAATGTGACTTTGGAGTCAGATATTCATTGAGGTTATAGAAGGGGTTCTGAAGTGGAAAAGATTTCAGGTTGTATTTAAGAGATGAAAGTTTGGTAAGGGCGGTTATATGGGCGGGTAGTTAGAGGGCTGTGAGTGAACAGAGCGTGAGAGAGTGTGAGAGCACGGATTGAGTTACTGTGACTTGTGGGGTAGTTATTAGACGAGCTTTAGCAAGGATTCAATTTGACATACTGACAAAATTTGTGTTTGTTATATGTTTTTATTTTATTTTTCATTTTTTTTCGGTTCTCCACAGGTCAAACGGCTACAGATATCAACTTCAAACTTTTTATCAATATGGTTCCTCATCTAACTTAGATCTGTATAGTTTTGTGGCATTATCGGGAGTAACATTTTTTTTCATGAATTTTAGAAATTTCAAAAATACTCATTAGAATAACATGGTGGAAAAAAAAAAAAAAAAAATTATTTTCCAAAAAAATGAAATTTTGTGTGAAGTTGAATTACATTTTGATACACATTTCTAAAAATTTGCAGCTTGATCGGGTCGACCATTTCGAAGAAAAAACATAAAATGCGCCTAATTGGTACCACTCGAAGCAGTTTTTACCCATACTATTACTATCCGCTCGTCTAACAACGCATGTATGGCGTTTTCCTAGTTTATTATAAATATTCTTCTAAATAAAAGCCCAGTGCTCGTCATATTTCAGAGCTATTGTGATGTTCTGGATAAATTACTTTACTTGAAGTGGAGAGGGGGGGTGGGGGGGGGGGAGGAAATAAATGAAAAAGATATCATTTTCTCAGTATTGGCCATTATGTGCAATCCACCCCTGTTCGAGCTGTCACCGTTAACCGTTAACCGTTGCCCGTTGTTTGGTGGCACTCAGCGGCGTCCAGGGCCGAACACCACAATGGCAGGATTAGGCGAGATGGCTCTCATTAGAGCCTGGCTCACAGACAGAGGGCATTGCCCCCAATCAGTCCGAGCGTAGTGGTGGCGGGGTATTCTTGTCGGGGTAGAAAACACGGATAATAAGCATTCATTGTTAGAGTGTACCACAATAACTTGTCAACATTTCTGTGGAGTGACATTATATACCCCCCCTCCCCCACACACAACATTGATATCACATTCATTACAACTAGGAAAACGCCATATATGCGTTGTTGGACGAGCGAATAGTAATAGTATGGGTAAAAATGGGTAAAAACTGCTTCGAGTGGTATCAATTTAGCACATTTTATGTTTTTTCTTCAAAACGGCTGACCCGATCAAGCTGAAAACTTCTAGAAATGTGTATCAAAATGTAATTCAACTTCACGCAGAATTTAATTTTTTGGGGAAAATTAAAATATTTTCTTTTTTTTTCGCTGTGTTATTCTAATGTGTAATTTTGAAATTTCTAAAATTCATACAGAAAAAAGTTACCACCCGATAATGCCACAAAACTATACACATCTAAGTTAGATGGGGAACCATATTGGAAAAAGTTTGAAGTTGATAGCTGTAGCCGTTTGACCTGTGGAGAACCGACAAAAAAACATACTGACGAACACCAGTGTTTGTCAGTATGTCAAATTGGATCCTCGCTAAAGCTCGTCTAACTAATCTTATCCAAACTAAAACCTTCGCTAAAACTAATTTGACCGCCGGTTCCGCGGATAGACACTGCGATAAGAACAGCTGATTGTGACGGTGAGAGTTCGGAACAGAACAAATGTTGGATCATTACAGGTCTTAAGCAGGGTCGATGTAAAGACTTTAGGGGGTGCATGCAAGGTGCTTATAAAAATAGAGATACTATTGTTTTTCTTCATCACGAACAAGTGTATTTGAATAAAAAGTATATCAAACCCAAGATAATTTTATGCTCTTCAATTATCATGATATTCTATTTTTTTTTAATTCAATCAGTTTTAAGATAATACGTCAATACATTTTATCACGTTCTTGATATTTATTGACGTATTATCTTAGAACTGGTTGAATTCACATAAATAGAATGTCATAATAATTAAAGAGCATAAAATTATCTTGGGTTTGATATACTTTTTATTCAAATACACTTGTTCGTGATGAAGAAAAAACAATAGTAAAGATGAATTTCTCTATTTCTTTAAGCACCGTGCATGCACCGCCTTAAGTCGACTATCGTTCAGAATCGAATCGTGTTGTATCGATGTTTTGTCTGAAGGTTTAGTTGTCTGGAATGTTCAGGAGGAGAGAATCTGTCTGCAAGTCGATTTTCAAATGGGACTAAAACTGACCAATGGGAATGCCAAGATTTGTGACGTCATGACTCAGTCCCCGACCCGTGCTATGACATGATACGCGTTAGATTATCATCTGTTGCCTCGAGCGCCGGCTTAATGGTAATTTTATTCTCAATTCGACCACAGAAACAGAAATACCCACACAAACGGTGTGATTGTGTTTTGAAAGCCGACTCGCAGCCGAGTTGTCGCGTCCGCTGGAGGAGGAAGAGATGCGCACGCGTCAACGACAGCGACACGGAGAGGAGGGAAGTGGCCAGAACAACTGAAACACAGTTCCGATACTCGACATTGATCACATCGATTATGTATCGTACGTTCGGACATATATGCGCTTCGTAATCGATATATCGCTTGTTGTTGCCGGCACTAGTTTCGAACCATTTGTACGATGTTGACCCGTGCCAGGCAGGAGGTCAAGTCACCGTGACCCCTGACCCGGGGGGCAGATCACTGGAGAGAGAGAGGGGGAGAGAGAGGGGGAGAGTGAGAGAGAGAGGGATAGAGTCAGTTATATAAGTGATCCCTCACATGATCAGTGTTCACATGTCTACATCGTGTGATGTGGGCCTGTCTATGGAGTGGCTGGAACCTCTGTCCTCTGGCACGGGATGAGACGACCTCTGTCCTCTGGCATGGGATGAGACGACCTCTGTCCTCTGGCACGGGATGAGACGACCTCTGTCCTCTGGCACGGGATGAGACGACCTCTGTCCTCTGGCACGGGATGAGACGACCTCTGTCCTCTGGCACGGGATGAGACGACCTCTGTCCTCTGGCACGGGATGAGACGACCTCTGTCCTCTGGCACGGGATGAGACGACCTCTGTCCTCTGGCCCGGGATGAGACGACCTCTGCCCTCTGGCACGGGATGAGACGACCTCTGTCCTCTGGCACGGGATGAGACGACCTCTGTCCTCTGGCACGGGATGAGACGACCTCTGTCCTCTGGCACGGCATGAGACGACCTCTGTCCTCTGGCACGGGATGAGACGACCTCTGTCCTCTGGCACGGCATGAGACGACCTCTGTCCTCTGGCACGGGATGAGACGACCTCTGTCCTCTGGCACGGGATGAGACGACCTCTGTCCTCTGGCCCGGGATGAGACGACCTCTGTCCTCTGGCACGGGATGAGACGACCTCTGTCCTCTGGCACGGGATGAGACGACCTCTGTCCTCTGGCCGGGATGAGACGACCTCTGTCCTCTGGCACCGGCATGAGACACACTCTGTCCCTCTGGCCGAGGATGAGACGACCTCTGTCCTCTGGCACGGCATGAGACGACCTCTGTCCTCTGGCCGGGATGAGACGACCTCTGTCCTCTGGCACGGCATGAGACGACCTCTGTCCTCTGGCACGGGATGAGACGACCTCTGTCCTCTGGCACGGCATGAGACGACCTCTGTCCTCTGGCACGGCATGAGACGACCTCTGCCTCTGGCCCGGGATGAGACCGAGCCAGCGGGTTGTGTGAGAAGCGGCGGTCGAGTCGAGCGGTAGGCAGACGTGGCCCAAGGCTGTGGGTTGAGCGTTTTAACGAAGGGTTTTCTCACGGCTAGAGTCAAGTGATGCAAGGCTGCTCGGAGCACGACTCGACCCAGTGGCGGGGAGGCCGCACAGTGGCGTCGGGACGAATGCGTCAGACTGAAGAGAGTTGACACATGGTTTGGAGAGCCGAGTCCAAGGGAGTCGGGTGTTTGGTGATAACTTATGGACGGTATGAGATATAGACATTCTGAAGATGAGAAAATATCGATATTTTTAATACCTTCAAGGTGAAATAATGACTCTTTATCTCAAATCGTATACGATTAAAAATACATATTTTTCAACCGTATACACATGACGATTATTATTTGAGATAAATAGTTATATTTGGAATTCTTGCACCATCTTGAAGGTATTGAAAATATCCGTGTTTCCTTGTTTTCAGAATGTCGATATCTCATACCGTTCAGAAGCTATCACCAGAAACCTGGTATTCCGCTAAATCGACTCCCGAGGGCTCTTAATCGATTTGATAGCCATGATTACCTCATTTCGTTTCAGTTTCAATGATGAATCAGCATTATAGATCTTCCATGTTCATTATTTGTGTTTACCAGTTCATTTTCGTTCCGTTTAGTTGATTAACACTAGGAAAACGCCATATATGCGTTGTTAGACGAGCGAATAGTATAGTAAAAATGGGTAGAAACTGCTCCGAGTAGTACCAATTTAGCACATTCTATGTTTTTTCTTCAAAATGTCTGACCCGATCGAGCTGACATTTTATAGAAATGTGTATCAAAATGTAATCCAACTTCACGCAAAATTTTATTTTTTGGGAAAATAAAAATAGGTCCATGTTCTTTTTTTCCACTGCGTTATTCTGATAGATATTTTTGAAATTTCTAAAATTCATAAAAACAAAAGTTACCACCCGATAATGCCACAAAACTTTACAGATCTAAGTTAGATGAGGAACCATATCGGGAAAAAGTTTGAAGTGTATAACTGTAGCCGTTTGACCTGTGGAGAACCGACAAAAAAACATGAAAAAAAAAATTGTTTTCAGTATGTCAAATTGAATCGTCGCTAAAGCTCGTCTAATCATGCTCTCATCAATCTATTTCTTAAGAATCAGTGCTAATATTTCCGTGTCAATTCAGCCTGTGACATCTTGCATTGGGGAAATTGTTAAAAACAGAACTGATTCCAAAGATGTGTTCACCGTTCTCGGGTGATGGGAAGGATAGTGAGAAGGAAGCGGTCGTGGCCTATATTGTGGGAACCATCTCGTCATTAGCCTTTATAATACAGAGGGAAACCGGGTCCAAAATTCCCCTCGTCTCCCGGATCACATGAAGCGAGCGCGTTAACCACCGGGATCCACCTACAATTAGCAGAGCGACCCAGCAGTGCTGGGGCTCGAACCCCGCTACCATCTCACTCCACACGGCTCGAACGACCTTTCGAAGCCTTCACAACTAAATATAGATAAAACACGCATAGGCGTGTATATATATATATATATAGAGAGAGATATATGGTCATTAAACTTCTTGGATACGCGCTGTGGACATCGAGATATGGGATATTTTAGCCGTGTCGTAAAAGATACGTCTCTACCGGGAATCGAACCCGGGACCTTCAGATTGCCGGTCCGCTGCTCTCCCACTGAGCTACCGAGATATTACTCGTGGGTGAATCTAAGCCCTCTATAGGGCTAGCCCCAGGAAGTGTCGTCACTCTAAGTATAGCCATGACATGAGAGTAATATCTCGGTAGCTCAGTGGGAGAGCAGCGGACCGGCAATCTGAAGGTTCCGGGTTCGATTCTCGGTCGAGACGTATCTTTTATGACAGGACTAAAATATCATGAATATATATATATATATATATATATTCATGATATTTTATATATATATATATATATATATATATATATATATATATATATATATATATATATAAATATATGTATTACCGTCGATACGTGGTCGAGGAGTATTGTTTGTAGTGAGCGCTGTTGGTGGAAGTGCCGTGTTCTGAGCCCGGTTATCTCACCTCTAGATGAGATCACAGGGAGGCGTGGCTTGCCTGACCGCGTACCGTTCCATACAAGTACACGCAACATGTTGTTATTGCTTATTACTGACGGACAGTATTTTACGAGGGGTTAGCAATACGACAATTTAGTGTAGGCCTACACCTGATTTGTTTTCGTGATTCTCTCGATTTTGCAAATTATTTTGTGAAATTTTTATTTCTCGTAATCTTCATATTTTTTAATTTTTCGGGATTATTTTCATTTTTTATCAATTTTTTCTTGATTCTTTTTCGATTTTCCGAGATTTTTCCATTTTTTTTTATGATGTTTCCCTGATTTTTTGTGATTTTCTTTCTGTCTGGGGATTTTTTTAAATTCTCTTGGTTTTTCGTGATGTTTTTTTATTTTTCGTGATTTTTACATTGTTTCTCATCTTTCTGGTTTTTGTTTGATTTATTAAAGTTTATGTATAATTTATATATAATCCCGGAAATGTTAATACTCCAGATTGAACAGATCCAGTTCAACCGTATGCGTTTGGCACACAAGAGCAGGGAAAGTCACGCAGTTGTTTTCCGTGAATCGAGGTAACCGAAACTCTTCATTGTATCAAAACGGTCGTGGGTTCGCTGATGACATTCAGCTCAGCTGGTAGAGGAAGGTTTACCAACCAACGTATCAATTGTCATCCCAATGCCAACTATCTAATGGTCGTCGTGTATGGAACGGTTCAATGTATTTTAAAACTAGTTTTCCCAAAAATTTCTCGAAATTTACAACTTTTTTTTCATTTCGAATAATTAATAGGCCTATACTATTTCAACCTTTATACATCAATAAATAACGAAATATTTGATACATTTTTTGTGGGTGTGTTTCCACATGCCAGGTCCGGGTTCGAAGCCCGTGTCGGTCAACAGTTCGAGTGCGCGTGTGGGAGAACACCCGGCCACCGAGACAGCCGCGCTACAGCGCATGCGCATCGGACTCGATTAAACCAGTTCCAGCGTGTAACTTATGAGTCGAGATGTTTGAGGTCAAATCTTCTTCCTTCGGTGACCTCGTGACCTGTAGGCGATATCACCTCAACTCCACCATGAGAAGCTGCTCTTGTTCACCCGCACTACAGCCGGCTCGTGCGGGCTGCCTACCTCAGCGCCCTAGCAATAGGCAACGTGCATAACGTCACTAGTGAATATCTGATGGTAATAATTCAAGGTTTCTAACTAATGATTTTAACATTCATTTTTATTCAATTTTAATTCAATATTTTATGCTGAATAAATTGTAATTACGAATCTTCGTCAAGTTTGGTTGAATGAAAAGAGAGCAAAGTCCTACAGTAGGTCGATCATAACGATGGGGTAACGGAAGTTGACGCATGTTTTTCTTGAATTATGAAACAACACGTATTTCAGTTCGTAACAGTGTACATATTGGCACGTGGTGCTGGGAACCGTAACAAGAGATCGGCTCATGTCAGATCGTTTCACCTCGTCGTTGACGCGGCGTTATCAATACTAGGAAAACGCCATAGATGCGTTGTTAGACGAGCGGATAGTAATAGTATGGGTAAAAATGGGTAAAAACTGCTTCGAGTGGTACCAATTTAGCACATTTCATGTTTTTTCTTCGAAATGGCAGACCCGATCAAGCTGAAATTTTTTAGAAATGTGTATCAAAATGTAATTCAACTTAACGCAAAATTTCATTTTTTTGGAAAAGGGAGATTATTTTTTTAAATATATCGAATGTTCATTATATACCGGCCATATTCCAGATGGTACTTCTCTGAATGGTGTGAAGCAGTTTCTCAACAATACGTTCATCCGGCAAGCCACTACGATAATTTATGCTTTAGTTGACACTGAAAATGGTCACAAAACATGCATCTCGCGTTACATACTCTATTTGATCACTTCTTGAGGTATTTGATCGTGTGTGGTATCGATGTGTTCGTAAAACAACTGGCTTTGGGCTGAGGTGAAAATAAACAGTTCAACCGTATGCGCTTGGCCCACAAGACCAGGGGAAATGTCGGAATTGTCATTTTGATTCTAACTATATCTAATGGTTTCCGTGTAAGTACTAGTTTAAAACGTATTTTCCAACTAGTTTTTCCAAAATTTTATCGTTATTTTCAACTTTATTTCAAATTTCCAATTTTTATATATACTTTCTCAACCGTGATCCATCAATGAATAATCGAATATTTGATAATTTTCTGTCTGTGGGTTTTCCATCGATTGGACGGTTTTTGAGAAACATCATGTCAAAGTTTTTGAAACTCCATAATATTAGACTGGGCGGGAAAATTTGGAAAATGAAATCTCTGAAAAAAAAAAAATGTTAACACATGAATGATATACACATTTCACATCCGTATGCAACTCAGATGAGTCTTTTGAAGGAAATAATTCTATTGGATGAGCGTTGGCGAAGATTTCCATCCGACTCTCATAGAGCTTTGTCTGTCCGTTTTTTTTTACGCACTGATTAAAAAACCTTAATTACATTATTTTCTTCTAAAAGGCTTGTCCGAATTGCATACAAAATTTTAATATCATTTTTGTGTTCACATTTGAGGGAAATTTGAATTATATTGGAGATATTTTGTTTTCAATTTTTTCCGCCCGGCCTAATCTTATGGATTTTTTAGAAACTGTGAGATGATGTATCTCGAAAATGAACCGACCGATTTGACCCCAAAACTATAAGGTTCTAAGTTGGATAAGTTTGCGTATACACCAAAAAAAGTTTCATTTCGACCCTGCGACCTGTGTAGTGCTTACAAACAAACAAACAAACAAACAAACAAATCTCCATAAGAGTAGGATGGAAATCTTCTCTATAAACTCGCGTGTAACTATATCGGTTTCCTCTTCACGGTGAACGTTTCTCACGTCTTGCAACAGAACAAATTGAAAACGTCTTTTGCCGAAAACGTTTAAATTGTGGCCCGTTAATAGACGTGTGAAGGGTCCGGCTGGGCGACCTTAATCGCACAACACGCATGCGTGGTAGGAAAATGATCCTCGAATATTATAAGCAATTTAGAGTGGAGAGGTCATGCGGGTCAAATGAAAGGTTTACCAAATATGATACTCGGAACCGAGAACCAGTTCTCTCTCTCTGACTTGTATGTATACTCCAGCCCGTGGTGCGAGTTGAATGCTAATTCGCTCAACGCAAGCAGCGAGATTTGATGTGGAAAATTGTGGGAATTATTATCATTAATTACATTCATTAGTCTGTTTTTCAATATATTTTGGAGAATTCAATCATTTTTTTCTTTAATAAAGTTTTTGATGATATTTTGTATTTCGTAATTTTCATTTTTTTCGATTAATTTATCAAGGCCCCGGTTTCACTAATAATAAATTTGTTGATTAGGCGATAATTAGTGGATTAGCTTGTTATTACCCTTGGTTACCAATGTTATTTGTGTACTGCAATTGATTAATTAGCTTAATTAACACATTTTTATTATTGGTAATATGGGCCCAAATTGATTCATTTTTGCGATACATTTGAATGAATTTGAAATATTCATTGTTTAGTGAATTCCTGATGTTTTTTTTTTGGTATGTTTCAATTGATGTATTCGTTGCTTTTTTGAAATAAATTTCAATTAATTTAGAAAATCTATTTTTCAATGAATGTTTTAATAATTTTTTGTATGTTGTTTCGTATGTTTCCCTTTAATTTATGCGGCATTCATTTTAAGATGAATTAAAAATATTCATTATTCAATGTATTTTCGAACAATATTCTCCATTTTGTATGTTTCAATTGATGTATTCATTAATTCATCTTCGAAAGATTTTAATGAATTTGAAATATTCATTGTTAAATGATTTTTGCATGCATTTAAGGCGTAGTCACCATAGGGAAAAAAGTTCCCACCAGGGTGATTATTTTTTAAATATTGTGAATGTTTATAATGGATCGACCGCATTTTGGAAGGTACTTCTCTGCACGGTGTGAAGCAGTTTCACAACAATGCGTTCATCTGGAAAGCCACTACGATTGTTTATGCTTCAGTTGACACTGAAAATAGTCACAAAACATGCATCTCGCGTTACATACACCATATGGTTACTTCTTGAGATATTTATCGTGTGTGGTATCGATGTGTTCGTAAAACAACTGGCTTTGGGCTGATCTGAAAATAAACAGTTCAACCGTATGCGCTTGGCACACAAGACCGGGGAAAGTCACGCCGTCTCTCGTTGTGTCAGCACGGTTATAGGGATGATGATGTTCACTCAACCACTGTTGCAATTGACATCTTCATGCTAACAACTGGACCCTTATTCCTGAGATTAATGACATGTGATGAAAATAAAAGTGAGTAAGGAAATGATTATCTCACACAAAATGGCCAATTACTAGGAAAACGTTATACATGCGTTGTTAGACGAACGAATAGTAATAGTATGAGTAAAAACTGCTTCGAGTGGTACCAATTGAGCACATTTTATGTTTTCTCTTCAAAATGGCTGACCTGATCAAGCTGAAAGTTTTTTAGAAATGTGTATCAAAATGAAATTCAACTTCACAGAAAATTTCATTTTTTGGGGGAAATGAAAATATTTTTTTCCGCTATGTTATTCTAGCTTGAACATGAAAAAAAAAAGAACACAATTTTTTCTCAGTTTGTCAAATTGAATCCTCGCTAAAGCTCGTCTAATTATTCCTGAATCAATTTTTCTCCCTTTTTTCTCACATCTCACTTTTATTTCACTTCCTATTTTGATGGATCTGATGGTTTCTCACAATCTTTATCGTATTTCATTATCAAGAATACTAAATCTGATGAAAAGTGAGATGAGAAAATGTTCTCACTTCATTTCCTCACATCTCACTTATCTCAGGAATAAGGCTCCTGGACCCCTATTCCTGAGATGAATGAGATGTGAGAAAAATAGGTGAGAAAACCATCTCATATAATAATGACATATTTCATCTCATATTTTATGTGAGATACTCGTTTTCTCACTCATTTTCATTTACTCAGTCCTATTTAAATAAAAATGAGTGAGAAAACGAGTATCTCACATAAAATATGAGATGAAATATGTCATTATTATATGAGACGGTTTTCTCACTTCATTTTCTCACATCTCACTTTTCTCAGGAATAAGGCTCCTGGTGTTCTTCTATATAACGGTTTAACGCATTTTTTAATTTATTTTCCTACAATTTTCTCGGAATTCTCAACTTTTTATAAATTATGAATGTCTAATAATTCTACTATTTCAATATTGATACAACAATGAAAAACAAAAACTTCGATGCAATTTAGTGTGTGAAGTCTTCGCTCGATTGCACTGTTCTTCTAGTTGAATGTAAGAGAGATGTGAGCGTGTGTGCGTGTGTACATGTGTGGGATAATCATCGACATGTCGAATTAAAATATAATCTGAAAAACATATTTTTTATGTTCAGTAATGATTTATTGTCTCACATAAAAAACGCCTTTTATGATTCCTATTTGAACATAATTATAAACCTTGTCTAACTTGAATGTTTGTTTATTATTTAGTAAATGTTATAATTTATATCGTTTAATTAACTGAAGCTATTTATACTCACACCGAATCACGCGATAATATTTTCAGAGCATATATTTTTCCCACGAGAAAACGTGGAACGGTTTTACGTATTTTATCCACATTTCCGTTGATTTGCTGGTTATTAACAGACGAATCTCCGAGACACGTATTTAATCGAGTTGATGCTTGATATTCCCACGCCTGAATTAAAGCTAATAGTCATTAAATATTGTCTTTAGTAATCGATATAGTAGATTGTTTGTAACTAGGCGAACGCAGAATATGCGTTGTAAGATGAGCGAAATATTTACATAAAGGGGAGTAAATCGAAAACTCTACAGAACTTGATTCATACTAGGAAAACGCCATATATACGTTTTTAGACGAGCGAATAGTTATAGTATGGGTATAAATGGGTAAAAACTGCTTCGAATGGTACCAATCCAGCACATTTTATGTTTTCTCTTCAGAATGGCTGACCCGATCAAGTTGAAAGTTTCCAGAAATGTGTACCAAAAAGTAATTTAACTTCACGCAAAATTTCTTTTTTTTTTTTTAAATAAAAATATTTTCTTTTTTCCCGCTGTGTTATTCTGATGGGTATTTTTGACATTTCTAAAATTCATTAAAAAAAAATTACAACCCGATAATGCCACAAAACTATACAGATCTGAGTTAGATGAGGAACCATATTGAAAAAAAGTATTAAGTTGATAGCTGTAGCCGTTTGACCTGTGGAGAACCGTCAAAAAAACATAGAAAAAAAACAAAAAAAACATAAAAACATAAAAACGAACACCAATTTTTGTCAGTATGTCAAATTGAATCCTCGCTAAGGCTCGTCTAATTAACCGGTATTATTTAGCTTCCGATATTGGAATGATTCTTGACAACGAGACGCGCATGGAGCCGAACCCTCCCGAATGAACCCGAAGGAGCCGAACCCTCCCGAATGAACCCACGTGATGGTGAGTTGTCTAACTAGCGCCATCTCTCTCTGTCCAGATGAACCAGCAGTGCAAGGTGTGTGGAGAGCCGGCCGCCGGCTTCCACTTCGGAGCCTTCACGTGCGAGGGGTGCAAGGTGAGGACCACTCTCTCTCTCTCTCTCTCCCCCTCTCTCTCTCTCTCTCTCTCTCTCTCTCTCTCTCTCTCTCTCTCTCCCTCTCTCTCATCACAGTTGAACAGTTTCAAGATAATAAGTCAATTAATAAGAAGAATGTGATGAAATTCATTGACGTGTCTCAAAACTGATTGAACTCACAAAAATAGAATGTCATACAATTATCTTGGAGATGTGAACTTTTCATTCAATTACACTGGTTTTTGAAAATGGAAATACATAGTAGAGATAGATTTCTTGATTTGTCAAATTGAAAAGAATTGTTATCTCTTTCCTCGAAAACCCACGTTAAATCAGTGTTATTCGGACGACTTCTTGTCTCAGACTTCAAGGCCAGGAGAATGTGATGATCCCGTATTTGTTGATCAGACTCTCGAGTTCATAGCTCCTGTTTTGAGAAGTTTGCTACGAAATGCTACGTTCACATAAATACATACCAATATCAGGACTGAGGATAAAAGCTATTCCTGCAACTTACTGTGGTACAAACAATTAGAGGTCTGCGAGTCGACCCAAGTCCGAGTCCAAGTCTCCGACAAAATCAGACTCGGACTCGAAGTAGTGAGATTCAGAAAAAAAACTTATCTACGAGCCCACCATTCCTTACTTCATGAAGCTTACCGTCTCAAGACAATAACAGTGACAGGCTAGCTGCTTGAGACACGATTCATCATTTCTTCATAATAACTTTAAACTCAACAACAAATTCATTTATTACATTGTTTTACTCGCCCTTAGAGGATCTTTACAAATTTTAAGACATCATCTTTATAGCCTTCAGCATTGATTTTTTTTCTTGTCATTTCATTTTTTTTCTCTATTTGTTGTTTATTTAAATATTGTTAGCCGTATTCATTCACTTTTTTCATTTTTGCTAGCCGTATTTATTCACCTCTTTCTTTTTTTCAAGTTATCATTATTATTTTTCCATTTTTTACTATAACTATTCATAGATTTAATTAACTTATGTTTTGTTACTCATCCAATTGTTATTTTATTACTTTTTCAAATATTTTATTATGGTTATTTTTGATATTTTAATTAATTGATTTTTATTCTGTGTTTTTTAAACAATCTTATGTGTATAAGACAGACTTTTTTCAATAAAGATATATATATATATATATATATATATATATATATATATATACATATATATATATATATATATATATATATATATATATATATATATATATATATATATATATATATATATATATATATATATATATATATATATATATAAATATATATATAGACTCGATTTCCGAGTCCATTCGAGTCTTCAAATCTCGAAATTTGAAATACTCGAATATGTATTTACCATATTCAAGTAGGGCCTAATTTCAGCACCTAGGTACCGTGACAACAACTTCAAGTGAATTGATGAAAATGAGATGAATATGCCCTTCATTTTTATTTATTTTTACTCACTTGTATTTATTCCTTTCCTTCATTGATGAGTAACTAGGAAAACGCCATATATGCGTTGTTAGACGAGTGAATAGTAATAGTATGGGTAAAAATAGGTAAAAACTGCTTTGAGTGATACCAATTTAGCACATTTCATGTTATTTCTTCAAAAAGAAGAAATGTTTTTTCTTCAAAATGGCTCAAGCTGAAAAAATTCAGAAATGTGTATCAGAATGTGATTCAACTTCACGCAAAATTTCATCTTTTTGAGAAAAAAAAAATATTTTTTTTCCGCTATGTTATTCTAATGGGTATTTTTGAAATTTCTAAAATTCATAAAAAAGTTACCACCCGATAATGCCACAAAACTATACAGATCTAAGTTAGATGAGGAACCATATTGAAAAAAAGTTTGAAGTTGATATCTGTAGCCGTTTGACCTGTGGAGAACCGACAGAAAAACATAAAAAAACATAAAAACGAACACGAAATTTTCAGTATGTCAAATTGAACCCTCGCTAAAGCTCGCCTAACTACTAACTAGTGCACTATAATTATTCGAAGTTGGAGTTTTTTACTAATAGTGCCTGACTTTGTCTTGGTGATTATTTCTGTTCTAAAGAAAGCTCGAGACTCGTCTCGGACTCGAATCACCCTCGAGTTTGAAAACCTGGACTCGCACACCCCTACAAAATACAGAACGAAAACAGAACAGAAAAGTGAAATAAGTTACAACGATTTACCCCGTTTCACGATAATTAGATGAGCTATAGCGAGGATTCAATTTGACATACTGGAAAAAATGGTTTTCGTTTTTATTTTATTTTTAATGTTTTTTTGTCGGTTCTCAACAGGTCAAACGGCTACAGCTATCAACTTCAAACTTTTTTTCAATATGGTTCCTCATCTAACTTAGATCTGTATAGTTTTGTAGTTTCGTGGCATTATCAGGGGGTAACTTTTCAATTTATGAATGCTAGAAATTTCAAAAATACTCATTAAAATAACAAAGCGAAAAAAAAATTCCGAAAGAATGAAATTTTGCGTGAAGCTGAATTACATTTTGATACACATTTCTAGAAGATTTCAGCTTGATCGGGTCAGCCATTTTGAAGAAAAAACATAAAATGTGCTAAATTGGTACCACTCGAAGCAGTTTTTACCCATTTTTACCATACTATTACTATCCGCTCGTCTAACAACGCATATATGGCGTTTTCCTAGTTACCTGTGACGATCGCCCGTTCCCCTCCACACCGGCACGCTCGAGTTCCGAGCAGGAGTCGTCACGCACCGGCTGAGCCGCCGTGACGCGTGACGCGTGATGACGTAACGGCCTGTGACGTCACAGCACACCAGGCGAATACGTCACAACACGCACACAATATCAGCTGTAGAAAATGCTCACCAGTCAAATTGTATAATAACTAGGAAAACGCCATATATGCGTTGTTGGACGAGCGGATAGTAATAGTATGGATAAAAATGGGTAAAAACTGCTTTACCAATTTAGCACATTATGTTTTTTCTTCGAAATGGCTGACCCGATCAAGCTGAAATTTTCTAGAAATGTGTATCAAAATGTAATTCAACTTCACGCAAAATTTAATTCTTTTGGAAAATAAAAATATATTTTATTTCCGTTATGTTTTTTTAATGGGTAGTTTTGAAATTTATAAAATTCATAAAAAAAGATACCACCCGATGATGCCACAGAACTATACAGATCTAAGTGAAATGAGGAACCATATTGAAAAAGAGTCTGAAGTTGATAGCTGTATCCGTTTGACCTGTGGAGAACCGACAAAAAAACATAAAAAAAAAAATACATATATATATATATATATATATATATATATATATATATATATATATATATATATATATATAAATATATATATATATATATTTAAATATATATATATATATATATATATATATATATATATATATATATATATATATATATATATATATATATATGGGTATATATAAACAAACACCATTTTTTTCCAGTATGTCAAATTGAATCCTCGCTAAAGCTCGTCTATTAGGCCTACCAGGCAAACGCAGGATGTGCGTTGTAAGATGAGCGAGATATCTATATGAAGAACAATCGAAAACTTCACACACTTCATCATATAAAATATACTGAATTCGACAGCAACGAATTTATAGCGAGCCGTGAATCTATCACTGCGACATTTTTCCTCTATTATTTCTATCTACTCGATGGATAAAAACATGTAGGTCTATCACATTATTTTTTCGAAACGGCTGGTCCAAATCGCATAATATAGGCTTATGTCATTTTTAGACGAGCTTTAATGAGGATTCAATTTGACATACTGGAAAAAATTGGTGTTCGTTTTCATTTTATTTTTTCATTTTTTTCATGTTATTTTGTCGGTTCTCCACAGGTCAAACGGCTACAGATATCAACTTCAAACTTTGTTTCAATATGGTTCTTCATCTAACTTAGATCTGTATAGTTTTGTGGCATTATCGGGGGGTTTATTTTTTTTTCTCAAGGAATTTTAGAAATTTCAAAAATACCCATTAGAATAAAATGGCGGAAAAAAAGAAATTATTTTTATTTTCCAAAATAATGAAATTTTGCGTGAATTTGAAGTACATTTCAGTACACATTTCTGAAAATTTTCAGCTTGATCGGGTCAGCCATTTTGAAGAAAAACATAAAATGTACTAAATTGGTACCACTCGAAGCAGTTTTTACCCATTTTACCCATACTATTACTATTCGCTCGTCTAACAACGCATGCATGGCGTTTTCCTAGTATAACTAAATAACACTGTCTCAGTGTGCCTCCCTGAAGTAAATTCATCCGTGGGCCCCTTCGCCACTGCCCCGGCGATATTGACGCCACTGGCCGCAGGATATTGACAGTTTCGTTTCAACTGGTCGCCGATACCCGCGCCACTGGAGTAGCACTTGTGACGTCATGGCAACAAGTATCTCCGTCGACAACCGAGTCGAACCACTCAGCTGTGTTCCTCGAGCCTCGGGCACACGTTTCAAGCAATTAGCACGATCATCAAGTCTACAATTTTAGAGAAAACTGGAAATCATCATCTCAATTTCGGAAATGAAAATCAAATTTTTGATCACGATGGCTTTGAGTGATGACGTAGGCATTACCGATTTTGTATGGAAACATAAACAGAATCGAGTGATGTGTACGACCCCTGGACCCCTATTCCTGAGATGAATGAGATGTGAGAAAAATCAGTGAGAAAACTATCTCATATAATAATGACATATTTCATCTCATATTTTATGTGAGATACTCGTTTTCTCACTCATTTTCATTTTCTCACATCTCATTTATCTCAGAAATAGGGGTACTGGAGGACAAATAAATGAGTTTTAATTTCGGAAAATGATGTTATGTTTTATAGGATGAATTAAACTAGGAAAACGCCATATATGCGTTGTTAGACGAGCGGATAGTGATAGTATGGGTGAAAATAGGTTAAAACTGCTTCGAGTGGTACCAATTTAGCACATTTTATGTTTTTCTTCAAAATGGCTGACCCAATCAAGTTGGAAGTTTCCAGAAATGTGTATCAGAATGTAATTCAACTTCACGCTAAATTTCATTTTTCTGGGAAAATAATGATATTTTTTTTTCTCCGATGTGTTTATTGTAATGGGTATTTTTGAAATTTCTAAAATTCATATCAAAAAAAGTTATCACCCGATGATTCCACAAAACTTTACAGAACTAACTTAGATGAGGAACCATATTGAAAAAAAGTTTGAAGTTGATAGCCGTAGCCGTTTGACCTGTGGAGAACCGACAAAAAACATAAAAAAAAAAATAATCACCAAAACAAACACCAATTTTTTTCAGTATGTCAAATTGAATCCTCGCTAAAGCTCGTCTGATTACCATTTGTATGTTCATATATTGTGTGATATAATCGAGAGGCTCAGAGACGGACTCAATCACTGATGTTGTAGACATGCTTGCAAGGAACTCTATTAGCAATCAATGAGTGAGTGAAATGATTCGATTAATTCATGTGCGATTAATTAGACGAGCTTCATCGAGGATTCAGTATGACATACTTGAAAAAATTGGTGTTCGTTTTTATGCTTTTTTTTCGTTTTTGCAAGTTTTTTTGTCGGTTCTCCACAGGTCAAACGGTTACAGTTATCAACTTCAAACTTTCTTCCAATATGGTTCCTCATCTAAATCAGGTCTGTGTAGTTTTGTGGCATCATCGGGTGGTAACTTTTTCTTTTATGAATTTCATTAGAATGGAACTCTTTAGAATAACACAGCGGAAAAAAAATGTACTTCCAAAGAATTGAAATTTTGCGTGAGGTTGAATCACAATTTGATACACATTTCTGAAAAATTTCAGCTCGATCGGGTCAGCCATTTTGAAGATAAAACATAAAATGTGCTGAATTGGTACCACTCGAAGCAGTTTTTACCCATTTTCAGCCATACTATTATACTATCCGCTCGTCTAACAACGCATATATGGCGTTTTCCTAGTAGTATTCTATACATTACTTCATAGAAAAAGAATAACAAATATTCAAAGAAAATTGGAAACACATTTATAAGTAAATTAGAGCCACACATTCTTCACTCTTGTCTCGTCTTACCTTGTTACGCCACTGCTTGCGGCTAGAACGATTGTTTTCAAGCATTTTCTCTTTCATTTCACCGAATGAGCCGTAAACAATTTCACAGGTCAAGCGTCAAACTTGATTTGTCTGCTTCTGATTTCAAGTTGCATAACTTGCTCTTAAAATCGTTTTCTATCTTAGGACAAACTGTGACGTAGACACAATTGTTGAAATGTTTTCAAGTATTTTGCTTGGAAAAAAATCATTGCTTCCTATTGAGGGCTATGAACGAAATAGGATCGTTCGGACGGTGCACCACAAGGGCGATCTCACCACCCATCTTGAGTTATTGTAAATGAACTAGGAAAACGCCATATATGCGTTGTTAGACGAGCGGATAGAAATAGTAAGGGGAAGAATGGGTAAAAAATGCTTCGAGTGGTACAAATTTTGCACATTTTATGTTTTTTCTTCAAAATGGCTCACCCGATCAAGCTGAAAATTTCCAGAAATGTGTATTATCAGAATTTAATTCAACTTCACGGAAAATTTCATTTGTTTTGAAAATAAAAATATTTTCTTTCTTCATTTTCCCGCTGTGTTATTCTAACGGGTATTTTTGAAATTTCTAAAATTCATAAAGAAAAGTGACCATCCGATAGTGCCACAAAACTATACAAATCTAAGTTAGATGAGGAACCATATTGAAAAAAGTTTGAAGTCGATAGCTGTAGCCGTTTGACCTGTGAAGAACCGACAAAAAACAGAAAAAAAGACAAAAAAAAACATAAAAACATAAAAACGAACACCAACTTTTTTCAGTATGTCAAATTGAATCCTCGCTAAAGCTCGTCTAATAAAAAATAGTCAACTTTGACACCAGGTCTACGCTGTCTGTGACCACACTTCTTCGCCGCAGATAAAAGTCTTTCAGTTGCCGAAAGTCCGGAACACGTTATAAGTATGAACCGTTTCTGTGATATATCCGGACATTACCAGCATTGGTATTGAGAGTGAACCAAACACACGAATGTTGATATCTTTCACTTTGAATCAAGTCTTTACACTAACAGCTAGTAATGGGTAAGTTCCCGGAATTTAAAATTGTGGGAATATTCCCAGGAATATTCCCAACATGGGAATTCACAGGGAATATATTTTTCACTTTACTTACACTCGCTAAGGATGGAAAAGGAAGGATACGAAGAAATAAGAAACTATGGCGCCTACTTAAAGTTTTGGTGTATACTTTTTGGTGTATTGAGCTAGTCCATATGAAAAATAATCACAAAACATTACCTAAAAACGAGTAAGGCACTACAAATCTTCTCATATCGGGCCTGCCAAGATATTTCTATTTCTACCACCAAACGTACGGTCTTGGATTCTGAAAACCCACCATTCGAAAAACAAATGAAAATAAATAAAAATGAAATACGCATAGTAGGCAAATTGCTGAGTTATCTAATTAATTATCGAACTGCTGGACTCATTTTTCAACAAATACATTCCCTGAATATGGGAATGTATTCAAACATAGGGAATATTCCCGGGAATATTCCCATGCGCCCATCACTACTGACAGCAGATTCACAGTGTCTCATTATACACCGGGGAAATGAGTGAAGGGCCTGAATTAGTATAATGCCCATCACTCTACTAATGACACAGATCGCGACCACGTGGTTCGAAGACTGTGGATAACCACGGGAACACGGAGACCAGTCGGGATGGATTGAAATAAATGTGTTCGTTGATCTTGAATTATTAGACGAGAATTATTAGCGAGGATTCAATTTGACATACTGAGAAAAATTGGTGTTCGTTTTAAGTTTTTTTTTTCATGTTTTTTTTTCGGTTCTCCACAGGTCAAACGGGTACAGCTATCAACTTCAAACTTTTTTTCAATATGGTTCCTCATCTAACTTAGATCTGTATAGTTTTGTGGCATTATCGGGGAGTAACTTCTTTTAATATGAATTTTAGAAATTTCAAAAATACCCAATAGAATTACATGGCGGAAAAAAAAGTTTTTTTTTTATTTTTCAAAAAAATACAAGTTCGCGTGAAGTTGAATTACTTTTTGATACACATTTCTAAAAAAATTCAGCTTGATCGGGTCAGCCATTTTGAAGAAAAAACATAAAATGTGCTAAATTGGTACCACTCGAAGCAGTTTTTACCCATACTATTACTATCCGCTCGTCTAACAACGCATATATGGCGTTTTCCTAGTATATTTTCCAAATTCTAAATTACAAAATATATAAATTGTATTGATACATCCCTACAATCGATATCAATGCTTAGCTAAATTTACTCTACAAAACCAATCAAACATGTCATTTCCAATACACCAACATTTCTTCGGTGAATAAATATTAAATCAAGATTAAATCAAACTTATTTGAGCGTGATTTCACGAACTGTTAATTACCTTAATTGAAGGTTAAAGTATTTGACCAGCAGCGATACAAATCTTTCAATGATTTTTAAATAATTCGAGATTACCATTTTAATAAAACACCAATATTATTACAAAGCCCGGTACGATGTCTCGGTTTCCTTATATGGACGTTCTATCCACGTTCCATTTTCAAAATGATGGAAACCAATGATAAGGTGCATTTTTTATCCATTCAGCAACACTTTTGCCATGAAATATAATTTTCACTGTAGAATGAATATTTTTCTATTCTTAGAATTGTTTTAATTGTAATCAGACGAACTTTAGCGAGGATTCAATTTTGACATACTGAAAAAAATTGGTGTTCGTTTTTAGTTGTTTTTTTTATGTTTTTTTGTAGGTTCTAAATAGATCAAACGGCTACAGCTATCAACTTCAAACTTTTTTCCAATATGGTTCCTCATCCAACTTAGATCTGTATAGTTTTGTGGCATTATCGAGTCGTAACTTTTTTTATGTATTTTAGAAATTTCAAAAATACCCATTAGAATAACGCAGTGGAAAAAAATCATTTTTATTTTCCAAATAAATGAAATTTCGCGTGAAGTTGAATTACATTTTGATACACATTTCTAAAAAATTTCAGCTTGATCGGGTCAGCCATTTTGGAGAAAAAACAAAATGTGTTCAATTGGTACCACTCGAAGCAGTTTTTACCCATACTATTACTATTCGCTCGTCTAACAACGCATATATGGCGTTCTCCTAGTTTAATTTCTTGACAAGTACCGTGCAGTGTTCAACAGTACGCTTTTGTATCTATATATTATATCTTACATAACTATACATTATTCTCTAATAATGACCATAGTTGCGGAGGAGGGGGGGGGTGTCATAACAGTTGCGGAGGAGGGGGGTGTCATAATACCATCAACTTGAGTTGCCTAATGCAGCAAGTTCGCACACTCCTATATAAGATGTGCCGCCATTATCCGCATGGCCGGCCGCAGGGAAAGTGTTGTTGTCCTAACAATAGACCATATCACACGCACTGTGACGTCACGTCCGGTCCACTGATCTAAATGCCAAACTAACCTTCAAACAACTCATCACTCGGCCGGAGAGGAAGATGGTATGCGCAATAGGGTATGCGCACAAGGCTGTTGGGGATCACACACGTCTCATTCAGGAGTTGATATGGATTCAATTGAGACAACTATTCTGTACTGGAAAATCTGCTACGAATCATTTTAGTTTACATTCTCCGATACGTTTGGACGACTTATAAAACAATGACATATTTATTTATGTATGTATAGGCTTATATGTACATATATGTAAGTTATATGTATATATATATATATATATATATTTATATATATATATATATATATATATATATATATATATATATATATATATATATATATATATATGTTGTAGCGTGAACTTTGAGGGCCGGAGGAAGATGATAATAAGTCACTTTTCGCAGGGCAAATCACCGAAAAGTGACTTATTATCATATATTTATATATATATATATATATATATATATATATATATATATATATATATATATATATATATATATATATATGTATATATATATATATATATATATATGTATATATATATACATATATATATATATATATATATATATATATATATGTATATATATATATATATATATACAGTGATAGAATATTTGAAACTTTCACGACTCATATTATGATGTATGTTTCATTCTTGATGGTGGATTGAAGACGTGTGTATATATTGAAGATTATTATTTATTTAACCTGCTTATATACACACGTCTTCAATCCACCATCAAGAATGAAACATGATTCATATACAATTCTATATTTGAACGAATATTTCAGGGGCGCTGGTGGATGGTAAAGATGTCTTTGAGGTAATTTGTCCTCTTGTAAATGACCTGTGGGCTCGACGTTTCGGAAGTATTTACACTTTCATCTTCAGGAGTCGGTCTGGACTGGTCTGCTGGACTGCGATCGCAGACAGACCTTGCTATTTATTTCTGTCATCCAATTGTTCATACTAGGAAAACGCCATATATGCATTGTTAGACGAGCGGATAGTAATAGTATGGGTACGAATGGGTAAAAACTGCTTCGAGTGGTACCAATTTAGCACATTTTATGTTTTTTCTTCAAAATGGCTGACCCGATCATGCTGAAAATTTTTAGAAATGTGTATCAAAATCTAATTCAACTTCATGCAAAATTTTATTTTTTTGGAAAGTGAAAATATTTTCTTTTTTTCCCGCCATGTTATTGTAATGGGTATTTTTGAAATTTCTAAAATTCATGAAAAAAAAGTTATCCCCCGATAATGCCACAAAACTAAACAGATTTAAGTTAGATGAGGAACCATATTGAAAAAAAGTTTGAAGTTGATAGCTGTAGCCATTTGACCTGTGGAGAACCGCCAAAAAAATATTAGAAAAAACACAAAAACGAACACCAATTTTTGTCAGTATGTCAAATTGAATCCTCGCTAAAGCTCGTCTTAAAAACAACCAATAACGAATGCATTTGTGAAATATCTTATTTTGCATACCGATGAAGTTTTCTTGTGGTGGCTGCACGAATCCTATTCTCTCAGTGTGTCGCCTGTATTTCTGTTATCCCATTATTCATTTGAGGATCAACGAAAAGTAAAACTGTAATATTTCTGTTTCAGTCGTTCTTTGGTCGTTCGTATAACAACCTGAGCTCCATCTCTGAGTGCAAGAACAACGGGTGCTGCGTGATCAACAAGAAGAACCGCACGTCGTGCAAGGCGTGCCGGCTGAGGAAGTGCCTGATGGTCGGCATGTCCAAGAGCGGCTCTCGCTACGGCAGGCGCTCCAACTGGTTCAAGATACACTGCCTCCTGCAGGAGCAGCAACAGCAACACACGCAACAACAACAGCAACAACAGAACTGGGACACACATCCAGCAATGGGTATAATAAACCACCCTGACGCACGCCTACACCAGTTCCTCTCCCAACAGCACGCGATCGGCCGCCCCACAACCAAAGAAGACCTCATCTTGATGGGTATCGACGAGTACAAGAACTCCACCTCGCCGTCGATATCCTCGCCAGAATCTCACAACTCGGACTCTTCCGTGGAGGTTTCCGACGCCCGAATCCGGGCCAACTTATTCCGCTCGGCTGAGAGCAAAGACACGAATATGTTTCTTCCCTTTTCTCTACCTGGTTTCCCCCCGCCGTTCCCGTTCCCCCCGATGTTCCCACCGAGCTACCTGTACAAACCGACGCCGGTGAACAACAACAACAACAACAACAACAACGTGGAGCCTGCGGACGTGTTCAGCAAGCGCTTCTTCTTGGACGCCGTGCTTCAGTCGCAGCGGTCGCCGGGGCACAGAGCGCAGGCGCGGGACGACGAGGATGCGCAGGAGACTCCGATAGACTTGTCGATGAAGAGAGAGAGTGATATCGATATGACTGACAGCGAGGATGAAGAGAGCGAGACGAGTCAAGTCAAGGAACTTAGAAGTGGACCGATGGATTTGACGGCAAAAGCCTGACTTTCGTCGAGACAGTTTCTTGCTCTGGGCATCTGTTTTTCATACAACTGTGTTCCCTTCAGATTGTCAGTGAAGTGAAGTGTCCCACTATCTGATGGACGGCATTCTGATATTTATTATTGTTTTAATGTATTCCATCGAGTTGTTTATATTTTTGTGGAATTGCACTCTAGTTTTTAGTAGAAAGTTTAATCAAAATGACTTTATTTGGTGAAATGCTGTTTAAAAGTGTGAGTGATATTGACAGTCAACAGCTGACTGGTCCAAGAAGTGTCGCAATTAGAGGTGTGCGAGTCCGAGTCCAAGTCCGAGTCCGAGTCCGAGTCCGAGTCCGAGTCCGAGTCCATTCGAGTCTCCAAATCTGCCGCCGACTCCTCAATTTGAATCCTCGAATTCCCGAAATTTGAAATACTTGCATAGCTATCCACTATCTATCGCATTAAAATTATTCGAAATTGAAGATTTTTCTGCTAGTGCCTGAAATCGTATGAAATGATCATTTATATGTTTGAAAAAAGACTCGGCTCGGACTCGATAATTTACCACGTATATCACACGGTCGGGAAACGGTTCAGGCAAACCGGTTCACGCTGAAACCGGTTCACGCTGAAACGGTTCAACAAATATCACAATAATTCAGAAATACTTTGGCAAAACCGCGGTCAAATGTTTCAGCGCCAGTCATTTCAAATATTTACATAAGTCAATATATTGGTATATATATATTGGTAGTATATTGGTATATATTGGATATTGGTGACGTAAGTCGGTATATAATCGATAACGGAGCTGGAATTCATCAAGGATCGATTTATCGCTCGCGTTCAAGGTTACCCTGAATCGGTTTGACGTGTATATCAATCGTATCGAGTTCTCCAATCCACTTGCCAAACTGGATTGGAACTAAAGTGTTTCACACCAAAACCGACAGGTATATCACCATCTGTAAACCGTTTCCCGACTGTGTGATATACGTAGTCATTGTATGAAGAATCGGACTGGAATCTGAAAACCTGGACTCGCACACCCCTAATGTACGTTCCATTTCTCAACTCTACCGTTGATTCTCGTTGTTTGCAAAAAGTTGGACGGGAAATGGAAACTGATTTGTTTCATTTCCGCCTGTTCTCGATTTCGATTGAAATCAAGCTGAGATTCTATACGATGAACGTTCAACAGTCCAAGCGAGGCGATCTAGCGGAATATCATGTTTTTGGTGATAACTTCCCAACGGTATGAGATATCGACATTCTAGAAAGAAGGAAACACAGATATTTTCAATACCTTCATGATGGTGTGAGTAGAATAACTATTCATCTCACATAGCATAATATTCACGCGTATACGGTTAAAAAAGTTTTTTTTTCAGCCGGCTGATAATCGAGCGAATTGAGATGAATAGTTATTCTACTCACACCATCTTGAAGGTATTGGAAATATCTGTGTTTCCTTCTTTCTAGAATGTCGATATCTCTCTACTCGCTTCATCGTTCTCAAGCGCCACACTTTGACCTGTAAATAGTTGGCCTCTTTCCTGTTTTTAGACAACGATTTTTATAAGTTGATTAATTTTATTATAATTATATTTTATTGTAGTTTGTTACCAAGGAGCTACCGTAATTATCGGTGGAAAATAAGTTACCTATCGAAAGGTTAATGTTTATTGGACTTTTTGGTCAGTATTAATTTAAGTTTCACGTTCGAAATTCGAATATCTGTTCGAAAACGTATCTTATTTAAAAATACACTCATTGTTGAATCAGTTTATAAGTCTTGACTTTTGAATGTTGTTGAAATATGTGGAAAAGCTGAGTGAACATTGGAACAGAAATATGAAAATAGAAATCATCAGTTGGCACCACTGTCACCAGTTCATTCTCATCAATATTGTGTTGCTAGTTTAATAACTTTGTGATTTCAATAATTACAAATAAACAGATTACCATGTACAACTATAGAAATGAGATCTGAAATTGATATTTGCCAAACTTTATCGTTCAATAATTGAATATTGGAACAATGAAATTCAACGTTTTATAAAACTATATAGATCTCTTTACTTTGAATTAGTTTCTTATAATTGATGATTTGATTTGGAGTGAGCTCGTTTCGCATGTAAATGTTCTACCTAGCAACCGCCGACGACTGATTATTATTATCTCTGATCGAGACGCACTGCACACGGTGTCAGGCCTATTCCTCGCTCAGGTCATACCAACATCTCACAACTAATGGCATGGTGTCTTGCGGTCCCATTCGCCTGTCGCGATCTAGCGGATTCCCTTATCAACTAGATGTTGATAAGAGTGGCTACGGTGCCGGTGACATTGTTGAACTTGTATTAGGAAAACGCCATATATGCGTTGTTAGACGAGCGGATAGTAATAGTAAGGGTAGTAATGGGTAAAAACTGCTTCGAGTGGTAACAATTTAGCAAATTTTATGTTTTTCCTTCAAAATGGCTGACCCGATCGGGCTGAAAATTGTTATAAATGTGTATCAAAATGTAACTCAACTTCACGCAAAATTTCATTTTTTTCAAAGATAAAAAGATTTCCTTTTCTTCACGCCGTGTTATTCTAATGAGTATTTTTGAAATTTCTAAAATTCATAAAAAGAAAGTTACCCCTCGATAATGCCACAAAACGATACAGAACTAAGTTAGATGAGGAACCATAATTATTGAAAAAAAGTTTGAAGTTGATATAGCTGCAGCCGTTTGACCTGTGGAGAGCCGACAAAAAAAATGAAAAAAAAACGAACGCCATTTTTTTCCAGTAGGCCTATGTCAAATTGAACCCTCGCTAAAGCTCGTCTAAAGATCTATTACTTATCGTGAACAACAAATGTCACCTCTATCATAATAATTTTAATGAACCGTGTACAGCATTGATGTTTCATCTCTCGATAAGCAAGCGATAGTTGCGCCACAGGCAAATGGGACCATGGACTCAGATTCTGACCGCAGAAATAGTTCACTTTGAACACGCGAGTGGATACACATTCTCTGTATTATGTGTCTATCAGTCTGTTGGTATCACTATATCGTGGTTATTCTATCACCTCTAGTGACAGATGGGGCACTAGGTCAGTATTTTGTATTTGTCATTGAAGTTATTTCTTCAAAAGGTGCTCAGTTTGACTATTGTATAATTGGCGAATGTGTCGTGTTTGTCTGAGCCTTGTTGCCATGGCAACCAGTGGACTGCACGGGAGAAGACTTCCTGTCGCCCAAGGCCTCTTGATGGGCTCAGAGCGGTGTTTGGATGACGTAATAAAGTGCTGGCAGTCGACTAATTGAACGTGTTGTCAATTGATATCCGACGTTCCGGTCGGCGGCGCATGCGCGTAACGCGGTTCCGATCCAGATCCCAGCCGAACCCAAACTGATCCATTATGTCGAGTTAGCTCATTCGATTATTACGTCACGAGGCGTGTCTACGCAGAACGACAGCAGCTCGCCGTGTCGACCAGAACGATCGCATTATACCTTTACCTGTGTTTATTGAATATAATCGCTTAATGTACAATACCAAATGATAAACGTCAATGTTTTTTTTTTATTATTTTTTTTATTATTATTTTGGACTGTTATGATAACTGAGATCTAATGGCGTCGGATGGATGATTAATGAGATGATGGGATGATGAGATGAAGGTTCTTGGGTAATGGGAAGGACAGTGGGAAGGAAGCGGTCGTGGCCTATATTGTGGGAACCATCCCGGCATTAGCCTAGACTACAGAGGGAAATCATGAAAAACCTCTGTAAAGATGGTCGGCGGCGGGGATCGAACCCTCGCCTCCCGGATCACATGAAGCGAGCGCGTTAACCACTGCGCTACATGTGCCGGTATGAACGTCAATGAAGTAAAGTAAAAGTAGCTATATACAAACAATTGGAAATGAAATTGGTACAAGTACATAATTTGAGGCACAATGCATGGAATAGTTTGTACATTCAGTGAATTCTAGAGCGTATAATAAGATGTATCGATTTGTTCGGCTTGTGTTCTAGGCCTATCTTCTTCAATCTGCAGAATAGAAAAAGAATTTCCTTTGAAAAAAGTGAATCATTCATTGGATTCAAGGATGTCATTAATCACTTCCCGCCTTATTTAGTTTCACTTCAATCGTCTCCGAGATATATTGTATTTATTTCCATCACTCCACTTGCACCCCGCCATTGGAATAACTAGGAAAACGCCATATATGCGTTGTCAGACGAGCGGATAGTAATAGTATGGGTATTAAAATGGGTAAAAACTGCTTCGAGTGGGACCAATTTGGCACATTTTATGTTTTTTCTTCAAAATGGCTGACCAGATCAAGCTGAAGATTTTCAGAAATGTGTATCGAAATGTAATTCAACTTCATGCAGAATTTCATTTTTTTGGAAAATGAAAATATTTTCTTTTTTTTCCGCTGTGTTATTCTGAAGGGTATTTTTGAAATGTCTAAAATTCATAAAAAAAGTTACTACCCGATAATGCCACAAAACTATACATAACTACGTTAGATGAGGAACCATATTGAAAAAAAGTTTGAAGTTGATATCTTAGCCGTTTGACCCGTGGAGAACCGACAAAAAAACATAAAAACGAACATTAATTTTGTTCAGTATGTCAAATTGAATCCTCGCTAAAGCTCGTCTAATTAGCTAAAGCCATACAATGCAAACATTCGGTAATCTCTGTATGCTTTCATTTAAAATTGTGTACATTCTACATTCTATTGTAAAGTACTTTAAATGAAAATGATCAATAAATAAAAATGAGTAAACCCTAATGTGGAACAATTTCAACTGATATACAATTATACAAGGAAAACGCGTTATATGTTTCCGCGTTGATGGATGAGCTAATAAGAATGACATTGAATTCTTTCAAAAAGTTATATCAAGTTGATGTTTTGACGGCATTCAAGTTAAAAATCAATCTTTCCATTTGGTTGGTTTATTTCGTAGACTATTCTAATGAAGGAAATATTAGATGCAATTCAATATTATATGTAATATTAGACTACTATATGAAACGTGATGACAGCTGTATACATATATACACCTTGAGATCCAAACAATTATGTCATTACCCTCCTTTTATATCCATTACTCATTCGCAATAATTTCTTCGATAATGAAGAAGGCCTTGTTTTAATCGTTCTTCATTAATTGGTGACACTTGTTGCTTGGATTTAATTGGTTTTCTTAATAGCTTTGAGCGATGTATACAAATATAATTATATAATTTTTTAAATCAAAACGACTGATCGGATTTCAGTGAAAGTTTGAAATAATGTGTATCATTATTACAATAAAATTCGGTGAAAATTTGAGTTTTTTAGAAGGATATTGTTTTACGAAAATTCTTCTCCAGCTCATTCTTATAAGAATTTTGTAAACTTGAAAATGAGTTTTCTCAGAAGTGGTGCAACCGATTGCGCATAAAAAACAATGGGATTCAATCCAGATGATGACACATGGGAATGTCAAGTTTCAATTGAATTTGAATCTTCGTTTGACCTGTGGAGCGCGAACGAAAATTCGAGTCAAGTGAAATAGAGTCTTCGCTTCACTCATCCAATCATTCTCGTTCATGATTCAAATCCAGAGGCATAAGGGATTGCGATTTCACTGTAAAGTAGGCAACATGCACGAGCCAATACAGCCAGGCGCATTACACCCATCTAGCGGTGGTAGCCTGAGTCACAAAAGGCCTAGATGCCGTCTCATAAACTACCACAGAATCACAAATAAGTACAATATGTAACATGGGTTGGCCTATTCTATCTCTGATACTGAACGCGACTGTGACTGAGGATTTTCACGGTTTCCCTCAGTGTTTGTCGTGAATACGGCGATAAGTTTCCACGTCATCCACCTTCTCGTCACTCCAATAGACTTGAAATGACTCCACATTTGAATTACGAAGCCATCCTTTTGTAACACGAGTCTGTCACGAATAACTTCGGTTCTCTCTCGTGGCGCAATCCTCAGCGTTCAAATAACGTTCAGAACAAATATCTTCTCTGCTTGCAAGTGACTTATAGGCCTATAGGTGGGCCTTGTGGATAAGTGTTACAATGCTATATATTCTGACACATTACTTAGGTTCACTGGTGGCCGTGATTTAATCGTCCATACGGGACCATTGTGTCCCTTGATATACTGTCCCTCAATGTGGTTATTCTGTACCAAGATGCATTGAGGGTTGCGTTGGTTCGCATGGGAGGGATAGGAAGAAAATTCACCATATCAGGCCGGCAAACCAACGCAACCCTCAATGCATCTTGTTCTGTACTTTGATTTAGTGTACCTCGGTATGTGTTTTGTGTACCTCAAATGTTGTTTTCTGTCCCTTGGTATACTGTACCTCAATTCGGGTTATAGTGTACTTTGATAAACTGTACCCTGCTTTTTGTGGATAGTGACCTTTGATTTTCTGTCCATCAAAATTCACTTTTTCAACCATGTTCGAGTTCATTTTTGTGTCCCTTGATATACTGTCCCTCAAAGTGTGGGAACTGTACTTTGATTTTGTGTACCTCGAAACGGGTTTTGTGAGATTTTTCTGTGCTTTGATTTTGTGACCCTCGATAGTAAGTAGTACATTAAACTCCCGTCAGGTTGCGCCGTGGATGTGTTAGGCATCTTATGTGACATCGGCGTTAGTTTGGTTGCATACTTACAGGATGTTTCAGAATTTCACACGGAAGCAAGTTTGATTTCTACTCGTCCTATCACTGTAACAGTTTCAACTCCACTCGTGAGAGAATGAGTATCAATTGAAGGGTCTTGGCA
Source organism: Brachyptera putata (assembly GCA_907164805.1). Taxonomy (NCBI): domain Eukaryota; kingdom Metazoa; phylum Arthropoda; class Insecta; order Plecoptera; family Taeniopterygidae; genus Brachyptera; species Brachyptera putata. The sequence goes on along the minus strand of OU015470.1, from coordinate 735,283 downwards.
TCAAATATAAGTAGTAATAAATAATTGTTAGACGAGCTTTAGCAAAAAATGGTGTAAAATGGTGTAAAATCATCGGCCTATGTTGTTTTTTTTTTATGTTTTATTGTCGGTTCTCTACAGGTCAATCGGCTACAGCTATTATTTTCCAAAACAATGAAATTTTGCGTGAAGTTTAATTACATTTTGATACACATTTCTAAAAAATGTTCATGTTGATCGGGTCAGCCATTTTGAAGAAAAAACATGAAATGTTCTATATTGGTACCACTCGAAGCAGTTTGTACCCATTTTCACCCATACTAATACTATTCGCTCGTCTAACAACGCATATATGGCGTTTTCCTAGTATGAATAACCCATGTAGTGAGTAGTGAATATTGATAACATGTTCTTGGGAAACAGATTTCGTTTTGAACCATCATTTATTTTGTAACACAGAATTGGGTAATACAGTCAATTGACTAGATCCTGTAGAAACTCTCTCACACGTTAATAAGTTATGGTAACATTCATCTATTAGGTGGCTACTTCGGAACTTTATTTAAATTAATCTTTTTCTATATATTTATATTGGGTTTTACGACGCACTGTTATGATAGCGCAGATCTAATGGCGTCGGATGGATGAGTAATGAGATGATGGGATGATGAGATGAAGGTTCTTGGGTAATGGGAAGGAAGCGGTCATGGCCGACTTATTGTAGGAACCATCCCGGCATTAGCCTAGACTACAGAGGGAAACCATGAAAAACCTCTGTAAAGATGGTCGGCGGCGGGGATCGAACTGGGTTCGGAATTCCCCTCGCCTCCCGGATCACATGAAGCGAGCGCGTTAACCACTGCGCTACATGTGCCGAAAAAAAGTGGTACAGTAGGTTATTCAGGAAGAGAATGTATAGGTCTGGTTTCAATAATAGATGAATGGCACTTTATTACTTCTAGTATTTATCTAAATGTTTTGGCTTGTCCGGCATCGATATCGTGAATTATATATCTATTTTCCGAAACATAAAATTGTGTATGAGGATGTATAGGCCTATGCATGGCAAAGTGAGAATACTGAATAATTAGATGAGCGTAGCGAAGATTTTCATTCCATATACCGAAAAATTTTGGGCTTGATTTTTATGTTTTTTTTTTTTGTTTTGTTTTTTTGTTTTGTTTTTGTGTAATTTTGTACGTGGCATACAGGTCAGGAAAAAGTTTCAATCAACTCGAAACTTTTTTTACAAATTGGTGTTATACCAGAATGGGTTGGGATTGTTTTTCAGAAAAATCGGTCGAACGGTTTTTCCAGAAAAAAATTGGAAAGTATGGAAATTCCCCATAAGAATAGGCCAGGGGAGAAATAAAAGGAATTGTTTTTTTTTCAAAAGCTCTCAAATTTATACTGAATGTGGGAAGAACTATCGTACATATGTTAAGCTATTTATGGAACAATCGGATGTGAAATAACGAAGAAAACGCATTTTTAATGTTCTTTTTTACACATCAATAGAAGCAATCAAGAAAGCAATTAAGAAACTATTAAATGTGAGCAACAAGTGTCACCAATAAATTAAAACGTTTAAAATCTGTGATGGATATGAAGAAGGCACTGGTATAATTGTTTGGAAACCAAGGTTTATATACCAACAGACAGCCGCGGTTTTTAAACCTTTGAAGTGATCCATGGCCTGTATATGTACATTGAGCTGACCAAATGTTCCTAATTCTACATTTCCATACTTCTAAGCTCATCTCACAACGCATATAAGGCGTTTTCCTAGTTATTAATATATCTAATCGGATTTTGGTGATTATAAGCAGCAAAATCAACGAGTGATATAGGCCCTTATGGTAGGCAATGGAGTTGTTTGAATCGCCGCGTATTAGTCAGACCCTGCCGCTTCCTAGCGCTAGTGCGCTGTTCGGCGGCGAATCAATGCTAAAATGCGCGGGTTTCCAGTATTACTACTCTATGGTATTACCTACTACAGATTTCTATATTATCGACTGCATATAGTTCGTTATATTTTGAACAGAGAGAGCCGTAATCAACTTTCACGTAGTTCGAAATCTCGTCGTTGTCGACTTTCTCATCGCTGAATACTAATCTCGTGAAGCCTAACGAATCTCGTTCAATCTCGTTTATTCTAGTGCGACTGGCCGTTGTGGAGGGACGCAAGGTAGGCTCTCGGAGACATTATTATTTTAATCCCTCATATTTTCCACAATCCTGTAACATTATTGCGTTAGTACTTCACTATACTATTGAAGATTACGTGATTTACACATGTAGCTATTAATTTCAGCTCAACTTCGTTTATTTATCACATTAAATCCCAGTTGAAAGTTGGTAGAATTGACACGTTGTCATGCCGGCGTTTTGGCATGTTGTTAGGAAAACATTTCTCATTGTAAATCGGCGTACTTTCAAGGTTGTATTCATGTTTCATTGGATTCTCTGAATATCTAAGAATATAATTATCTTCGACAGTCACGCTATTTGTTGATATTTATTCTACGTAGGCCCAGTGCCAATGCTTAACGGGCCCTAGGCCTTTAGCTGCTTTTCCCCCCATAATGACATTCTCAATTCCATCGGAAGAGTAGCCTAGGCCTAGATTGAAAAAGTGTTACTAATTGCTAGGGAACAACCGCTAATTGCCGTGATATTAGTGGTGATGAAAGTTAGCCCTCATACAACAATGCATGTTAGTGGTAATGTAAAAAATAATAGGTTTAGGGCCTAGGCATGTAGAAATCTTAAGCCAATCTTCTAAAATGCTCAATTTTCCAGGTTAAAAGATGTTCCACAATTACATAGTGATGCCGTGAGTAGGCCCAAGGACTTGCTCTGCTGGCTGGTTCGTTCCTGGCACATGAAATTCCATAACATGTAAGTTGGCTTTGTGTCTAATCTTATCACCCCATTGATCTTCATAGTTCAGTAGAGTAGTGAAACAATTGGGGGATAGTCTGATGAATTAGGTGATAGAAGTGTATGAATTTTACCACATGCTCAGAAAAATGGCTACAGAGGACGTCAAATTCTGAAACCATCTGGGGTGGGTCATATTATTGAAAGTGTGGCAATTTGACAAATTTATATATCTTTTCCCAGATTATACTACTAATGTATTGTGCAGAAATAATTCATTGACAGTTAATTGAACTGGCAAATGATCAATCGATTTACTTTTGTCTCTTTGACCTCTCACTCAATAGGGTTCGGTGATCGTCACATATCAATTTTATCACATGGTCAAATAATAGGTCCTGTACACTAGCATATCAGAATAGGCTATTGAGGATGGCGAATTTCTCTATTGTTTGGGGGTGGTTATTGGGAGGTTAGCATTTCTTCAGTGAGTTTTATCGACTGAGGTTATTTCGAAACATTTTTCTCATTGTAACACGTTATATCGTAAAAGTGTTGGTTTACTTCCAGACAATTATTTTGCCGACACCAGGAAATTACTTTTCGATTGACAATGACCTCTTTATATATAATGACTCCCTTCATAGAGAATATATTGAAAAGATATATATATATATATACACCTTTGGTTTCACATTTCTGAGCCCATGTCCAAAAGATTGTATTTTTTGCAATGGGAATGCACAGCGTTCCATTTCGACAACCCAATCTTGGTAAATTTGCTGTTACACTGAGCACGCCTATTCCTGATTTTTTTTCGGGGATTTTGTTGTTTTTCGATAGATATTGAATATATCTTTTCAAAAAACCAACGGGACACCATGAATTCAGATAAATTATAACTAAAAAACCTACTTAAATACGACGATGTCAAAACCGGAGCATATTGTCGGCCATCTTTGAAAAATTGAAGGCGTACCAACTCATGAAAGTGCACAAAAACACTGACTACGGGTATGTCGGAATTTAGAAAACCATATCGTGTACGTGGTAAATTGAATAGGTAAAAACTCACGTGCATGATGTGTAGAACCTCTTAAGCTGTTATTTTGACGATTTTTTCATGGGCAATAAAAATATTAAATTCACTCGATTCTCCCCAAAAACAGCACGTTCCACCCCTCCCCCCCCCCCCCCCCCCCACCACAACACCGGCATCAACCTACCACCTAACCTAACCAAATAAAACCTTCCCTCCCCCGCCCCCACGCCGGCATCAACCTACCCACGAACCCAACCGAATAGCACCTTCCCCCCCACGCCGGCATCAACCTACCCCCCTAACCTAACCAAATAGCACCTTCCCCCCCCCCCCCCCCCCGGCCACCACGCCGGCATCAACCTACCCCCTAACCCAACCAAATAGCACCTTCCCCCGCCCCCACGCCGGCATCAACCTACCCCCTAACCCAACCAAATAGCACCTTCCCCCGCCCCCACGCCGGCATCAACCTACCCCCTAACCCAACCGAATAGCACCTTTCCCCCCCCCCCCCCCCCCCGCCCCCACGCCGGCATCAACCTACCCCCCTAACCTAACCAAATAGCACCTTCCCCCCCGGCCACGACGCCGGCATCAACCTACCCCCCTAACCCAACCAAATAGCACCTTCCCACCTCCGGCCCCCACGCCGGCATCAACCTACCCCCCTAACCCTATGAGTTATGACCAACATTTTCCAACATCGCCTTGAATGACCTCGGTACAGTAGTAATGATTTCACCCCACCCCCCTTTAAAACCACGTGCGCCCAAGATTCAAATAACGGCATACAGTTGGCAGAACTGATGACCACCATGATGCATAGAGAAGAACAGCTGTCAAAATCCAGACGTCAATGCAAAAACCATCATATTCGAGTGAGTTTAAAAACTATAAAGACCAACAATTCTCAACCTCCCGCGACTTTTTCTGAAAGATATGAACAAGAGCTTTCAGAAAACACCAAAAAATCGAAAATCCATCAGCAATTGGCGATGCTCAGTGTAACAGCAAAATTACCCCAATCTTCTACCAGCCACCCTAGAATGTGTACACTTCCATCACCAAACCCCTAATTCCTTTTATTCACCTAATGTACCGGACTATCATGCCTCTGCCTAGCTACTATTGATTGAAGCTAGCCCAAGTTATAACGAGATCTAGAATGATGACAAAGTTATCCCTGTCATAAATCTTTGAATGATACTTGGTAACTGACATGATCTCGTAAGTATCCAGTGCATTTTTGGCAATACTCTAGTTTTGAGTCCGGGTGTAAACTTGGTATATGATTTTGTTCTCAGGTATGGTAAAATGTCACCGATCAACATGCTCGGAGAAGCATCAATCTAGGACCTGGATGCTTCAAATGAGAGCACCTAAGGTAATACATAATCTACTTGTTGCAACCTCAAATAGACCCGTATACACATCACCCAACTCGATGGCAATAGACACATCACTTAGAATCCATCTCAATTAGGTGAACTCGTGTGAACTGATTGTGAGCAGTGATTATAAATATCTCGTTAAAATGAATTTCGATTCTGATTCTACAAACATACTGAGCTCTTGCCCGTATACAGTATCGAGCCTCCGTAGAATCCAACATCCGAGTTCCACTTGGTGATAATCATGACACTGTTTCAGCAAGCTTGATTGTTGGCGCTGCGCTGCGTGGGACTCGAGGAGGATGCCGATATCAGTGGAGCTGCCTACTGAAACGCACGGTAAGAAGAACGTCTCTTGTCCTCCCTGCTCATCTAGACCCTCACAGGCAATATAATGTAGACTGGTAACCGTAGTTACTTGATCGAAAGACAACAGCTGTACTTGCTATGTTATCTCGTGTTGACAGATACCTTGATACCTTGATAATACACTGTCCAGCTACATGGCTAGTTACTAGCATTGTTGTTGATATTGCGTTGAGCAAGAATCCACAGACCAGCTGCACTTGGGTACTCGAGTGACCGTCGTGCCGTTTAATCTGTGGATATTAACACGCTGTTGCGCTAAGTGGCCCTACGTACGCCAAGTACGGACATGAAAATGCACAGCGACAATTCTGATCCCCGAGAAAACATGACTCCTGTATCCTGTGGCTAGCGTACAAGTAGGCATGGGTTTGATTATCATTCCAACTCCTCCACACTATCCAAGAGGCGCCTCATGAAATAATGTCATATGCCATTCACCGACACCAATAGATCATAATTAGAGACATGTAGATATAGCTTCTATTACCGTATTGTCCCGAATATAAGCCGAGGGTTTGACTCAAACTTGTGAATCCAAAAGTCACCCTCGGCTTATATGCGGATCTCGGCCTAAAATCGGTCAAAAACAAGTTTTTTACTAAATATGATTGAGCGCATTACACATGCACACTCTTAACAATGTAATCAACTTTAAACTGCCAAATATTGCACTAAAAACTAGTTTAATAAATGTTTTATCATGAACAAGCATCATTATCCATTAATTTTATTTGACGCGCAGTAATAAACAAAGGCATGTTCAGCTGTTGGCTGCATTGTCTTGTCAGACCTTGACGAGTAGGCGGGCCATATGACGATCGCGCGTCATCGGCACTAGCTGAGCACACACGATCGTGAGGGCCCTCAACGGTTTCTCACACGCAGTTGGCATAGCTTCCTCACGCGCGCAATACGAAATTGACCTAATTCCAACTCGGAAGAGTGATGATTTACGTGGGAAGGAGATAAACCCTTTTTTCAATTGTTGATCTGGAAGTTTGGGGGTCGGCTTATATTCGGGACAACACGGTATTCATTTTTATGGCATTTTGAATTCGAAATGTAGTACGTTGGTGCATTTATTATTTTGAAGCGTCGTGTTTTGAAGTGCAACAACGTTCTGTAGCGTAACAACAGTATATAACATACATTTGCATAGCCTACAAGAGAAACACATCAATTGAAAAATGTGCACTACCGGGTTATATCCACGCCTCATCTGCCGCCTGCATTTCCAGCTTTTTGGTTTTTGGAATTCCAAACTAACTTGACCCTTTTACCTCTCAATTGATATAATTTTGCAGAAAATAACATATATAATGTTTCTATTCTGAATATAGCATTTACGGTATATTGCGGTATATATGGTCTTCTGAACATGGAATGAATGACAACGTAATGTTTCCTGATGGACATTGTGAACTCTTGGGTAGTATCTCCCCTTGTTGGGATCTCTGTTCCGCGTATTACTTATCACTCATGAAGTTAGCACTCGAGTTGCATCGTGGAGGGTTCCTGTCAGCACCTCTTATCTGCTAGTTAGTAACGGTGATGACAGTTCTCATTTAAAACATTCGCAGTTTCCATTGGAGGGTTGACAAGGCCCGGTGATGTTGGGAGAAGTCTGAGTTACTGGCTTATAACCTTTACGTGTGTTTTTGTTCCTTGTTCCTAGAGGATATTTGTGACCTTGGTCATGTGCATTGTAAACGGTCTTGTTGGGGTTATTACTGGGCATGATCTGACGGGCTGGCTAAATAACAAAGTGTACAAACCTGTTATTAAGTCCTGTTGATATTTCGTCCCTTCTGACCTGCAGATTGCCAAGTCCTTGTGGCGGTTCCTCCCGTACACGAATCAACGCTAATCCTGCTGGTTTCTGTGATGAGAAGTATTCATAGTACTTGAAGTGGTCTTGATAAGGCCACTTGTGAAACTATTGAGGCATTTGTCTGACGGAACCTATTGGTCGTCTTGGGAACGAGTGTGATGAGTGGAACGAGAGGTTGTTCATGTGTTGTTCTCGTTGTTCACAGGGTCGGTCGCCTACAGGAGCGGAACACGGGCAACTCATCTCTCGTAGCTCAAGCCATGTTCTAACGCAAGCAAGGTGAAGATTCATTCTCTCGTATTAGCTCTAAACCATGTTCTAAACGCAAGCAAGGTAGAGCTCCCTCCTCTCGTATTAGCTCAAGCCATGTTCTAGCGCAAGCAAGGTAAAGCCCCCTTCTCTTGTATTAGCTCAAGCCATGTTCTAACGCAAGCAAGGTAAAGCCCCCTTCTCTCGTGTTAGCTCAAGCCATGTTCTAGCGCGAGCAAGGTAGAGCCCCCTTCTCTCGTATAAGCTCTAAGCCATGTTCCAGCGCAAGCAAGGTAAAGCTCCCTCTTGTATTAGCTCTAAGCCATGTTCTAAACGCAAGCAAGGTAAAGATCCCTTCTCTCGTACCAGCTCAAGCCATGTTCTAACGCAAGCAAGGTAGAGCCCCCTTCTCTCGTATTAGCTTGAGCCATGACATCACCCGTTATCGAGCCTTATCTAGAGTCACTGTCAAGCTTGTGTCCACGGCTTGTTCAGCGCTGTCTGGTCTCGTAGACGATACGTCAGTTTTATCCCCCGGCCATGTCTTGTACCTGGCTGGGCACCAAAACGTGAGACAACGTCCGCTAACATGATATGTTGACAAGCATATGTCTGGCTAACCATTGAAGAACTAGGGTTCTGACAGAACTTGGGAACTGCCCGACTGAAGCTAGGTTCCCATGACAACTTGTCCCCGTGACGTCTGTCAGAACATCGGACAGCATCGTTGGTGTAAGGTAAATCATGATCCCGTCCCGTAAAACTAGAACTTTCTGAAGTCGACCCTCGAAATCAAATAGTCAACCATGACGATATCTCAGGCAGGTATATTCTCTAATTGCCTGGGAATGTTTTTCCATCAAAGTTATTGTCCCAGTGTGCGTAGGCTGAATGACTGCAAGTTTTGCTGATGATATTACAACCCAGCTCTCTGAAATAAGAGTGAAGAGAATGTTGGTCTGAGTCACTGCGGTATTCAGCCTATCATGTTAGCCGTACGCTTCAATGAAACTACCTGTTCCAGCTCACTTCAAGCTTGCGATCATGATCAACACTTAAGACACCTAAAGATTGACAGTGATTAAAAACAAGTTATCTTAACTGAGCAAGCATTTCGCATTATTCATTACCTCAATGATGAGGTGGACGTAGTCTCCTCAGCCTGTATTTGCAGATGTACTGAGATGTGTGGCCAAGTGGTCAATACTGAGCTGTCATTCAGGAGACGAGTTTGATTCCCGCCATGGTCGACCGTCCTGACCGGGGTGTTTCGTGGTTCCCTCCTGTCCTCCAGGTCAATACTGGGATGGTTCCTAACAGGCCACGACCACTCCTCTCCACTACCCAGGATCACCCAATTAGGTGAACTGTGTAACTGTTTGGAGCAGTGATTAAAATATCCGTTAAAATGATTCGATTCTGATTCTACAAACATACTGAGCTTTTCCCCGTTACAGTATCGAGCCTCCGAGAACCCAAAACATCCGAGTTCCACTTGGTGATAATCATGACACTGTTTCAGCAAGCTTGTTTGTTGGCGCTGCGCTGCGTGGGACTCGAGGAGGATGCCGATATCAGTGGAGCTCCCTACTGAAACGCACGGTAAGAAGAACGTCTCTTGTCCTCCCTGCTATCTAGACCCTCAAGGCAATATAATGTAGACTGGTAACCGTAGTTACTTGATCGAAGACAACAGCTGTACTTGCTATTTTATCTCGTGTTGACAGATACCTTGATACCTTGATAATACACTGTCCAGCTACATGGCTAGTTACTAGCATTGTTGTTGATATTGCGTTGAGCAAGAAATCCACAGACCAGCTGCACTTGGGTACTCGAGTGACCGTCGTGCCGTTTAATCTGTGGATATTAACACGCTGTTGCGCTAAGTGGCCCTACGTACGCCAAGTACGGACATGAAAATGCACAGCGACAATTCTGATCCCCGAGAAAACATGACTCCTGTATCCTGTGGCTAGTGTACAAGTAGGCATGGGTTTGATTATCATTCCAACTCCTCCACACTATCCAAGAGGCGCCTCATGAAATTATCTCATATGCCATTCACCGACACCAATAGATCATAATTAGAGACATGTAGATATAGCTTCTATTACCGTATTGTCCCAAATATAAGCCGAGGGTTTGACTCAAACTTGTGAATCCAAAAGTCACCCTCGGCTTATATGCAGATCTCGGCCTAAAATCGGTCAAAAACAAGTTTTTTTACTAAATATGATTGAGCGCATTACACATGCACACTCTTAACAATGTAATCAACTTGAAACTGCCAAATATTGCACTAAAAACTAGTTTAATAAATGTTTTATCATGAACAAGCATCATTATCCATTAATTTATTTGACGCGCAGTAATAAACAAAGGCATGTTCAGCTGTTGGCTGCATTGTCTTGTCAGACCTTGACGAGTAGGCGGGCCATATGACGATCGCGCGTCATCGGCACTAGCTGAGCACACACGATCGTGAGGGCCCTCAACGGTTTCTCACACGCAGTTGGCATAGCTTCCTCACGCGCGCAATACGAAATTGACCTAATTCCAACTCGGAAGAGTGATGATTTACGTGGGAAGGAGATAAACCCTTTTTTCAATTGTTGATCTGGAAGTTTGGGGGTCGGCTTATATTCGGGACAACACGGTATTCATTTTTATGGCATTTTGAATTCGAAATGTAGTACGTTGGTGCATTTATTATTTTGAAGCGTCGTGTTTTGAAGTGCAACAACGTTCTGTAGCGTAACAACAGTATATAACATACATTTGCATAGCCTACAAGAGAAACACATCAATTGAAAAATGTGCACTACCGGGTTATATCCACGCCTCATCTGCCGCCTGCATTTCCAGCTTTTTGGTTTTTGGAATTCCAAACTAACTTGACCCTTTTACCTCTCAATTGATATAATTTTGCAGAAAATAACATATATAATGTTTCTATTCTGAATATAGCATTTACGGTATATTGCGGTATATATGGTCTTCTGAACATGGAATGAATGACAACGTAATGTTTCCCGATGGACATTGTGAACTCTTGGGTAGTATCTCCCCCTTGTTGGAATCTCCGTTCCGCGTATTACTTATCACTCATGAAGTTGGCACTCGAGTTGCATCGTGGAGGGTTACAGTTAGCACCTCTTATCTGCTAGTTAGTAACGGTGATGACAGTTCTCATTTAAAACATTCGCAGTTTCCATTGGAGGGTTGACAAGACCCGGTGATGTTGGGAGAAGTCTGAGTTACTGGCTTATAACATTTACGTGTGTTTTTGTTCCTTGTTCCTAGAGGATATTTGTGACCTTGGTCATGTGCATTGTAAACGGTCTTGTTGGGGTTATTACTGGGCATGATCTGACGGGCTGGCTAAATAACAAAGTGTACAAACCTGTTATCAAGTCCTGTTGATATTTCGTCCCTTCTGACCTGCAGATTGCCAAGTCCTTGTGGCGGTTCCTCCCGTACACGAATCAACGCTAATCCTGCTGGTTTCTGTGATGAGAAGTATTCATAGTACTTGAAGTGGTCTTGATAAGGCCACTTGTGAGACTATAGAGGCATTTGTCTGACAGAAACTATTGGTCGTCGTGGGAACGAGTGTGATGAGTGGAACGAGAGGTTGTTCATGTGTTGTTCTCGTTGTTCACAGGGTCGGTCGCCTACAGGAGCGGAACACGGGCAACTCTTCTCTCGTAGCTCAAGCCATGTTCTAACGCAAGCAAGGTAAAGATTCCTTCTCTCGTATTAGCTCTAAACCATGTTCTAACGCAAGCAAGGTAGAGCTCCCTCCTCTCGTATTAGCTCAAGCCATGTTCTAGCGCAAGCAAGGTAAAGCCCCCTCCTCTTGTATTAGCTCAAGCCATGTTCTAACGCAAGCAAGGTAAAGCCCCCTTCTCTCGTGTTAGCTCAAGCCATGTTCTAGCGCGAGCAAGGTAGAGCCCCCTTCTCTCGTATCAGCTCTAAGCCATGTTCCAGCGCAAGCAAGGTAAAGCTCCCTCTTGTATTAGCTCTAAGCCATGTTCTAACGCAAGCAAGGTAAAGATCCCTTCTCTCGTACCAGCTCAAGCCATGTTCTAACGCAAGCAAGGTAGAGCCCCCTTCTCTCGTATTAGCTTGAGCCATGACATCACCCGTTATCGAGCCTTATCTAGAGTCACTGTCAAGCTTGTGTCCACGGCTTGTTCAGCGCTGTCTGGTCTCGTAGACGATACGTCAGTTTTATCCCCCGGCCATGTCTTGTACCTGTCTGGGCACCAAAACGTGAGACAACGTCCGCCAACATGATATGTTGACAAGCATATGTCTGGCTAACCATTGAAGAACTAGGGTTCTGACAGAACTTGGGAACTGCCCGACTGAAGCTAGGTTCCCATGACAACTTGTCCCCGTGACGTCTGTCAGAACATCGGACAGCATCGTTGGTGTAAGGTAAATCATGATCCCGTCCCGTAAAACTAGAACTTTCTGAAGTCGACCCCCGAAATCAAATAGTCAACCATGACGATATCTCAGGCAGGTATATTCTCTAATTGCCTGGGAATGTTTTTCCATCAAAGTTATTGTCCCAGTGTGCGTAGGCTGAATGACTGCAAGTTTTGCTGATGATATTACAACCCAGCTCTCTGAAATAAGAGTGAAGAGAATGTTGGTCTGAGTCACTGCGGTATTCAGCCTATCATGTTAGCCGTACGCTTCAATGAAACTACCTGTTCCAGCTCACTTCAAGCTTGCGATCATGATCAACACTTAGGACACCTAAAGATTGACATTGATTAAAAACAAGTTATCTTAACTGAGCAAGCATTTCGCATTATTCATTACCTCAATGATGACGTGGACGTAGTCTCCTCAGCCTGTAGTTGCAGATGTACTGAGATGTGTGGCCAAGTGGTCAATACTGAGCTGTCATTCAGGAGACTGGAGTTTGATTCCCGCCATGGTCGACCGTCCTGACCGGGGTGTTTCGTGGTTTCCCTCCTGTCCTCCAGGTCAATACTGGGATGGTTCCTAACAGGCCACGACCAACTCCTCTCCACTACCCAGGATCACCCCATTAAATAACACATGTCGTATGTCATTCGCAGACGCCAATAGAACGTAGTCATCAGTAGATTGCGCCGCGCGTTGAACCCAATAGAAGAATAGATAAATCAGTTTCAGATGTGATCAGGCACCTTTGATTAGTTCAGTGAACCTGCCACTTGTCTGGTAGATTCTTAATTCCATGTTTTATTAGTTTGTCCTAATAAAAGCGTCCGATGGCTTATTCCGTGTGATGTCTATCTGGCGATGGTATCACGTTCATATTGCTCAAGTGATGATACACACGATGGTCTTTTGAACATGGAATGAAAGACAACGTAATGTTTCCTGATGGACATTGTGAACTCTTGGATAGTATCTCCCCCTTGTTGGGATCTCCGTTCTGCGTATTACTTATCACTCATGAAGTTGGCACTCGAGTTGCATCGTGGAGGGTTCCAGTCAGCACCTCTTATCTGCTAGTTAGTAACGGTGATGACAGTTCTCATTTAAAACATTCGCAGTTTCCATTGGAGGGTTGACAAGACCCGGTGATGTTGGGAGAAGTCTGAGTTACTGGCTTATAACATTTACGTGTGTTTTTGTTCCTTGTTCCTAGAGGATTTTTGTGACCTTGGTCATGTGCATTGTGAACGGTCTTGTTGGGGTTATTACTGGGCATGATCTGACGGGCTGGCTAAATAACAAAGTGTACAAACCTGTTATCAAGTCGTGTTGATGTTTCGTCCCTTCTGACCTGCAGATTGCCAAGTCCTTGTGGCGGTTCCTCCCGTACACGAATCAACGCTTATCCTGCTGGTTTCTGTGATGAAAAGTATTCATAGTACTTGAAGTGGTCTTGATAAGGCCACTTGTGAAACTAAAGAGGCATTTGTATGACGGAACATATTGGTCGTCGTGGGAACAAAGGTGATGAGTGGAACGAGAGGTTGTTCATGTGTTGTTCTCGTTGTTCACAGGGTTGATGGCCTTCAGGAGCGGAACGCAGGCAACTCTTCTCTCGTAGCCCAAGCCATGTTCTAACGCAAGCAAGGTAAAGATCCCTTCTCTCGTATTAGCTCAAGCCATGTTCTAACGCAAGCAAGGTAGAGCTTGTTCTCTCGTGTCAGCTCAAACCATGTTCTAGCGCATTCAAGGTAGCGCCCCCTTCTCACGTATCAGCTCAAGCCATGTTCCAGCGCAAGCAAGGTAGCGCCCCCTCCTCTCGTATTAGCTTGAGCCATGTTCTAACGCAAGCAAGGTAGAGCCCCCTTCTCTCGTAGCTCAAGCCATGTTCTAACGCAGGCAAGGTAAAGATTCCTTCTCTCGTATTAGCTCTAAACCATGTTCTAACGCAAGCAAGGTAGAGCCCTCTTCTCTCGTATTAGCTCAAGCCATGTTCTAACGCAACCAAGGTAAAGATCTCTTCTCTCGTATTAGCTCAAGCCATGTTCTAACGCAAGCAAGGTAAAGATCCCTTCTCTCGTGTTAGCTTGAGCCATGTTCTAGCGCAAGCAAGGTAGAGCCCCCTTCTCTCGTATTAGCTCAAGCCATGTTCTAACGCAGGCAAGTTAGAGCTCCCTTCTCTCGTATTAGCTTGAGCCATATTCTAGCGCAAGCAAGGTAGAGCCCCCTTCTCTCGTATTAGCTTGAGCCATGTTCTAACGCAGGCAAGTTAGAGCTCCCTTCTCTCGTATTAGCTTGAGCCATATTCTAGCGCCAGCAAGGTAGAGCTCCCTCCTCTCGTATCAGCTCGAGCCATGTTCTAACGCTAGCAAGGTAGAGCCCCCTTCTCTCGTATCAGCTCAAGCCATATTCTAGCGCAAGCAAGGTAGAGCCCCCTTCTCTCGTATCAGCTCAAGCCACATTCTAACGCAAGCAAGGTAGAGCCCCCTTCTCTCAGAGTAGCTTGAGCCATGTTCTAGCGCAAGCAAGGTAGAGCCCGCTTCTCTCGTGTTAGCTTAAGCCATGTTCTAGCGCAAGCAAGGTAAAGTTTCCTTCTCTTGTATTAGCTCAAGCCATGTTCTAACGCACGCAAGGTAGAGCCCTCTTCTCTCGTATTAGCTTGAGCCATGTTCTAACGCAAGCAAGGTAGAGCCCCCTTCTCTCGTGTTAGCTCGAGCCATGTTCTAACGCAGGCAAGTTAGAGCTCCCTTCTCTCGTATTAGCTTGAGCCATATTCTAGCGCCAGCAAGGTAGAGCTCCCTCCTCTCGTATTAGCTCGAGCCATGTTCTAACGCTAGCAAGGTAGAGCCCCCTTCTCTCGTATCAGCTCAAGCCATATTCTAGCGCAAGCAAGGTAGAGCCCCCTTCTCTCGTATCAGCTCAAGCCATATTCTAACGCAAGCAAGGTAGAGCCCCCTTCTCTCGTATCAGCTCAAGCCATGTTCTAACGCAAGCAAGGTAGAGCCCCCTTCTCTCGTATCAGCTCAAGCTATGTTCTAACGCAAGCAAGGTAGAGCCCCCTTCTCACGTATCAGCTCAAGCCATGTTCTAACGCAAGCAAGGTAGAGCCCCCTTCACTCGTATTAGCTCTAAGCCATGTTCTAAGGCAGGCAAGGTAGAGCCCCCTTCTCTTGTATCAGCTCAAGCCATGTTCTAACGCAAGCAAGGTAGAGCCCTCTTCTCTTGTATTAGCTTGAGCCATGACATCACCCGTTGTCGAGCCTTATCTAGAGTCACTGTCAAGCTTGTGTCCACGGCTTGTACAGCGCTGTCTGGTCTTGTAGATGATACCTCAGTTTTATCCCCCGGCCATGTCTTGTACCTGTCTGGGCACCAAAACGTGAGACATCGTCCGCTAACATGATATGTTGACAAGCATATGTCTGGCTAACCATTGAAGAACTAGGGTTCTGACAGAACTTGGGAATTGCCCGACTGAAGCTAGGTTCCCATGACAACTTGTCCCCGTGACGTCTGTCAGAACATCGGACAGCATCGTTGGTGTAAGGTAAATCATGATCCCGTCCCGTAAAACTAGAACTTTCTGAAGTCGACCCTCGAAATCAAATAGTCAACCATGACGATATCTCAGGCAGGTATATTCTCTAATTGCCTGGGAATGTTTTTCCATCAAAGTTATCGTCCCAGTGTGCGTAGGCTGACTGACTGCAAGTTTCGCTGATGATATTACATAAACCTAGCTCTCTGGAATAAGAGTGAAGAGAATGTTGGTCTGAGTCACTGCGGTATTCAGCCTATCATGTTAGCCGTACGCTTCAATGAAACTGCCTGTTCCAGCTCACTTGCGCTCACTTCAAGTTTGCGATCATGATCAACACTTAAGACACCTAAAGATTGACAGTGATTAAAAACAAGTTATCTTAACTGAGCCAGCATTTCACATTATTCATTACCTCAATGATGAGGTGGACGTAGTCTCCTCAGCCTGTAGTTGCAGATGTACTGAGATGTGTGGCCAAGTGGTTATACTGACCTGTCATTCAGGAGACTGGGGTTCGATACCCGCCATGGTCGACCGTCCTGACCGGGGTGTTTCGTGGTTTCCCTCCTGTCCTCCAGGTCAATACTGGGATGGTTCCTAACAGGCCACGACCAACTCCTCTCCACTACCCAGAATCACCCCATTAAATAACACATCTCGTATGCCATTCGCAGACGCCAATAGAACGTAGTCATCAGTAGATTGCGCCGCGCGTTGAACCCAATAGAAGAATAGATAAATCAGTTCCAGATGTGATCAGGCACCTTTGATTACTTCAGTGAACCTGCCACTTGTCTGGTAGATTCTTAATTCCATGTTTTATTAGTTTGTCCTTATAAAAGCGTCCGATGGCTTATTCCGTGTGATGTCTATCTGGCGATGGTATCACGTTCATATTGCTCAAGTGATGATACACACGATGGTCTTCTGAACATGGAATGAAAGACAACGTAATGTTTCCTGATGGACATTGTGAACTCTTGGATAGTATCTCCCCCTTGTTGGGATCTCTGTTCCGCGTATTACTTATCACTCATAAAGTTAGCACTCGAGTTGCATCGTGGAGGGTTCCAGTCAGCACCTCTTATCTGCTAGTTAGTAACGGTGATGACAGTTCTCATTTAAAACATTCGCAGTTTCCATTGGAGGGTTGACAAGACCCGGTGATGTTGGGAGAAGTCTGAGTTACTGGCTTATAACATTTACGTGTGTTTTTGTTCCTTGTTCCTAGAGGATATTTGTGACCTTGGTCATGTGCATTGTGAACGGTCTTGTTGGGGTTATTACTGGGCATGATCTGACGGGCTGGCTAAATAACAAAGTGTACAAACCTGTTATTAAGTCCTGTTGATATTTCGTCCCTTCTGACCTGCAGATTGCCAAGTCCTTGTGGCGGTTCCTCCCGTACACGAATCAACGCTAATCCTGCTGGTTTCTGTGATGAGAAGTATTCATAGTACTTGAAGTGGTCATGATAAGGCCACTTGTGAAACTAAAGAGGCATTTGTCTGACGGAATCTATTGGTCGTCGTGGGAACAAGCGTGATGAGTGGAACAAGAGGTTGTTCATGTGTTGTTCTCGTTGTTCACAGGGTCGGTCGCCTTCAAGAGCGGATCGCAGGCAACTCTTCTCTCGTAGCTCGAGCCATGTTCTAACGCAGGCAAGGTAGAGCCCTCTTCTCTCGTACTAGCTCAAGCCATGTTCTAACGCAAGCAAGGTAAAGATCCCTTATCTCGTGTTAGCTTGAGCCATGTTCTAGCGCAAGCAAGGTAGAGCCCGCTTCTCTCGTGTTAGCTTAAGCCATGTTCTAGCGCAAGCAAGGTAAAGTTTCCTTCTCTTGTATTAGCTCAAGCCATGTTCTAACGCACGCAAGGTAGAGCCCTCTTCTCTCGTATTAGCTTGAGCCATGTTCTAACGCAAGCAAGGTAGAGCCCCCTTCTCTCGTGTTAGCTCGAGCCATGTTCTAACGCAGGCAAGTTAGAGCTCCCTTCTCTCGTATTAGCTTGAGCCATATTCTAGCGCCAGCAAGGTAGAGCTCCCTCCTCTCGTATTAGCTCGAGCCATGTTCTAGCGCAAGCAAGGTAGAGCCCCCTTCTCTCGTATTAGCTCAAGCCATGTTCTAATGCAGGCAAGTTAGAGCTCCCTTCTCTCGTATTAGCTTGAGCCATATTCTAGCGGCTACGCATCAAATCCTCGAAAACCCATATCTCCGAAAACCCAAATCTCCGAAAAACCAAATGTTCGAACTGTCTGATCTATGGGTTTTCTGAGATATGGGTTTTCTGAGATATGGGTTTTCTAAGATATGGGTTTTCTGAGATGTGGGTTTTCTAAGATTTGAGCACTCGAGTAAACGAAGTGTCGGACGAATGGGTTTTCGGAGATATGGGTTTTCTGAGATTTGGTCGCTCGAGTTAACGGAGTGTCGGTGATGTGGGTTTTCGGAGATATGGGTTTTCTGAGATTTGGCATGGGCGTAACAGTCGAGTCAGGCGCAATATACTGCAACCAATCATTCTTGCGAAACGATAATGGCACGCCCATTGTGTACCTGCCATTTTATCCATATAGACCTCGCTCACAATAATTCCTTGATTTTGTGTACTGGGTGCGAAACTGCGAATTATTCGTCAGGCCCGGTATCATAATATGAAGTTTCATGTTCTCGTAGAATTGTAACCTAGTTGTCTGCTATTTCTGTGGCGCCGTTCTTCATGTTTTGCAATGATGTATACTGGCCAGTTCGATTGACTATCTCAGAGGTCCGTAAAGTTGTGGCCCCCAATTTGAATTCGGAATTGATTTTTTTTTCACAATTAGTGCTGATTAGTGCCAGTGAGTTGGTAATTAGTGCCATCTCCCTGTGGCAAATTAGTAGAAAAAACTGTGGGGGGCCACAACTTTACGCTGGGCCCCCCATGAAACGAATCTTGCTCAAAATAGAAACATAATTAGTGCTGAATTAGTGCTAATTAGTGCCGTTCACCCCGTAATCAGTGTTGCATTTTTTCGGAAGTTATTGACAAGAATGCCGCGGGGGGCCATGGCCCCCCAGAAAGCGATCGAGGTTGAATTGCACAGATAATTAGTGCTGAATTGGTGCTGATTAGTGCCGTTTACCCCGTAATTATTGCTGCATTTTTTGGGAAGTTTTTGACAAAAAATGCCGCAGGGGGCCATGGCCCCCCAGAAAGCGATCGAGGTCAAATTGCACAGATATGTAGTGCTGAATTAGCGCTGATTAGTGCCGTTCACACCGTAATTAGTGCTCCGATAGTTTTCGAGTAAAACGATATTTAAGGTGCTCTTTGTTTCGTGAGGCGCGCCAACCATACGCAGCGCGCGAAATTCGAATGCCGAACCGTCAAAAACGTACACACGTCGTTTTGCGTGTCACTTTCGTCCCGACATGACTTCGAATTAATCAATTGATATTCACTTCACAAAATAACTATTGGGAAACGCCATACATATGTTTTTTGATTAGTGATATTGACATATGCGGAGAATCGAAAAGAAAATTAATTTTAATTGTATTATTTGCTTCACTGAAAATAACTGCTCAACAAACTAAATTGAAAAAATGAAATGTAGACAGTTTAATGGCCTATTCTATATTTTCAGAATAATTCAGTTCGTTACCTATTGAGATGAAAAAATTCACGCCATTTAGTTTAACATTTGTAATTATTGTATCAAATATTTTTTGTAAGCGTCACACACAAGGCTCAAAAATAAAGTTTCACTATAGTTCCTGTTTTAAACTCCATTGTTGCGATTGAATTACGTCTCAATCGTTTTTACTTTTTCCGTTCTTCAGATTACACCTAGAAATAATGAGAAGAGTCATTTTCAAATAGACCTATCAAGTAGGCCTATAGGTATACACTCTTCCTACGACCTTTTTTTTTCACGGATTATGATGGTTTATTTATTTGTATAGTATTTTTGATACTGCCTAATAGTTTACTCGATGAAATCGGTGAGATGGTTCTGATTTTACAATTGATGATTTATTTCATTGGAAGGGGGGATAAAACACATTTTACACTTGATGTAATATATTATTTCCAAATAGCACAGGGCTACTCCATATTCAATTATGAATTGAAGGCAATAGGTTTTGAAAAACTACCGGCCGAATTTCAACATAATAATAATGAAACTTAACATGGAATGTATTCAAAAAGATTGAATTATATTTTACCAATGAAATGTAAATTGCCATAACTCACAAGAAAAATGTCTTAAAGTTTATGAAAGTCAAGCTAAAAAATATTGCCCGCCACGGTATCACACAAAAGGAATTCACATGACTCACACTTTTTGAATTATTGGCAAAATAATACTATTTCGTGGGACGTTGATTGAATAATATTATGAAACAAATACTTTTTGATTGATATTAGTTCTGTCTCGGTTTTGAAAAGAAAGTTATTTAGAAAAATGTATCTGCCTACCATTATAGTAGGGGAAACCAGGAACGAAAGTAACACAGGACGATTGTAACAACGACTATCAGCCTCACATTTGTGATCGTGAACTAGCGCTAGATATTTTGAAAAATCCGCCAAAGAAGGCAGTATGTCTGACGTAATTTTCACGTATGTGCAGTGAAGACTGCGCTCTAGGAAGAAAACTGTATGTTCTGACACATTTCGAGTAACTTTTCAGAAAAAGCTTGTCTTTTGTCTGGCATGTTATGATCTTATCTGATTCTCTTGGTGATTGTGTGTATAGATACAGTATTGAATGGTTAGTACTATCAACTGAATAATATATTTCGATAAACAACATGTGATGAGTAACATTGGCCGCCCCTGTGGCTAAATCAATTATCGCTAGCGGTAGTAACTGAAGTCACCGTTGGGCGTGGGTTCGAGTCCCGCATAAGGCATGGGTTTTTGTAAACATCCTTTCACCTATCATCACTTCATAGTTTCATTATCACCCGCTCATTCGTGTCCCCGTATAACCTAGCTGTCGGTGGGGTCGTTAAGCAACATTTAAAAAAAGGAGTAACATATATTGTTCACTTGACAAAATTAGGTGCTGTGGGACAATTGTAACACCTTGGTTAAACTTAATGGCAGTGGACAATTTGTAACAAACTCTAGCCTCGCAGCATGCCATTGACAAGATTTGCGCTACATACCCCGGTTATATATCGAGAGGATAATTGGAAGAAGTTTCATTTCCTGTATTGTTTCTTGTGTACTATTCGTGTACTATTCATGTGTACTATACATATATATGCTATATTCCCTGTATTGTGGCATTGAATGTAGCTAATTAAAAAATGGTAATCGAGCTCAAAAGTCATCACAAAATGTAATGTGTACATGGTCTTACAAGTGACCCGTCTGTGTGTTACAATTGACCGGTATACGGGGTCAATAGTAACAACATACATTGCCACAATCATCAATTTTTTAGCTCGATTTGGTGAATGTTGAGTGATGTAAAAAATCGAAGAAATATGTATTATACCCAGTTACCCTTCATGCTTTTAGTAGCTTATCAAGCCTCCTACTGTTTCATCAACGAGGCACTATAATGATAACCAAGATAAACGTCATACACGCTATAAAGGTCATTTATGAGACCGGGGTTCAATTCCCGCCGTGATCGACCATCCTGACACGACATATTTCGTTGTTTCCATCTGTCGTTTCGGTTCATACTGGGATGGTTTCTTGGAAAAAGGCCACGACCGGCTCCTTCCTACTATCCAACAATACATTATAGAATAATCTGTCACTTCATCTGCCATTAAACCTCATTCATCATTCACCAAAGCCAATATATCTTACTTATCAGTACAGTACGTTTTTGACGGTTCGGCATTCGAATTTCGCGCGCAGCGCTCAGGTGCGTGAAGTTGGCACCGATCATAAAAGTGATCGAGCTCAAATTTGGTACATATTTAGTGCTGAATTAGTTCTAATTAGTGCCGTGAATTCCAGAATTAGTGCTGCCTCCGTTCGAAAGTTATGAGGGTTCTTCTCAAAGGTTCCAGCACCGCCCATGGAAGCGATCAGGCTCAAATTCGGCACATATTTAGTGCTGAATTAGTTCTAATTAGTGAATTAGTGCCATGAACTTATTGCCCGCGATCATATGGTCGCCGCGAACTTTTTTTCCGCGCCCATATGATCACCGCGATCATTTGTCTGCGATCATATGATCGCCGGAATGTATTTGTCCACGATCTTTTTGTCCGCGATCTTTTAGTCCGCGATCATATGGTCACCGCGATCATTCGTCTGCCATCATATGGTCGCCGCGATCTTATTGTCCGCGATCTCATTATATCAAGTCTTATTTCAATCTCAATTGCCTCTCTTATTATGGTCTAGGTAGTGATAGATCTCCTTTTGATATGCCTATAATGTGAGTATTTTCAAAATTTATGGAATGCGCCGTTTTCGCAGTATGTTCCCACGGGCAATTTCTAAAATCCTTTCTCTCCACTGCTTTCCTGTGTAACCTCTACCCTTCTTACAGGACAGTCTTCCCCTCATACGTCGGCATACAATCTCCACATGGGAGTCCGTATAGGCCTACTCCTTTCCCTACTTCAATCCTCGACCTGTCGCCTTTCCTAACAAGTCCCCTATTTTCTTTTCCTTGTTTCGAAAAAGATCGAAACTATTTTTAGCTAAAGTAATGACTGATTCAAATGATGGATTGTAACTAAGTAAGCAATCAATGCATATACCTTGTTGGATGAGCGAAGTGAAGGCTCAACGTCACCGTACAGTGTACTGGGAAAAATGAATATTTTTTCTCTTCTTGGCCTTCCACAGGTCAAATAAAAGTACAAATTTAGATGAAACTTGGCATACAGAAGTGTAATCATCTACTTCGATGCTACGTGATAATTTACATATAACTTTAAGGTGCAATCGGTTGCACTACATTTGAGAAGACCTATTTCCGAAATGTCAAAAACCTCTTAAGAGTCCTCGGGAGTCGATTTAGCGGAATATCAGTTTTTTGGTGATAACGTTTAAACGGTATGAGATATCGAAATTCTGAAAACGAAGATACACAGAAATTTTCAATGCCTTTATTATGGTTCAAATAATAACTATTTATCTTCAATCGCCTGATCGTCAGGAGTGTACGCTTGAAAATACACATTTTTAGCGTACAATCCTGACGATTTTGCGATGTGAGATAAATACTTATCACTTACACCAACTTGAAGATATTGAAAATATCTGTGTTTCTTCGTTTTCAGTATTTTGATATTTCTCACCGTTCAAAAGTCATCACCAAAAAACTGATATTCCGCTAAATCGACTCCCATGGGCTCTTAAGAATAATCCAGAGAAGAAATACAAGGAATAACGTTCCTTGAAATGAATTCAAATTTTAACGGAATTTCAATGTATTAATGATCTACATTATTCCAAAGTTTCACATAAATTGGGAAGTATCGATGAAAAAAAAGTTGTATGTAATTTTGTGCACCAATCGAAGCTCTTAAGATACCTATTAAGAATACAACCAACCAAACTTGAGAACTATTGAAGGGAGTAATAATTATTTTGAACTCAATGTGCTTATCTATAGATTTCCGTAACATACCAGATTAGCCCAGGAATACAGTCGAATAGAATAATAGATCTTTCACCTGAATGGAGTAAAATATCAACTTGTTATCGCTTTAATTCACTGTATAGGGCCTATAACTACGGCTAGAAAAATATGATAAATATTTCTACATGAATTAGATAATATTTCTGATGAAATTTCTAATAAACATACTTGTTCTAATTAGTTGTTCACCCCTCGGAATATCCTCAATTTAGAATCATTTTCGATAGCATATTTTGACTCTGCCGACCAAACAATTGAAATACTTGAATTTTATTCTCATTGGCTGCGTCAGAGGCGACTTCGTAATTCGAACCATACAAGCGCTAATGGAAGTCGTTGGTGGACTGACGAAAACGGTTGACCGAAGAGGTCAGCGCTCAATGTAAATAAACGATTCAAAACCGCGCCCTAGAAATGGCAAATAACTGTGCTGCAAAGTTCACCTCAAATATTTCTTCGAGCAGAAATGTTTGGCCTATGAAACATGTGTACCCGTTTCATCTCTGGCGTATGCTAACAGTCAGGTCCGGTGAGCGATCATTTGTCTGCAAGTCAGTTAGTGACCACTGAGAACGCGCGAAGACTCAGTTGATGGATCGTTAAACTTTGAATAAATTCTTCCTCGATCTTCATGTGAAGTAATTTTCAGGAATAACAATTGAGAACAAATAATGTGGCTCTAGGATCCAAAATAATTAAATGATTGGAACTTATTTTCTGATTGATCACTTTCCCTCTGAGGATATTTCCCCGATTTTTTCACTAATGTTCTGATAGAATTATTTCAGAAAAAGTGTATGACTGATTGGCTCAAAAATATTTATAAATACCATACAATTTTCAGATTGATGTGCGACCGACGCCACAGTCTGTCCACAAGTCCGTGGGACTGGGAAGCGATTGGTATATAACTAGGCAAACGCAGGATGTGCGTTGTACGATGAGCGAGATGTCTATATAAAGTATAATCGAAAACTCTACAAACCTTGATCATTTGAAATGAACTTCATCCGATGTCAGTGAATCTAGAAAGCCGTGACTTCGACAATGCAACATTTTTCAACTGATATTTCTATCTTTCTGATGAATGAAATACATTTATTATATTATTTTCTCCAAAACGGCTGGTCCGAATATCGAACCAAATTTTTATTCATGTATATTATTCTTGTGTTCACATTTGTGGAAAATTTGAATCATATTGAAGAGATTTAATTTTTCAATTTTTTCTGCTCAGCCAAATCTTATGGGGTTTTTAGAAACTTCTAAATGATGTTTCTCAAAAATGGTCCAACCGATTAGACCTCAAAACTATACAGTTCTAAGTTGGATAAGCTTGCATATAAAAAAAAAGTTTCATGTCGATCGGTCTAACCCTGCGACCTGTGCAGTGTTTACAAACAAACAAAAAAAAAACGCACAGACAAAGTTCCGTAAGAGTTCAGTGAAAATCTTCGCTACGCTCATCTAATTATATGACTGCTGTAGGCAAAGACTGTACGGTTGAAGCTCCACCCATCAGTCGCACGCGCCACTCCTCTTCGGAGATGTGGGTTTTCTGATATTTGGTCACTCGAATTAACGAAGTGTCGGACAAATGGGTTTTCGGAGATATGGGTTTTCTGATATTTGGTCACTCGAGTTAACGGAGTGTCGGTGATGTGGGTTTTCGGAGATGTGGGTTTTCGGAGTTGTGGGTTTTCTGAAATGTGGGTTTTCTAAGATTTGGGTTTTCGAAGATATAGGTTTTCTGAGATTTGGTCATGAACTGTCGGCCAAATGGTTTTTCTAAGATATGGGTTTTCTAAGATATGGGTTTTCGAGGATTTGGTGTGCTGCCATTCTAGCGCCAGCAAGGTAGAGCTCCCTCCTCTCGTATTAGCTCGAGCCATGTTCAAGCGCAAGCAAGGTAGAGCCCCCTTCTCTCGTATAAGCTCAAGCCATGTTCTAACGCAAGCAAGGTAGAGCCCCCTTCTCTCAGAGTAGCTTGAGCCATGTTCTAGCGCAAGCAAGGTAGAGCCCGCTTCTCTCGTGTTAGCTTAAGCCATGTTCTAGCGCAAGCAAGGTAAAGATCCCTTCTCTTGTATTAGCTCAAGCCATGTTCTAACGCAAGCAAGGTAGAGCCCCCTTCTCTCGTATCAGCTCAAGCCATGTTCTAGCGCAAGCAAGGTAGAGCCCCCTTCTCTCGTATTAGCTCAAGCCATGTTCTAGCGCAAGCAGGGTAGAGCCCCCTTCTCTCGTATTAGCTCAAGCCATGTTCTAACGCAGGCAAGGTAGAGCCCTCTTCTCTCGTATTAGCTTGAGCCATGTTCTAGCGCAAGCAAGGTAGAGCCCCCTTCTCTCGTATTAGCTCAAGCCATGTTCAAGCGCAAGCAAGGTAAAGCTCCCTTGTTTCGTATTAGCTCTAAGCCATGTTCTAACGCAAGCAAGGTAGAGCCCCCTCCTCTCGTATTAGCTTGAGCCATGTTCTAGCGCAAGCAAGGTAGAGCCCCCTTCTCTCGTATTAGCTTGAGCCATGTTCTAGCGCAAGCAAGGTAGAGCCCCCTTCTCTCGTGTTAGCTCAAGCCATGTTCTAACGCAAGCAAGGTAAAGCCCCTTTCTCTCATTAGCTCGAGCCATGTTCTAAGGCAAGCAAGGTAGAGCCCCCTTCTCTCGTATCAGCTTGAGCCATGTTCTAGCGCAAGCAAGGTAGAGCCCCCTTCTCTCGTGTTAGCTCAAGTCGTGTTCTAACGCAAGCAAGGTGAAGTTCCCTTCTCTCGTATTAGCTCAAGCCATGTTCTAACGCAAGCAAGGTAGAGCCCCCTTCTCTCGTATTAGCTCAAGCCATATTCTAGCGCAAGCAAGGTAGAGCCCCCTTCTCTCATATTAGCTCAAGCCATGTTATAACGCAAGGTAGAGCACCCTTCTCTCGTATTAGCTCAAGCCATGTTCAAGCGCAAGAGCCCCCTCCTCTCGTATTAGCTTGAGCCATGTTCTAGCGCAAGCAAGGTAGAGCCCCCTTCTCTCGTGTTAGCTCAAGCCATGTTCTAACGCAAGCAAGGTAGAGCCCCCCTCTCTCGTATTAGCTCAAGCCATGTTCTAACGCAGGCAAGGTAGAGCTCCCTTCTCTCCTATTAGCTTGAGCCATGTTCTAGCGCAAGCAAGGTAGAGCCCCCTCCTCTCGTGTTAGCTCAAGCCATGTTCTAACGCAGGCAAGGTAGAGCCCTCTTCTCTCGTATTAGCTCAAGCCATGTTCTAACGCAGGCAAGGTAGAGCTCCCTTCTCTCCCATTATCTTGAGCCATGTTCTAGCGCAAGCAAGGTAGAGCCCCCTCCTCTCGTATTAGCTTGAGCCATAACATCACCAGTTGTCGAGCCTTATCTAGAGTCACTGTCAAGCTTGTATCCACGGCCTGTACAGCGCTGTCTGGTCTCGTAGATGATACGTCAGTTTTATCCCCCGGCCATGTCTTGTACCTGGCTGGGCACTAAAACGTGAGACAACTTCTGCTAACAGTCTTGAGTGATATGTTAACAAGCATATGTCTGACTAACCATTGAGGAATCAGGATTCTTACAGAACTTGGGAATTGCCTGACTTGCCATCCGAGTTCCACTTTGTGATGATCATGACTTTGTTTCAGCAAGCTTGATTGTTGCGCCACGCTGCGTGGGACTCGAGGAGGATGCCGATATCAGTGGAGCTGCCTACTGAAACGCACGGTAAGAAGAACGTCTCTTGTCCTCCCTGCTCATCTAGACCCTCACAGGCAATATGATGTAGACTGGTAACCATAGTTACTTGATCGAAAGACAACAGCTGTACTTGCTATGTTATCTCGTGTTGACAGATACCTTGATAATACACTGTCCAGCTACATGACTAGTTACTAGCATTGTTGTTGATATTGCGTTGAGCAAGAATCCACAGTCCAGCTGCACTTGGGTACTCGAGTGACCGTCGTGCCGTTTAATCTGTGGATATTAACACGCTGTTGCGCTAAGTGGCCCTACGTACGCCAAGTACGGACATGAATGTGCAGTGTGACGATTTCGAGCAATGGTGATTATTAGTCTCGTTCGTATGAGTTTTGATTCTGATTTCACAGACGCACTGAGCTCATATTCACAAGCTGAACTGTATTCTAAATGGGTAGATTTATCTGTCCTTCCAGCAATGATGATTACCTTGATGGAATATACGCTAATATGAAAGCCCGTGATTTAAACTTGCTTTCGCTGAGCTCTTTGGACAGTGAATTATAGATATTTCTGTCTGGTGAACAAAGATCCCCTTGCTTGCTTCACAATAGTTTCTGAGGCCGTTGATGAGTAGGAGATGGAATATTTCACTAGGTGAGAGTAAGCGAAATAACACGGCTCTGTCAATCGTGATTGATGCCTCTGCTGTGTAATACACTCTTAGGTTCAAGACCCTTCTCTAAAAAGCACCTTGCTTGCTGGCCAATAGCATTTGAGGACGTCGATGAGAAGGAGAGTAAATCGTTCACTAGGTGAGAACGTGTGGAACCATCTGCCCGTTCTCAATCGTGATCGATACAGTTGCGTTTGACAAGATGTAAGCTGCACGAGGTAGCCCCGCTAACGCTCCAGACCCTGACAATGCCAAGGAGGACTGGATTATAAACCGGAGGCAGAGGAACAAGACTCCTTAAAACGCACGTGTCTGGCCGTATAGGATCCGGACATGTGTACCAAAGAGAGACGACAGTTATCTCGCTGGTATCACACGGCTGTGTGCGTCCTAGATCCGCTGGCACACCTCATTGTGACCAATGTTGCACGGACGCTAGACCATTGTTGCAATTACCAGCTTGTCCGCGTCTCCACCCTGTGACTGGGACATTTAGAGTACTGCTCACACTCGTGCTGCTGTTGAGTGTTGTGTTATCGAGCCTTATCTAGAGTCACTGTCAAGCTTATACAGCGCTGTCTGGTCTCTTAGACGATACGTCAGTTTTATCCCCCGGCCATGTCTTGTACCTGGCTGGGCACCAAAACGTGAGACAACGTCCGCTAACATGATATGTTGGCAAGCATATGTCCGACTAACCATTGAAGAACCCTAGTTCTGACAGAACTTGGGAACTGCCCGACTGAAGCTAGGTTCCCATGACAACTTGTCCCCGTGACGTCTGTCAGAACATCGGACAGCTTCGTTGGTGTAATCATGATCCCGTCCCGTAAAACTAGAACTTTCTGAAGTCGACCCTCGAAATCAAATAGTCAACCATGACGATATCTCAGGCAGGTATATTCTCTAATTGCCTGGGAATGTTTTTCCATCAAGGTTATCGTCCCAGTGTGCGTAGGCTGAATGACTGCAAGTTTCGCTGATGATATTACATAAACCTAGCTCTCTGGAATAAGAGTGAAGAGAATGTTGGTCTGAGTCACTGCGGTATTCAGCCCATCATGTTAGCCGTACGCTTCAATGAAACTACCTGTTCCAGCTCACTTGCGCTCACTTCAAGTTTGCGATCATGATCAACACTTAAGACATCTAAAGATTGACAGTGATTAAAAACAAGTTATCTTAACTGAGCCAGCATTTCACATTATTCATTACCTTAATGATGAGGTGGACGTAGTCTCCTCGGCCTGTAGTTGCAGATGTACTGAGATGTGTGGCCAAGTGGTTAGTACTGACCTGTCATTCAGGAGACTGGGGTTCGATATCCGCCATGGTCGACCGTCCTGACCGGGGTGTTTCGTGGTTTCCCTCCTGTCCTCCAGGTCGATACTGGGATGGTTCCTAACAGGCCACGACCAACTCCTCTCCACTACCCAGAATCACCCCATTAAATAACACATGTCGTATGTCATTCGCAGACGCCAATAGAACGTAGTCATCAGTAGATTGCGCCGCGCGTTGAACCCAATAGAAGAATAAATAAATCAGTTCCAGATGTGATCAGGCACCTTTGATTAGTTCAGTGAACCTGCCACTTGTCTGGTAGATTCTTAATTTCATGTTTGATTAATTTGTCCTTATAAAAGCGTCCAATGGCTTATTCCGTGTGATGTCTGTCGGGCTACGGTATCACGTTCATATTGCTCAAGTGATGATACACACGATGGTCTTCTGAACATGGAATGAAAGACAGCATAATATTTCCTGATGAAATTGAATGATATATTGCCGACTGATTGTCCCGCTCCCTGTACTGAGACCGTTGTGTGTACGCTGACATTAACCCTGGCTGTTTGTTGCTTTCAGACTGTTGCTGACCCGGACAACAATAACTGTACCTCACGTATTATTGCCTTGAAATAAACGCACTTCTTTCAACACTGATTTCTTTATTGTTAATATCTCCGTTCCTTCCTTGCTACCTGAACCTGTTTGAGAGATTTCTAGTTTGTCATATCTGTGTCATGCTTTATACCGGTATGTTGTAATTTGATAATTGTTAGTAAGTTTTGGTCCACAACTTTTAACAGATTCATTTCACTGTTACCGGTAATTGATGAAATGAGGGATTGTCATTGAGACTGTATAACACTTGACCTTTGCTTAATTAGATGAGCGTAGCGAAGATTTTCATTCCATATACCGAAAAATTTTGGGCTTGGTTTTTATGTTTTTTTTTTTTTTTTTTTTTTTTTTGTGTAATTTTGTACGCGGCATACAGGTCAGGAAAAAGTTTCAATCAACTCGAAACTTTTTTTACAAATTGGTGTTATACCAGAATAGGTTGGGATTGTTTTTCAGAAAAATCGGTCGGACGGTTTTTCCGGAAAAAAATTGGAAAGTATGGAAATTCCCCATAAGAATAGGCCGGGGGAGAAATACTTGGAATTTTTTTTTTCAAAAGCACTCAAATTTATACTGTTTATGGGAAGAACTATCATACACATTTTAAGCGACTTATGGAACAATCGGATGTGAAATAACGAAGAAAACGCATTTTTAATGTACTTTTTTACACATCAATGAAAGCAATTAAGAAACTATTAAATGTGAGCAACAAGTGTCACCAATGAATTAAAACGTTTAAAATCTGTGATGGATATGAAGAAGGCACTGGTATAATTGTTTGGAAACCAAGGTTTATATACCAACAGACAGCCGCAGTTCTTAAACCTTTGAAGTGATCCATGGCCTGTATATGTACATTGAGCTGACCAAATGTTCTTAATTCTACATTTCCATACTTCTAAGCTCATCTCACAACGCATATAAGGCGTTTTCCTAGTAGTATTATCTCTGTCACCACTCAGGAGTGGAACCTGGGACTAATAATAAGGAACTAGTTGTGCAAGGGTTTGTTGCTGTGAAGCGGGCACGGAAATATATACAGAGAACATGAAAATTAACCATGAAATCTTAACTTGATAACTAATAATAATAACAAAAAAACACTCACAATTAACGGCTACATTGTGCGTGGTCACAGTTATGAAGTCAAGTTAAGAAGACTTCCCGTGCAATCTTACTTATTAACTATTCTAATATAAACAAGTGGAAAGAAGGGTTGTGGTTCGCGGATATAAGACCCGCGACATCTTGATTATTCTAGGCTGAAGGCAATCAGTAACCTACTTGCAATATCGTATGTTCTTGACATGGCGAAACTAACGGGACTTGAAAACATGAGAAATATAGATAACGAGTGAAACTAACAGATAAGTGAATGAATATAGGTACATACAATTATGTGAAGCTGTTGGTGACTGTTTGGAGCTTCGAGCATGGTCACGCTCATGTTGAGCTCATCAGTCACTTGCAATACTTCGTGTATCAATTCTAGCAGTGGGCCTACGCCAAGAAGGTAGGGGAGACATGATGCGTGGTCCCTATCTACTGCAAGTCCAACAAGTGACTAGGGGGGTCCAAGAAGGTTATTTGTTATGACATATGTAATTGTAAACGTGACAATGAAGATTTGCATAATATCATTGTGTTGTCACGGTCTTGCTCTTCTGCTTGGCTAGGGTGTAGCGTAAGACCGTAGGGACCTGGGTTCGGGACCAGACTAGTGCTAGACATGGAGTGTAACATGGTTTTTAATCTGTGTATAGTCACGTTATATAACTGAGATGTTGACAGCTTACGAGGGTGGAATCTTGGAGATTTACAACCCACCCCACGGTGAAGTTGAATAGCTCCCGCCCTGAATATATATATATGTGTGAAGGAAGGTTTTCAGGGCCGCTGGTTGATGGTGACGATGACTGCGGTGATTTGCCCTCTTGAAAGGAGATGTGGTGGTACTATAAAAGCCCTGTGGTAGCCCATAACAGATCCTTTTTAGGACCACCACATCTCATTCCAAGAGGGCAAATCACCGCAGTCATCGTCACCATATATATATATATATATATATGCTTGTGTATGGGTGTGTGTATACATATTATATATAACATGTGTGCAAATAAGGCCTACTATTGTTTTCGGGTAAACCTACCTAATATGAAAGAATAAGAAGAGCTGCTCATGGTCTTATATCGTTCCCAGTAGTATAATGTAAGTATAATGAAAAACATGAATATAATAAATGATAATGAGGGATGATGGCTAAAAATATTGAAATGTATTAACATAACCAGGCTTTATAACACACACACACACACACACGTGGTTTGTCCGAAATCTATAATAAGCTCATATGTTAGATGATAATTTGATAAAATAGAGATCACGAGAACCTATAATAACCTAATCCATTTAATCTGATACCTTTACTATAATTTTTTGTAAGCCATATAGCTTTTTGTTGAAGGATTACATTCGAATATTCAGAAAGACTCTATACAACTATAGGCCCATAGTCCATCAACGTTCACATTCATTGATATCGTTGATTATTTCATTTTTATTCCAACTTTTATCATTTCAATATCCACTCATTTAATTATGTTTAATTATAGTTTTCTATGTGTTTGTTGTTCAGTGCACTCCGGAGTCATCTGGGACAAATACAGCTTTATTGACATACATTATAATACGTGACATGATTTGAATTCAATTGAACACTCAAAACAGAATCGGGCAAGTAGAAACATGAAAATAGATATATTCAATTTCATATATTCTAAAGTTCAACTCTTCATACTTTGCATAGGCTTCTTTTCACAGACATAATCGAACCAAAATTCTATTGAATGAATCGTTTCGTTAACTCCCTGCATGTCGTTAGAAGCCCCTTGAAACATATGCAACTTCTACGGTAGTGATGTATTGAGAACGATTCCCTTGACAACGGGTCAACAAGAAGATTGTGCTTTTTATCCTCCGACAAAAATACTAAATACATCTTCAAAACACTCATTTTACCTTTCTTTGAAGATGAAGTCTGTTAGCCATCTGTGCAGCGATCATTTTGATTCATAAATCATTAAAATGCAAGTATTCTGAGAAGTGTTCTTCAAAGATAAAAAAGTGATTTTATTTTTAAGGTTATTGTAATTTATTGAAATTTCTATATACAACCAAAGCCATCTATAATCGAAATAATTTTCTGGCACGGCCCTCCGAAGTCCAATGTCCCAGAAACAAGGTTATTATAAAATGAAGTATTATCATTCTTCTATCATTTATAACACGTCTTTTAGAAAGAGTTGCATAGTATGTATGAAAATCGGTGATGCTGGTTTTGTATGCAAAAGTTGTAACAATTGGCTACACTTTAATTGTGGACTTCCACTCAATTACAAAAGAAGTCATATAACCTCTATTTGTAAGAGCTGTGTAAATAACTCTTTGAAGGAGCAGCAGAAGAATGATGTAATTGAAGAATATTCTAATTCTAATTCAACATGCCTCAACCGTAATTGTGATATTATTATCCAACAACTACAGCATGAACTTACCAATGCTAAGGTTGAAATTCAATGCATGCATGAAGAGAATAAAAGAATAATGAATCGACTTTGGTCTCTACGTAAAAGTTCGAATCTTATTCTAAATCCAGAAAAATTACATCCCTTACCGATTCAGAAATCAATTGTCAGGTCGATTGAAATAGATCTGAATATGATAATGTTGTTCTTCGACCCGTTATCCCACGTGAATTATCGATACAACAAACCAATAATCACATCACCAGATCCTCCAGGAGATATTGAATTCAGCAATATTGAAATGCTAACTAACTACAGTCTTATGGAAGGAATAGAGCTAAGTGATAGTGTTCCTGTTGAGTCAGCAGAAGTTGAAGATCCGGAGGAAAAATTTGTTAATACATTGGAAGAGGAACCAACTGACGGAGAGAAAAAGGACAAAATTGAACACAAATTGGGTAAAATAGAAGTTCTAGCATTCAAAAATACCATTTCAGCGTATTATGTACGTGGGTTGTAATAAGTGAAGAATCACATTTCGAATATAGGACCATACTTTAATAGCACTTTACAATAGACGCCATCTTTAGACCTGCCTCACAATACTCGGCTAGTCAGTTGACATACAACTGCACTGGTCAAATACACCACATTTCTCCCCTTTTTAATACAGACACAATACACATATATAATAGAAGAATCCATTACTTACAACAATAACCCTAAATAACTTACAGTTACTCGTAGTAAGTCATAACATGACTTACATCATCAATACCATGTAATAATTATAAATCTAGCCTATGTGGAACTTTTCTTGTTCGAGTGGACCTCCTAACATCTACAGCTGTCATAGGACCTTTAGCTGGACTAGGACAATTCACAGGTTGACTTTCCGATACCTCAACTACATCATTTTCCTGTTGTGCTTCTGCGAGATCCCCTTCCCTAATGAAGCCTGGGTTAACTACCTCCTGCTGTCGAGTCTCGACTTAAGGAATTTGATTACGGTAGTTCACTACTTGATCCGCGGATACTCTAAGATGATCAGCATGGACCAATCTGACCCTACCTGCGACATTTACCCGATAGGTCACTTTACTGGTAACTTGAACAATCTCTCCACGTTCCCATTATTGACTTCTTCCCTACGAAGAGTTTTGACCCAAACCGATTGACCCAAGACAAACTCTCTCATTTCCATACCTTTGGAATCAAATGACTTTTTCCTTTCAATACTTTTTCTCGTCAACTGAGAGGTAATGTTCGGTTTGAGCAAGTCCAATTTAGTTTTCGGACGCTGCTTTAGCATAATCTCAGCTGGACTGAGCCCGGTAACTGTACTTGGAGTATTTCTATAACTAAAAAGGAAGTTGTCAATCTTTTCCTGCACTGATAAATGTCCTTTACTGCCCAACACTTGTTTCACTAGATTTTGTTTCACAACTCCTACGCTTCTTTCGGCTTATCCGTTTGACTGTGGATGGTAGGGGGGCGAATGCATAAGCTGAATCCCGACTCGCTTACAATACTCCGACAATTCATTAGAATCAAATGGCGGACCATTATCCGTTATGATAACTTCAGGCAATCCAAAAACTGCTATTGCTGAACGAATCTTCTCTATGACTCTCTCTGCGGTAGTAGATGTCATTTGCCAAACCTCCACCCATTTTGAATAACTATCCGACAATATGAGAAATTTAACTCCGTGTTTTTCTCCAAAATCTAGATGAAGCCTTTGCCACCTTTTAAACGGTGCTGGCCAACTGTGCAATGGTACGGATTGCTTACTAGGGAGTGTGCTCTGACATATCTCACACTGGCCTACACTTTCTTCTATGTTCTTGTCCAATCCGGGCCACCAAAGGTGACTACGACTCAACATTTTCGAACGTACTATGCCTGGATGCTGCTCGTGTAACACCTCTAAAACCTCTACTCTAAGACTTTCAGGAATAATGATTCTATTTCCCCATGTTACATGCATCTACCGATAGTTCCATTCTACGTGAAAAATATGGTTTTAGATTTTCATCGTCTACGTGGTTAGGCCATCCGGACTGCGTGTAATGCATGACTTTTGACAGAATAGGGTCCTTCCTAGTTTGCCGAGCTACATCGTGCACTGTGAGCGGTACTGATTCACCGCTACTAGACAACACCTTCACTTCCATCTCGACTGCGGACGAACGCAGCGATGAATGATCACCCGATTTCCCAGACATCGGTAAACGTGACATAGCATCTGCATTTGCTAACTCCGAGCCTTTTCGGTACTCTATCTCATACGAATAAGCGGATAAGATTATAGCCCATCGTTGCAGACGTGCGGCAGCTAAGGTTGGTACACCTTTTTTTGACCCAAAGATTACCCTTAACGGAAGATGATCTGAAATCAAAACGAACTTCCTTCCAAACAGATATTTATGGAATCGTTTCACGGCAAATATTATCGCTAGAGCCTCCTTTTCCACCTGAGCATAGCCCTTTTCTGCAGCATTTAATGTTGATGACGCAAACATTACTGGTCTTTCCTCTCCATTTATCACATGCGACATAACTGCTCCCACCCCATAGGGAGATGCATCACAGGCAACTATGATCTCTTTTGTTGGATCGTAATGAGCAAGCAATCGGTTGTTTTGCAATAGTTGCTTACTTAATACAAATGCGTCTTCACAGTCCCGAGTCCAATCCCAATCTACACCTTTTCTCTCTAACATATATAACGACTTTAGTTGAGCTGACGACATAGGTAGGAACTTATTGTAAAAATTCAATAGCCCAAGGTATGACTGTAACTGCTTTAGATTCTCTGGACGGGGACACTCCTTGATTGCCGTCAGCTTTTCTTCAGTGGGGTGTATACCATTTCCATCTATACGATGTCCCAAGTACTCAACAGATGAGCTTGCAAAAATACATTTACTTCCATTTACTCGGATATTACATTCACAGAGCCTCTCAAAAACTAATAAGACTGTTTTTCGATGCTCCTCATAATTACTGTTGGATATTAGAATGTCATCAAGGTACACACAGACTCCAGGAATGCCCTTAAGGATTCTATCCATGACTGATTGGAAGATTGCCGGCGCACATGTAATCCCATATGGCAATCTGGTAAATTGAAACAACCCTACATGACTATTTATTGTCAACAACTTCCTGGACGGTTCGGCCACTGGTAGTTGTAGATAGGCATTAGACAGATCAAGTACACTAAATATCTTTCCACCCTCAAGTGAAGCAAAAATATCTTCTAACTTTGGTAAGGGGTAGTGCTCCGTTTCCACGACTTTATTTGCGGTAACCTTAAAGTCTACGCACAACCTAATCTGATCCTCCTTTTTTGGGACTACTACCAAGGGAGATGCCCAATCACTCTTAGTTATTGGAATGATAGAACCTGTTTTCACTAACCTATCTAACTCTTTTTCGACTCCCTTTAACAAGGAATACGGTACTGGGTACGGCTTATGAAAAATTGGTGTTGCGCCTTCTTTGACAACAATCTCTGCCTGATAGCCTATTATTGGAGGACCCTCTTTTTCGAACAGAGTAGGGAACTTCTGTTTTGCTTCAGACTGCAGATCTGTGCGACCATTTTGCACCAACTTCACTACATCTAACCTAGTACTAATATTCAAGTTAGTACGCCATTCGGGCGCCAACTTATCCAACCAAGATCTACCCAGTAATGGTTTTAATCCTTTTACCTTGGCTACTATCAGTGGTAAACTCACACTTTTACTACCTTTTTTGACGGACACAACAACGTCCCCTAATACATGGAGCTTTTCTCCTGACACTGTTTTCAATGAGTGGTCACTTGGACTACATTTTAAATGCCTGAACAAGTTGAGGTATGTTTCTTCGGATACTAAGGAACATGCCGCTCCAGAATCCACTTCCATAATCAACTTGGACCCACTAACTAACATGGTAACCATAACCGGTTTATCTCCATAGTTTATCCTATTGACATCAAACATGACCCCATTAATATTTACACATTCCTCATCACTATCATTACTAGAATATTCTTCCCCCTCTTCATTAATCCTTTTCACTCTACGACCATTTGAGCACATACGGGACGTATGCCCAGTTTTACTACAAGTGTAACACTGCCATGACTTGGCTGGACATGTGTTCGCATCGTGGAAACGTCCACAACGCCAACACTTTGAAGACGAATCTTGACGTGACTGCTGACTTGACCTCACTTGACTCGATGACAGACCATGTCGTGACTTATCTTGACTTGACTGATCTTGACGTGACTGATCTTGACGTGACTGATCTTGACGTGACTGATCTTGACGTGACTGACCTTGACGTGACTGACCATGTCGTGACTTATCTTGACTTGACTGATCTTGACGTGACTGATCTTGACGTGACTGATCTTGACGTGACTGATCTTGACGTGACTGACCTTGACGTGACTGACCTTGACGTGACTGACCTTGACGTGACTGACCTTGCCATACTTTATTTACTTCCGACTTAGTCACTCCCGGTTGAAGAATGAGCGCGTTGGACGCTGTAACTTCATGATTCCGAGCCATAGAGCTGACCTTTTCAAACGTTAGCTCTTTAGTATCCAATAACTGCTTTTGGAATACCTTATTCTTAATTCCACCCACAAAACGATCACGCAACGTTTCATCCAGAGTTGCTGGGAACTTACAGCTACTGGCTAAATGCGTCAATTCGATGACATACTCCGACATTGTTTCGTCATCTCGTTGATTCCTCTGATGAAAACGGAATCTTTCCGTAATCACGGACATCTCTGGTGCGAAATGTTCACTTAACTTACGACTCAGACAGTCAAAAGTTTCCTCCTTGGGTTTTCTTGGAATGCATAACCTCTTCAATAGATGATACGTTTCATCACCAATCAGAGTAATTAAAAGGTTTACCTTTAACAAGTCTTCAGTCACTGCATTTACCGATAAATAACTTTCTAACCTCTCGAGGTAATCTTCGAAAAGTTCTTTGGTTTTGTCAAATGCTTCCATGTGACCCAACACACGACCACCTACATGCATAGTGACTGCACGACTTTCTTCAGAATTCTCCATGACTTTTATAACAACTTACGCCACAGTCTTTCCGAGACGCAGGCCTAGGCCTACTTATAACTTATATACTTATAATATAACCTAACGATGTTTGACGATGTTGAACGCATTACAACTTCACTCGATCACGATTCATTCTAACTTATCGCGGCCCTACTTACTTCCGGTTCACTAGACGCATACCGCTGAACACGTTTTGACGAATTTAATTGTACGTTATTCAGTCGATTTGCTGTTTAATTCTTCCCCTCTTATACCTCACATTGTTCTTGAGTTACTCTTCCACAATCCTCGTCGCCAATATTATGTATGTGGGTTGTAATAAGTGAAGAATCACATTTCGAATACAGGACCATACTTTAATAGCACTTTACAATAGACGCCATCTTTAGACCTGCCTCACAATACTCGGCTAGTCAGTTGACATACAACTGCACTGGTCAAATACACCACACAGCGGAAACAGCGGGTTTAGTGATAGTCATGAAGACAGAACAGATACACCAGAAGATAACGCGAGACAAAACGACGAGCTAATCTGTAAGGCTATTGTTACAATCGAAAGGGAGTCGATTTTTGATTGTCAGGAAGAAAAAACGGATGTGATAGAAGACAATTTGGCGATAAACGAAGATGCTGTTCAGAGTTATTTTACCACGGGAATAAAGACGATTATTGGTGATATTCGTGAACAGGCAATAGTGGTAACAGCAGTACTAGATCATGAGAACAGTGTTTTTAAAGTAACAAAAAACACAAATATGACTGTAGAGGTGCCAAGTTCAACGAGAATTTCTACGAGGAAAAGTAAAAGGGGAAAATAGCCAAATCCAATATACAAATGACTAAGCCGAGAGCAGTACCTCCCAGTTGCTACAATCGAGGTATATAACAATATATTAGAAAAAATTCAAGTAGACAGCATACCAGCGATGAAAGGAAATAATACAGTAATAGCAGACCAATTCAGAAAAATTGACTTAAACTCGAACAATGAAATGTTGAATATGAACAATGGAATGTTAAGTCTCCTCTTGGTCAACTGCAGGAGCGTTTGCAATAAAATGCATCAATTTAGATCACTTTTAGAGATACATCATCCGCAGATTGTGGTGGCAGTTGAAACTTGGTTAGACCGTTAGATGAAGGGTATGAAAATGGTGAATTGAATGTAAATGGTTACTCTTTTTATAGACGTGATAGAAATAAACATGGAGGGGGAATATTAGTAGGCGTACATCTAGGAGTGAATGGACGAGTTATGTGGATAGAAGAAGAGTTAGAAATGTTATGTCCAAGAATTAAATGTCATAATGATAGTTTTGAGTTGATAGCTGTATACCGTCCCCCTAATAGTGGTTTACAAATTATGGAAGTACTTGAAGCTAGACTAGAAAATATTGGTATTGATGCTAAGGTTGTTATAGCTGGTGATCTAAATCTACCAGGTGTTCAGTGGTGTGGTGGGGTAGGAGCTACCAGCGGTCGCCAGGTTCTAGTATCGAATATAATTAATTTATGGTTCATTCAAGCAGTGAATGTGGGAACGAGAAAGGCATCGAGCGGAGTCAACAATACTCTTGATATTATT
Organism: Brachyptera putata; assembly: GCA_907164805.1. Taxonomy (NCBI): domain Eukaryota; kingdom Metazoa; phylum Arthropoda; class Insecta; order Plecoptera; family Taeniopterygidae; genus Brachyptera; species Brachyptera putata. The sequence goes on along the minus strand of OU015470.1, from coordinate 695,471 downwards.
CTAGTACGTCCGGTTGATATGTGGATAAAAACAGCCGTATTGGAGGGAATCAGTGATCACATGATTCCAATTGTGGATCTAAATGTATGCAGTCACACTCAAGGGCATCACAAATCAGATAAAATTGTGTGGAACTACAAAAAAGCTAAAAAAAATGAGATAAGAGAGGAATTGATAAAACTATATACTGAATGGGAGAAAATTGGGGTTCAGTAAATTGATAACATGTGGGATGCATTCAAGATTATATGTCATAAGGTGAAGATAAACTTCGTCCCGTTCAAGAGGGTGGGGGAAAATGCAGATCCACCTTACTATAATAAAAGAGTTAGAAATCTGAAAAGGAAAGGTAGAAAACTACACAATAAGAATAGGATTACTGGTGACATGGGAAATAAGTTGAAAGAAATTAGGAAAGACTTGAATGCAGCAGAAGATACAGCAAAGGAACAGTTTTTAATGAACATGTTTGATGAGAAAAATATTAATAAAAGTTGGGGTAATATGTACAGGTTCGTCAACTGTCAGAAAAGAAGTTTTAGAGATTTGCCCTCGTTGATTGATTGTATTGGAAATGAGTTTATCACGGACTATGAAAAAGCGGAAGCACTAAATAATCAGTATGAGAGTTTTTTTATAAAAAAGAGGGTAATACGGGATATAAGGTGAATATAGAAAACAAACAGATTGGTATAGACGTGTTTGATATACCTATTTCTGTTATCCAAAACATAATAGATAAATTGAAGAATAACAAATCCCCAGGGCAGGATGGAATCATGAATAACTTTGTTAAATTGGGAGGAGATATTATGACAAAGTATCTCAAACGACTGTTTGATGCATCAATAAAGACTAGTTATGTACCAAAGAATGGAAACATTCCATAGTCATACCGATACACAAAGGTGGAGAGAGAGGACGAGTAGAAAACTATAGGCCTATTAGTCTGACTTCATCAATTTGTAAAATCATGGAGAGGGTAGTTGAATGTTACATTAAACGAGAACTAGATGATAAGCTACTAATAACAGACAAACAACATGGTTTCAGAAAGGGATTTTCTTGTGAGACTCAGCTACTTGGGTTTGTACAGGACTTGGCTGAATATGTTGATGCCGGGAAAGTTACCGATGCAGTCTTTCTTGACTTTGCAAAGGCTTTTGATACTGTTACACATGAGATTCTAATGGAAAAGATTTCGGCACATATAGAAAATAGATATTTAGTGAATTGGATTGGCAACTTTCTACAAGACAGATTGCAAAGAGTTAAAGTAGGGGAAACGTTTTCTGATTGGGTGAATATTACTTCTGGTGTTCCTCAAGGAAGTGTTTTAGGCCCGTTGCTCTTCACTATTTACATCAATAATATCAATGTTGGATTAAATTCCAAACTGCGGCTATTTGCGGATGATGTTGTCTTGTATAAAGTAATATCGTGTAAAAATGATGAAATAGCACTCCAGGTTGACTTAACAAAAATTGGTGATTGGGTCTCAATAAATAAAATGGATTTGAATATAGAAAAATGTAAAATAGTACGTTTCAAGAGAAACAGAGATAAAACTCAGCCTGAGTACCGGTACTTCATTAAAAATGCTCAATTGGGAATTTCAAACCAATACAAGTACCTGGGAGTGATATTTGAAGAAAGTTTGGAATGGAGCTCGCAAGTAGCTAGTGTCACAAAGAAGGCTATCCAAAATTTAAATTTTGTTATGAGAAACAACTGGAACTGGAAAGGAACTGGAAAGGAAGTGAAAAACAAAGCATACACCTCACTCGTGAGACCCATTGTTGAATATGGAAGTGCAATCTGGGATCCATATAAGTTACGGGAGATAGCTGCAATAGAGAAAGTTCAAAGATTGGCTGCTAGAAGGGTGTTGAATAGAGTGCACAGATGGACATACAAGAGAGACGGCTCAGGAATAATGCGAAAAGAATGGGACAGTGTTAGTGAAATGTTGAAAGAGCTTCAGTGGACATCACTGGAGGAAAGACGAAAAATTACAAGGTTGTGTAATATGAACAAGGCAGTTGAAGGAAACGGTGGATGGAAAGAATTAAACAGTAAACTCGTTAAAGCAAGCTATATTGGAAGAGCAGATCATTTATTCAAGATGGAATGTTCTGAAGCAAAAATAAATGTTGGACATTACTCTTTCATAAACCGGACAGTCAGAGAATGGAACAAACTGAAGAAAGAAGTATTTGAAGGGGAGAGGATATCAAACAAAATATTCAGAAAGAGAATACAGGAAAAAGGAACTTTGAAATAGTGCTGTTTATTGTTTTGTTGTTGTTATGTTGTCATGTTATATTTTCATTATCTTGAGTGTTTTCGTTTTTTTTTTTTTTAGACTTGTCATATGAATGTACTTATAGTTTAGGGCCATCACCACCGCATCATTATGTATGCATTTGTGATTACATTGAATAAAATGAATAAAATAAAATAGAAGCATCTAAGAAGCAGGGGTTCAAATATTTCAACTCGGGTGGTGCGCATGCGCCGTAGAAACGAGGTACAGAAAAACCAGGGTCACTATATTGAGGGACAGAAAAGCCAAGTACACAATATCAAGGTACACTTTCACCATATGAGAGCTCGTTCTGCTTTTATACAAGGTACACAAAATCAAGGGACACCATCCACAACTGGGGTTTCGTTAATTTGAAGTACAGTATATTAAAGTACACTATATGCAATTCGAGTGTCACAAAAACAAAGTACAGAAAAACCTCCGATATTTTCAAGGTACAGTTTCTCCACTTGGACACAAATCTTTTCAAGGCACACTATATCGAGGTACAGTTTCCACATTTTCAAGGGACAGAAAAGCAAAGTACAGTATATCAATGGTCACAATACTAGTACCCAGTTCAAAACGAATGGAGGGCAGCACAATTCAGCTCAAAACGCCTGATCATTTTCTTCTGAAATTCGAATAGGGCGGAGCCAACTTGACGGAGCCCCCGATTTTCCTCCTGGGATCCTCCATCCTTCACCTTGAGCTAATCGCTGCTCAGCTCCCGCTGGTTGCATCCCTCTTGTCACTCAGTTGGAGGTGGTTCTCTGGATCGACTCGATGCCACTCTGCCGTCCTTCACCAGCTGGAACTACCTGGGGGGCCTTCATAAACCCCACACATCTAATTCAAGTGACCCCTCACAATAAGAATACAATACACGTTAATCCAATTGAAGGTTCCAGGGGAAATACATGTTCTCATCAAGTATAATAATTCCATACATCGTAAGATTTATCTAGAAAGGTCATTTTGTTGAATAGAAAAGAGAATCATCCTATCATAATAATTCACACATTAATGATGTATGGAAAATAAGTGAAAAATGTCACAATAAGCACATGTAATTGTAATTGTCACTGCGCTTATGAATTAACCGTCACATCAGTGTTCATAGTGACAACAATGTCATGCTCAGTATATTGGAGATTATCTTTCTTCTGGATATCTTTCATTCTTCAATACTATAACTTGTATAACTAGCTCACTATAACTAGCACTTCTAGACAATAGGAGATTCACATGGTCCATTCCTTGGACCATCGCCATCCGACTTCTCTGGCCGCGATCAACTGTTGTAGACTTTTTAAAAAATTATGTATTCCCAAACATCGTGAAATAAAATTTGAAGTGAATTTTGATAGCAATGTAGACTTGATTATACTATGACGGGTTCAGTGAATACTGGAGGTTATTCTTATTCAACAATAAAGAACACAAGATATAAAGTTAACTGGTGGTTATATTCGGTGAAATAACATACAATGTTCATGGCCAAGAGATGCCATGATCTGGCCCGGATGGCGACCAAAAGTGTACTGCAAACAAAAGCTTATCCTATAACTACAAAAGGGAAGTTGTCCAACAAGGGAGGACACTAGTTTAGCGGAAGGCTGCTAGAGGGCGCGCAATATCCTGATTTGAGCGCCCTCAACATTTACTGATACTACAATTTAATTAAACCGCTCACACTCGACCATCCTACAAATTAATCGTCCTCGATTAGGTGAGTGACGACTCTGAAAACAAGTTATAAATGACAGACGTGAACTAACGAATAAAATAAAGTTACGTCAATATGCTTACAGAAGGCAATAATCAAAGAAAATATACAAGGAAACAAAGCAGTCTAAAAATAATCCCTAAGATGAGCCGGCTCCCTTCGGAGTCGCTTCGTTCCACGGGTAGGGGCTTCCAGGTTCAAGTCATCATAGCTGACTGGTGTCTCTGAGCAGACCGGAACAATGGGCGGCTCAGTGGTAACTTGGGCTGCGCTCGGTTCGATAGGGTCAGCGGACTGGTTGGAACGCATTGGGCTCCCCTTCGGATGCTTGCTCGCCAGGGCACTTCCACCCTTTAAGCTGGGAGGTGTGGGCAGTGGAGGCATAGTATGACCCTGGAGTGTTCTCTTCCAGTTGCGTCACGCGATAGGTGTCGCCAGGTAGGACCTCGGTCACAACAAGTGGTCCGCGGTACTTCGGTTGGGTCTTTGTGGGCTGACCGGTGTGAACGGGAGCTCGGCGCATGAAAACTACTTCGCCGACATCATACTTCGGACCTATGATGCGTTTCTCGTTGTAGCGTTGGCTCCACTTCTCTTGCTGTTGGCAAATCTTTTCTGTTGCCACTGCTTGGAGTTTTGACGTAGCAGTCCAATGGTCGGGCTCGATAGCTGTGGCGGCCCGGAGGGCGCCATCATGAAACCTTGGTTGGTAACCGTACAGTAATTGGAACGGGGTCTTGCCGGTCGTCTTATTGATGGTGCAGTTGAGATCCCTCTCGATGGTTTTAAGGTTGGCGTCCCAGTCTCGGTGCGAAGGGTGCTGAGTGGCAATGGCGATTACTGGGGTGAGCATCTGGTTCACCCGCCCAACCTGACCATTAGCCTGGGGATGTCGGAATTGATGAAAGAAATTAATGCTGCCGTGAGCTTCTCACGAAAGGACCTAGGTGATCCAAGTGGATGGTTTCGAATGGGCGAGATGCAACGGGAATTGGGTGCAAGTATCCTCGCCCCTTTCCTCGGGGGACTTTGTGTAGAAGGCAGTCAAAGCACTGACTAATGTGTTGCCGGACATAGCGACGAACACCAGGAAACCAGTAATTCTCTAGGATTAGGGCGACTGTGCGATCGAGAGCAAAGTGGCCCATAAGGTCGTGACACTTGACCACAATGGACTTCCTGAAGGAGGACGGAATAACGAAGAGGAATCGTTCATCCTTTCCCTCACCCGTGACCTTACACAATTTACCGTTGCGGAGGACTACGTATTTTACTAGTGTCTTCTCAGCTGTTGATCTCTCCGAGGGGTCCTTCCTCAATATTTCCACTCGTTGCTTCAATTCATGGTCACTCATCTGGATTGTAAGGACTTGATCCTCAAGGCTCATGGTGACCAGGACGTCAAATTGGTGCTGGATCGCTTCTTCCATGGTGTCCTATTCTTCTCCTATCGGGGCTCGACTTAGGGCGTCGACGTGGCTCATCTTCACGCCAGGACGATGCTTTATTTCGACAATATCGTATTCTTGAACCAAATTATACCAACGCGCAATCTGAGGATTCATGGTTCGCTTGGCGTTAAGGGAACAAGTGCGCGGCCATTTAACATGTAAAAACACATATTTTTAGGAACCATTATCTCTGAAATGGCTAGAACTATGATGATGAGATTTTTTGTACATGACAATACATACATTAGGAATAGTTTCCAACTAGATCAAACCTATATTCCCATTTTTTCTTGCAGAAAAAATTTAAAAGTGCAATAGCGTAATATAGAAAATTTAGCACCACACATTGACAAGGTAAATTATTATTAAAACCTGAAATAGTGGATGAATCATAATAATGTAGTACAGATTCATTCCAAATAATGTCATAAACTCCCAGAAAAAAAATCAGAACAATATCTCAGATACTTTATGAGATAATGGTTCCCAAAGTTGAAAATAATAAGAACTGAGTAAATGGGGTTCAAAACTGATGCACAACAATGCCTCTGTGTAATAGCTGTATCTAACACTCACTGTTGGACGGTCTCTATCTAATACGGGAAATACTAATTTAAAAATTATATGATCATTTTAATCGCAAAATCATATACATGATGATTTTTTATGATCACAAAAGTACATAAAAGAAAAAGAAAAAAAAAAAAAAAAGAAAAAAAAAAAAATCACGGTGCACTTGTTCCCTTAAGGTAAACGAGCGACTGGCAATCGGTGATTATGGTGAACGGGATGCCTAATAGGAACTGACGGAGTCTATCCAGTGTCCAAACGATAGCTGCCAGTTCTAGCTTGCTCGAGTGGTACATCCGTTCTGCATCCGTGGTTCGCTTACTCACGCAGTAGACTAAGTGCATTTTCTTATCATCTCCTTCTTGCAACATCATACCTGCAATGCCATCAGCGCTGGCGTCGGTGCGAGCTGATGCACTGTACAGCTGCAGGGTTGGAGCCGAAGTCAGCTCTGTCTTTAACAAGGTGAAGGCTTTCTCTTGCTCCTGACCCCAAACGAACAGCTCGCCCTTCTTGGTCAGTCGTCTCAACGATTCGGATTTAGCAGCATATCCAGAAATAAAACGCCGAAAGAAACTTGACAACCCATTGAAACGCCGTACTTCATGGACGTTTCGCGGCCTTGGGAACTGGCTTATGAACTCCAACTTCTTTCGTCCGGGTCGGATGCCCTCGGGGGAGACGGAGAATCCCAGGTACTCGATCTGCCTCCTTCCGAACGAGCATTTTCTAATACGGAGAGTAAAACGTGCCTTATGTAAGGCGTCGAACACCAACCGTAGCCGTGCAATCTCTCGCTGGAATCAGAAGATCGTCCAAATAGCACATCACTATGGTGTTGCGCAGCGGACCCAAAGCCTTGTGCATGGCCCGCTGGAACTCGGCAGGTGCGTTTGTGAGGCCGAATATGAGGCGCTCAAATTGGCCAGTCTCGTCAGGAGTGATGAATGCCGTCTTTCTCTTACTTTCCTCGCTCAGACCCCGTTTACATTACTACCATCCTACTACAGTAGGGTTACTAGAGTAAATGGGCAGTAACTAATATTGCGTTCACACGGAAAAAATATAGGTTCATGGTTACTAGACGTTTTAGTTACATATTTTACCGCGTGAGTGTGTTTTGACACATTTCGTCGACGCCATCTTGTAATTATTCTACCAAAACGTATCCTAGCGCAAAGACTTCCTACGAGGCTACGATCGTACCAACCTATGAGCGTTCATACGGGTACATCTACTACAGTAACCCTACTAACGAGAGTAAGTTGACTGTAGTAGCTTTTGTTACGAGCGTAGCCACTATTTGGTGTTCACACACGGTCACTTACGATCGTAGATCGGGTTACTAGAGTAGTTGAGTAGTAATGAAAACGGGGTCTCAGTGGTATCTGCAGGTATCCATGAGCAAGGTCGAGTACTGTGAACAGCTTGCAGTCAGACAGCTGCTCGTCCATGTTGGGCAAAGGAAACTTGTCCTTTATGGTCTGCTGATTTAGTTTCCGGAAATCAACAACCAGACGTTTTTCCCCTGTCTGCACCCCCATGAGCAAGACCGTGACAACACAATGATATTATGCAAATCTTCACTGTCACGTTTACAATTACATATGTCATAACAAATAACCTTCTTGGACCCCCCTAGCCACTGGTTGGACTTGAGACCCTGAGTTGCAGTAGATAGGGACCACGCATCATGTCTCCCCTACCTTCTTGGCGTAGGCCCACTGCTAGAATTGATACACGAAGTATTGCAAGTGACTGATGAGCTCAACATGAGCGTGACCATGCTCGAAGCTCCAAACAGTCACCAACAGTTTCACATAATTGTATGTATATTCATTCACTTATCTGTTAGTTTCACTCGTTATCTATATTTCTCATGTTTTCAAGTCCCGTTAGTTTCGCCATGTCAAGATCATGCGATATTGCAAGTAGGTTACCGATTGCCTTCAGCCTAGAATAATCAAGATTTCGCGGGTCTTATATCCGCGAACCACAACCCTTCTTTTTACTTGTTTATATTAGAATAGTTTATAAATAAGCTTGCACGGGAAGTCTTAACTCAACTTCATAACTATGACCACGCATCCTCCCGTTAATTGTAAGTATCTTTTGTTATTATTACTAGTTATCAAGTTAGATTTCATGGTTGAATAAAATAAGGTTAATTTTCATGTTCTCTGTGTATATTTCCGTGCCCGCTTCACAGCAACGAACCCTTGCACAACCAGTTCCTTATTATTAGTCCCAGGTTCCACTCCTGAGTGGTGACAGAGATAATACTATTAAGCAAAGGCCAAGTGCTATACAGTCTCAATGACAATCCCTCATTTCATCAATTACCGGTAACAGTGAAATGAATCTGTTAAAAGTTGTGGACCAAAAGACCAGAACTTACAAACATTTATCAAATTACAACATACCGGTATAAAGCATGACACAGATATGACAAACTAGAAATCTCTCAAATAGGTTCTGGTAGCAATTGGAAGGAAGGAACGGAGACATTAACAATAAAGAAATCAGTGTTGAAAGAAGTGCGTTTATTTCAAGGCAATAATACGTGAGGTACAGTTATTGTTGTCCGGGTCAGCAACAGTCTGAAAGCAACAAACAGCCAGGGTTAATGTCAGCGTACACACAACGTTCTCAGTACAGGGAGCGGGACAATCAGTCGGCAATATATAATTCAATTTTAGGTCACGATGCAGTGATACCAACAGACTTCATCATAACGACTTTCAAGTGAGATATTCCGAGGTCAGAATCTCATCACTTTTATATCGAACCATACAAAACAACAATCCTACAAACAGATAGGAATTATCATGAGTGAGGTGGCATTCGCTTCTCGCAAATATCAATACACCTTGGGAACTATTATAAATGCTTGTGTGAAATATGTCATTTGCGTCTGGATATCCTTGAATAATATATAAATTCTTTATTCATTTAAAATAAAGACTCTGCCTTTTGAAGACGGTTGCCTATGGACACAGAATAGAAAAAAATAACGAATATAACAAATTAGTGAATGGTACAGAAAAATAATGATAATGTTTAGCTAAATTCTGGAAAAAAAAAGTTTTGTAGTTGATTAATCAATTATTTAGAAAAAGAATAGTAAAAAATAAGAAAATACACATGATATAAGAAAAAAAATGGCTACACACTGAATTAATTCAAATTATATAAATGGTTTCTAAAAATTGAAATGGATCCTTTTAAGGCTAAAAGAGTTAATGAATAAATGAAACTATTACTAATATTGAATCTTTTACAAAATTCAACGGAGAAGTGAGGACTCTACTCAACACTTGCTACGTAAACATCAACTGCAACACAATATCGATACACCTTGGGAACTATTCTAAATGCTAGTGTGAAATATGTCATTTGCGTACGGATATCCCTGAATAAACACTACTACTCAACACTTGCTACGTAAACATCAACTGCAACACGATATCAATACACCTTGGGAACTATTATCAATGCTAGTGTGAAATATGTCATTTGCGTCCGGATATCCCTGAATAAACACCACTACTCAACACTTGCTACGTAAACATCAACGGTATCATATTATTGATTTGCAATGAGGTCTAGAATAACGCGGAACTTTGTGCTAGTGAAATAATCCAGTGAATCAGATAGGAGCGAACTCTTAGCAAACTCTTCACTCTTAGTTCAGAGAGCTAGGTTTATGTAATATCATCAGCGAAACTTGCAGTCATTCAGCCTACGCACACTGGGACGATAACCTTGATGGAAAAACGTTCCCAGGCAATCAGAGAATATACCTGCCTGAGATATCGTCATGGTTGACTATTTGATTTCGAGGGTCGACTTCAGAAAGTTCCAGTTTTACGGGACGGGATCATGATTTACCTTACACCTACGATGCTGTCCGATGTTCTGACAGACGTCACGGGGACAAGTTGTCATGGGAACCTAGCTTCAGTCGGGCAGTTCCCAAGTTCTGTCAGAACCCTAGTTCTTCAATGGTTATAGTCAGACATATGCTTGTCAACATATCATGTTAGCAGACGTTGTCTCACGTTTTGGTGCCCAGCCAGGTACAAGACATGGCCGGGGGATAAAACTGACGTATTGTCTACGAGACCAGACAGCGCTGTACAAGCCGTGGATATAAGCTTGACAGTGACTCTGGATAAGGCTTGATAACACAATACTCAACAGCAGCACGAGTGTGAGCAGTACTCCAAATGTCCCAGTCACAGGGTGGAGACGCGGACAAGCTGGTAATTGCAACAATGGTCTAGCGTCCGTGCAACATTGGTCACAATGAGGTGTGCCAGCGGATCTAGGACGCACACAGCCGTGTGATACCAGCGAGATAACTGTCGTCGCTCTCTGGTACACATGTCCGGATCCTATACGGCCAGACACGTGCGTTTTAAGGAGTCTTGTTCCTCTGCCTCCGGTTTATAATCCAGTCCTCCTTGGCATTGTCAGAGTCTGGAGCGTTAGCGGGGCTACCTCCTGCAGCTTACATCTCGTCAAACGCAACTGTATCGATCACGATTGAGAATGGGCAGATGGTTCCACACGTTCTCACCTAGTGTACGATTTACTCTCCTTCTCATCGACGTCCTCAAATGCTATTGGCCAGCAAGCAAGGTGCTTTTTAGAGAAGGGTCTTAAACCTAAGAGTGTATTACACGGCAGAGGCATCAATCACGATTGACAGAGCCGTGTTATTTCGCTTCCTCTCACCTAGTGAAATATTCCATCTCCTACTCATCAACGGCCTCAGAAGCTATTGTGAAGCAAGCAAGGGGATCTTTGTTCACCAGACAGAAATATCTATAATTCACTGTCCAAAGAGCTCAGCGAGGGCAAGTTTAAATCACGCGCTTTCATAGCAGCGCATATTCCATCAAGGTAATCATCATTCCTAGAAAGACAGATGAATCTACCTGTTTAGAATACAGTTCAGCTTGTGAATATGAGCTCAGTGCGTCTGTAGAATCAGAATCGAAATTCATACGAACGAGACTATTGATCATCATTGCTCAAAATCGTCACACTGCACATTCATGTCCGTACTTGGCGTACGTAGGGCCACTTAGCGCAACAGCGTGTTAATATCCACAGATTAAACGGCACGACGGTCACTCGAGTACCCAAGTGCAGCTGGACTGTGGATTCTTGCTCAACGCAATATCAACAACAATGCTAGTAACTAGCCATGTAGCTGGACAGTGTATTATCAAGGTATCTGTCAACACGAGATAACATAGCGAGTACAGTCTTTCGATCAAGTAACTATGGTTACCAGTCCAAGATTGAACTATAACACCGCTATAGAGCAGAATCTTCGATTCATAAAACCACCATGAAACTAAATGTCATGATTAATGGAAGTATGAAATCTGAGCCCTACTTATAAGCTACATGGTGCACTCTTCAAGACATGAACTCACCTTCTGTGTTGCCATGACGTCCACCGACCGGAGATCCAGCCCGCGGTGTCAAAACAAGACCTGCAATCACAGAACGACATTCTTCAATCACCCAGCCACGACTGGTTGCCTGCGTGTTACCAAGGAAACCGCGAGTGCATCAGTTCTGTCAGAATCCTAGATCTTCAATGGTGAGTCAGACATATGCTCGTAAGTATTCATCACTCAGAACTGCTCCCAAGAAACGACAGACAGGTCACGATGTAGTGATACCAACAGACTTCATCATAACGACTTTCAAGTGAGATATTCCGAGGTCAGAATCTCATCACTTTTATATCGAAACCATACAAAACAACAATCCTACAAACAGATAGGAATTATCATGTTTGAGGTGGCATTCGCTTCTCGCAAATATCAATATACCTTGGGAACTATTATAAATGCTAGTGTGAAATATGTCATTTGCGTACGGATATCCCTGAATAAACACTACTACTCAACACTTGCTACGTAAACATCAACTGCATCATATTATTGATTTGCTTCTAGAATATAGAGAAGTGAGGAGAGCTTGCAACGAGGTCTAGAATAACGCGGAACTTTGTGCTAGTGAAATAATCCAGTGAATCAGATAGGAGCGAAAGACATATGCTTAGTATTATATCACAGAGTTCAATTGAACTATAATATCATCACATTACACTGATTAAAATCACTTCACAGACCAATAATCGTTTGTAGCCCCGTCATGGCAAGCGGAACGGCATTAAAAGGTGCCTCATAAACAACATTCGACACAGTAATTCAGATTGACTGGGACGTCGATGGAAATAATCATCGGCACCAGTGGCGGAACTCTACCGTTACCTAGTTCACCTAGGGACGGGGCCCGCCCGCCAGCTCAAGGGGCCCTATTAAAATTTTTGTTTTTTCCTGCTGAATGCACGAGATGTGCCATTTTATAATATACTTGTATACTTTGCGGTGGCATTGAAAACAAAAGCAACAAATGTATTTGTTGACTTTTATATTTCCTAGAAAATTAGAAAGGAAGTCCACCATCTTTCAAGATTGGAAACAATTCGCGGAAAGGCCAGTATTCCGCTTCAGCTGCTTACTTTTTGAAATAACATGGTTTTAGAAATTCGAAAAGTGCCAACTGTATTAGAATTAGTCAGCTTGGTGTTCGTTCAATACACTGCTCTACCTCCGGGACATTTAGACGTGTGTATACTTCCCTCCTTTTGTTCTCAACTTTGCCAGTGAGTGTGCCAGGGGCCGAAAGGTCGTTTTCTACACTAAAAATTATAAAAAACTATTCAAGAAATTCGATGGGTGAAAAAAGACTCACGGAATTGGCTGTGTTGAATATAGAAGCCGCTAGGGCTAAACAAATGGACATTGACTGTGTCATAGACCGCTTTGCCGAAATGAAAGCTCGGAGGAAGCTCATCTAAAGGCAGGTAAGGTTATGTGATAATATATATATGTAGGTATATATAAAAAAAAAAATTATCTTTATTCCTCTCACAAGAAAATACGTGGTCAGGCTGGTGGAACATCTACCATCAGAAAAACTAGGGCGACAAATTCATAGATGCCGGCTGGCCAAACCTGACGTATCACTCAATTACTCACTCATGTAAATATATATAATTAGTTTATTAAGGTAAGGGGGCCTTCATCAGATTTTTTGCGGGCGGGCCCAGGAAACGAAGTTCCGCAACTGATCGGCACCATAATACACCTGTCAAGTACGTCGAGCCATCAGTTCAATTAGTGACAACACAAGTCATTCAGAAGAACGAAAGTTAATTGAAATTGGTAACATCATTTGACCCAACAGACTATTGCAAAGTCAATTTAAAACCACTGTTGCAACAAAAATTCTACAAAAACATTGGTTCAACGCCCCCACCAACAGCCAGGTTGTTTGGGGGTACAAATGAGCAGGGTGAACTATAATGTGTTGACGGGAGAAAGGACCCATGCCTTATGCAGGTCTCGAACCTGGTTGGTCAGGGCTTCGGAGAGCAACAATTGAAACATCTGTCACTATAGGTCTAAGTGAGCTGGAACAGGCAGTTTCATTGAAGCGTACGGCTAACATGATAGGCTGAATACCGCAGTGACTCAGACCAACATTCTCTTCACTCTTATTTCAGAGAGCTGAGTTGTAATATCATCAGCGAAACTTACAGTCATTCAGCCTACGCAAACTGGGACAATAACTTTGATGGAAAAACATTCCCAGGCAATTAGAGAATATACCTGCCTGAGATATCGTCATGGTTGACTATTTGATTTCGAGGGTCGACTTCAGAAAGTTCTAGTTTCACGGGACGGGATCATGATTTACTCTACACCTAAGATGCGGTCCGATGTTCTGACAGACGTCACAGGGACAAGTAACTTGCTTGCGCTGGAACATGGCTCGAGCTAATACGAGATAAGGGGGCTCTACCTTGCTTGCGTTAGAACATGGCTTGAGCTGATACGAGAGTAGGGGGCTTTACCTTGCTTGCGTTAGAACATGGCTTGAGCTGATACGAGAGAAGGGGGCTCTACCTTGCTTGCGCTAGAACATGGCTTGAGCTGATACGAGAGAAGGGGGCTCTACCTTGCTTGCACTAGAACATGGCTTGAGCTGATACGAGAGAAGGGGGCTCTACCTTGCTTGCGCTAGAACATGGCTTGAGCTAACACGAGAGAAGAGGGGCTTTACCTTGCTTGCGTTAGAACATGGCTTGAGCTAATACGAGAGAAGGGAGCTCTACCTTGCTTGCGGTAGAACATGACTTGAGCTGATACGAGAGAAGGGGGCTCTACCTTGCATGCGTTAGAACATGGCTTGAGCTAACACGAGAGAAGGGGGCTCTACCTTGCTTGCGTTAGAACATGGCTTGAGCTAACACGAGAGAAGGGGGCTCTACCTTGCTTGCGTTAGAACATGGCTTGAGCTAACACGAGAGAAGGGGGCTCTACCTTGCTTGCGCTAGAACATGGCTTGAGCCAATACGAGAGGAGGGATCTCTACCTTGCTTGCGTTAGAACATGGCTTGAGCTAATACGAGAGAAGGGGGCTCTACCTTGCTTGCGCTAGAACATGGCTTGAGCCAACACGAGAGAAGGGGGCTCTACCTTGCTTGCGTTAGAACATGGCTTGAGCTAATACGAGAGAAGGAAGCTCTACCTTGCTTGCGGTAGAGCATGACTTAGAGCTGATACGAGAGCAGGGGGCTTTACCTTGCTTGCGTTAGAACATGGCTTGAGCTAATACGAGAGAAGGGGGCTCTACCTTGCTTGCGCTAGAACATGGCTTGAGCTAATACGAGAGAAGGGGGCTCTACCTTGCTTGTGCTAGAACATGGCTTGAGCTAATGCGAGAGAAGGGGGCTCTACCTTGCATCCGCTAGAACATGGCTCAAGCTAATACGAGAGAAGCGGGATCTACCTTGCTTGCGCTAGAACATGGCTTGAGCTAACACGAGAGAAGGGGGATCTACCTTGCTTGCGTTAGAACATGGCTTGAGCAAATACGAGAGAAGGGGGCTCTACCCTGCTTTGCGCTAGAACATGGCTTGAGCTAATACGAGATAAGGGGGCTCTACCTTGCTTGCGCTAGAACATGGCTTGAGCTAATACGAGAGAAGGGGGCTCTACCTTGCTTGCGCTAGAACATGGCTCAAGCTAATACGAGAGAAGGGGGCTCTACCTTGCTTGCGTTAGAACATGGCTTGAGCTAATACGAGAGAAGGGGGCTTCACCTTGCTCGCGTTAGAACATGGCTCAAGCTAATACGAGAGGAGGGGGCGCTACCTTGCTTGCGTTAGAACATGGCTTGAGCTGATACGAGAGGAGGAGGCTCTACCTTGCTTGCGCTAGAACATGGCTTAGGCTAATACGAGAGAAGGGGGCTCTACCTTGCTCGCGTTAGAACATGGCTCAAGCTAATACGAGAGGAGGGGGCGCTACCTTGCTTGCGCTGGAACATGGCTTGAGCTGATACGTGAGAAGGGGGCGCTACCTTGAATGCGCTAGAACATGGTTTGAGCTGACACGAGAGAACAAGCTCTACCTTGCTTGCGTTAGAACATGGCTTGAGCTAATACGAGAGAAGGGATCTTTACCTTGCTTGCGTTAGAACATGGCTTGGGCTACGAGAGAAGAGTTGCCTGCGTTCCGCTCCTGAAGGCCATCAACCCTGTGAACAACGAGAACACATGAACAACCTCTCGTTCCACTCATCACACTCGTTCCCACGATGACCAATAGGTTCCGTCAGACAAATGCCTCTATAGTTTCACAAGTTGCCTGATCAAGACCACTTCAAGTACTATGAATACTTCTCATCACAGAAACCAGCAGGATTAGCGTTGATTCGTGTACGGGAGGAACCGCCACAAGGACTTGGCAATCTGCAGGTCAGAAGGGACGAAATATCAACACGACTTAATAACAGGTTTGTACACTTTGTTATTTAGCCAGCCCGTCAGATCATCATCCCGTACAGAACGCCCAGTAATAACCCCAACAAGACCGTTTACAATGCACATGACCAAGGTCACAAATGTCCTCTAGGAACAAGGAACAAAAACACACGTAAAGGTCATAAGCCAGTAACTCAGACTTCTCCCAACATCACCGGGCCTTGTCAACCCTCCAATGGAAACTGCAAATGTTTTAAATGAGAACTGTCATCATCGTTACCAACTAGCAGATAAGAGGTGCTAACTGGAACCTTTCACGATGCAACTCGAGTGCTAACTTCATGAGTGATAAGTTATACGCGGAACGGAGATCCCAACAAGGGGGAGATACTATCCAAGAGTTCACAATGTTCATCAGGGAACATTACGTTGTCTTTCATTCCATGTTCAGAAGACCATCGTGTGTATCATCACTTGAGCAATATGAACGTGATACCATCGCCAGATAGACATCACACGGAATAAGCCATCGGACGCTTTTATAAGGACAAACTAATCAAACACGAAATTAGGAATCTACCAGACAAGTGGCAGGTTCACTGAACTAATCAGAGGTGCCTGATCACATCTGGAACTTATTTATTTATTCTTCTATTGGGTTCAACGCGCGGCGCAATCAGGGTGAACTATAATGTGTCGACAGGAGAAAGGACCCACGCCTTATGCAGGTCTTGAACCTGGTTGGTCAGGGCTTCGGAGAGCAACAATTGAAGCATCTGTCACTATAGGTCTAAGTGAGCTGGACCAGGTAGTTTCATTGAAGCGTACGGCTAACATGATAGGCTGAATACCGCAGTGACTCAGACCAACATTCTCTTCACTCTTATTCCAGAGAGCTAGGTTTATGTAATATCATCAGCGAAACTTGGCAGTCATTCAGCCTACGCACACTGGGACAATAACTTTGATGGAAAAACGTTCCCAGGCAATCAGAGAATATACCTGCCTGAGATATCGTCATGGTTGACTATTTGATTTCGAGGGTCGACTTCAGAAAGTTCCAGTTTTACGGGACGGGATCATGATTTACCTTACACCAACGATGCTGTCCGATGTTCTGACAGACGTCACGGGGACAAGTTGTCATGGGAACCTAGCTTCAGTCGGGCAGTTCCCAAGTTCTGTCAGAACCCTAGTTCTTCAATGGTTATAGTCAGACATATGCTTGTCAACATATCATGTTAGCAGACGTTGTCTCACGTTTTGGTGCCCAGCCAGGTACAAGACATGGCCGGGGGATAAAACTGACGCATCGTCTAAGAGACCAGACAGCGCTGTACAAGCCGTGGATATAAGCTTGACAGTGACTCTGGATAAGGCTTGATAACACAACACTCAACAGCAACACGAGTGTGAGCAGTACTCCAAATGTCCCAGTCACAGGGTGGAGACGCGGACAAGCTGGTAATTGCAACAATGGTCTAGCGTCCGTGCAACATTGGTCACAATGAGGTGTGCCAGCTGATCGAGGACGCACACAGCCGTGTGATACCAGCGAGATAACTGTCGTCGCTCTCTGGTACACATGTCCGGATCCTATACGGCCAGACACGTGCGTTTTAAGGAGTCTTGTTCCTCTGCCTCCGGTTTATAATCCAGTCCTACTTGGCATTGTCAGAGTCTGGAGCGTTAGCGGGGCTACCTCCTGCAGCTTACATCTCGTCAAACGCAACTGTATCGATCACGATTGAGAATGGGCAGATGGTTCCACACGTTCTCACCTAGTGTACGATTTACTCTCCTTCTCATCGACGTCCTCAAATGCTATTGGCCAGCAAGCAAGGTGCTTTTTAGAGAAGGGTCTTAAACCTAAGAGTGTATTACACGGCGGAGGCATCAATCACGATTGACAGAGCCGTGTTATTTCGCTTACTCTCACCTAGTGAAATATTCCATCTCCTACTCATCAACGGCCTCAGAAGCTATTGTGAAGCAAGCAAGGGGATCTTTGTTCACCAGACAGAAATATCTATAATTCACTGTCCAAAGAGCTCAGCGAGGGCAAGTTTAAATCACGCGCTTTCATAGCAGCGCATATTCCATCAAGGTAATCATCATTCCTAGAAAGACAGATGAATCTACCTGTTTAGAATACAGTTCAGCTTGTGAATATGAGCTCAGTGCGTCTGTAGAATCAGAATCGAAATTCATACGAACGAGACTATTGATCATCATTGCTCAAAATCGTCACACTGCACATTCATGTCCGTACTTGGCGTACGTAGGGCCACTTAGCGCAACAGCGTGTTAATATCCACAGATTAAACGGCACGACGGTCACTCGAGTACCCAAGTGCAGCTGGACTGTGGATTCTTGCTCAACGCAATATCAACAACAATGCTAGTAACTAGCCATGTAGCTGGACAGTGTATTATCAAGGTATCTGTCAACACGAGATAACATAGCGAGTACAGTCTTTCGATCAAGTAACTATGGTTACCAGTCCAAGATTGAACTATAACACCGCTATAGAGCAGAATCTTCGATTCATAAAACCACCATGAAACTAAATGTCATGATTAATGGAAGTATGAAATCTGAGCCCTACTTATAAGCTACATGGTGCACTCTTCAAGACATGAACTCACCTCCTGTGTTGCCATGACGTCCACCGACCGGAGATCCAGCCCGCGGTGCCAAAACAAGACCTGCAATCACAGAACGACATTCTTCAATCACCCAGCCACGACTGGTTGCCTGCGTGTTACCAAGGAAACCGCGAGTGCATCAGTTCTGTCAGAATCCTAGATCTTCAATGGTGAGTCAGACATATGCTCGTAAGTATTCATCACTCAGAACTGCTCCCAAGAAACGACAGACAGGTCACGATGTAGTGATACCAACAGACTTCATCATAACGACTTTCAAGTGAGATATTCCGAGGTCAGAATCTCATCACTTTTATATCGAAACCATACAAAACAACAATCCTACAAACAGATAGGAATTATCATGTTTGAGGTGGCATTCGCTTCTCGCAAATATCAATACACCTTGGGAACTATTATAAATGCTTGTGTGAAATATGTCATTTGCGTCCGGATATCCCTGAATAAACACCACTACCATAGACTAAAGATATATACCCAAGACGATTCACGCAACGTTAAAAAAAGATTCATCCCCACTCTCATCCCCACTCCTTTATCCACGTAGTACCTTCAAGGCCCGCTACGAGTGCTGAAAATCGTTTCAGCGATTGTGCTGCAGTCGACGGTGATTGTACGAATTAAGTGTGTTTAACAGAAATCACATGTCGACGAGATAAGAAGTAGCTCTTTTCGTCGGGAAAGGCCACAATCGCACCAATTCACGGTCCCGAGCGACCGTCTCCCGTACTCATGACACTTGGCGAACACATGTCCCGACCCAGCCAGCGTAGACTAAGCGGCAAATATCAAAAGTACATCGACGCTTTCATTTTGAGGATTGTGACAGTAATTTGCTATCAAATAAAATGAGAATGGAACTAGAGACGATCGAACTCATCCTTCTTTGTCGCTCACTTTGTCAGAGAAGTCACTCAGAAATTAGCATTCTGCTCCCGATCTGCCCACAACTTGCAGCCGTCCGTGCATTTTATCCATTTTGAACAAAATGTTTTTTTGTTGTTTATGAACCATTAACTGATACAACTCATCAATACATGTTAATTTTTATTGAGAATTGTTCATGAAAATTTTCAACAAAATTCCAAATTTGATATTTTCAACAAAATTCCATTTTTGGTATCTTCAACAAACATTTCCAAAGAAAAATTCTGACGGGAATTTCCATCAAAAATATGTATAATAGTAAATTTTTAATTGTGTTAATGGAAATTTCCGATAAGTGGTCTACTGACATTATTATTTAACTAGGAAAACGCGTTATGTGTTTCCGCGTTGATGGATGAGCTAATAAGAATGACATTGAATTCTCTCAAAAAGTTATATCAAGTTGATTTTTTGACGGCATTCAAGTTAAAAATCCGTGGAAAAAGTCCGTGCATTTTATCCATTTTGAACAAAATGTTTTTTTGTTGTTTATGAACCATTAAGTGATACAACTCATCAATATATAATTGCTTTATTTCCAATTTTTTTCTACAAAATCATTACCTTATTATAAAGGTGTTGCGAAAATTATATGATAAAAATATGACTAATACACAAATGGAAAAAAAATATTACATATACACAATTTACTCCAACAACAATATAAGAAACCAATATTAACATCAATAACACAATATATATATATATATATATATATATATATATATATATATAAAAAAGATTAATTAAAATGAACCAAATACCTCACCCCACGAAACTAGTATCATATTGAATATAAGATAATTTCATACAATGACGATGGAATGTTATGGACATTGAATGTTATTACTCTTTTTGTTAATAATTTAGATGATGAAATTAGATATTTTGCTCGCTTCGCAGATTGATTTGTGATTTTGATTAGGTTTGTATCAACTTAAATTTTTATCAGCAAGATATTCCTCTATATTATAATGGGCTTTTTCTAATAAAAGACATTTTAATCTGTATTGAAAAGTTTCAAATTTTTCAATATTTTTAATATAATTCGGAAGTTTATTATATAATTTTTCATTTGTATAACTGGAGTTGATTTGTGTTAATTTAGATCGATATTTTTCAGAATGGAGATTTTCTTTCTGCCTCGTATCATGTTCATGTATGTTTTTATTTAAAGTTTGACTGTGAAGAAATATCTTTGTAATTAATATTGACTGCATTATATATATACTATGAAAAGTTAAAATTTTATGTTCTATAAAATGAGGTTTGCAGTGGGGTTTATTGGAAGAATTTTTTTCTTGTCTCAGACCTATAATATTTCTTATTGCTCGTTTTTGTAATCTGAAATTTTCAATTGAATCAGTGGAATAACCCCAAAATTCTATACCATACCGCATGTGCGATTCAAAAGCAGCAAAGTACACAAACACAAACAAAACGCTACCAATTTAAACTATTATTGGGGATTGAGATCCAATTATATTCATCGCTCATTCTCAATAATTTCTTCGATAATAAAGAAGGCTTTGTTTTAATCGTTCTTCATTAATTGGTGACACTTGTTGCTTGGATTTAATTGGTTTTCCTAATAGCTTTGAATGATGTATAAAAATATCATTATATATTTTTTTATATTAAAACGAGTGAATGGATTTCAGTGAAAGTTTGGAATCATATGTATCATTATTAAATTGAAATTCGGTGTGAATTTGAATTTTTTCGAAGGACATTTTTTGTACGAAAATTCTTCTCCGGCTTATTCTTATCGGTAATTTGGAAAATTAGTTTCTCAGAAGTGGTGCAATCGATTGCGCATAAAAATCAATGAGATTCAATCCAGATGATGACACTTGGGCATGCCAAGTTTCAATTGAATTTGAATTTTCGTTTTGACCTGTAGAGCGCGAAAAAAAAAAATTTTTGGCGAGTCTAGTTAAATTGAGTCTTCGCTTCGCTCATCCAATTATCAATCAGAAGTTTAATTTTATAAACTTTTATCGTTTATAATAATTACTATATTCAAATAATAATATTTAAATAATAATATTGAAATTTGTTGTAAATAATACCATTTCGGTCAGAATATTGCTTTGCTGATTTTATTCAATTCGGTATTGTTGAAAATATGTATTTTCATGAAAAAAAATGTATAATAGTGTGTATCGTTCATGTGTTTATACATTCAGTTAGTATTTGATTATTTTTGTAGAGATTTTATTTTTCAAATTCAAGTTGGTGCCATATCTCAAAACGTGAATGTACATTTTATGAAAATATACGCTATATATATATATGTACGTAAAATAAATATGTAAAATAAATAGTAAAATATATACGTAAAATATATACGCCGTAATACGGTACAGCCCCTGGTGGTCAATATGAATTGGGCCTGAAAACAGAAGTTATCATGTTTTACTACGTCATCAATAATTAACATTTGAAAAAGAAGAGAAAACAAGAATACGAATAAGATAAGTTCCATTGAAAAAGAATGTTCATAGACAGACACACGTGGTATACTTACACCTTATGAATGATTTATTATTAATGTTGTGATAACTCTACAGCTGGGCCGTAATTGAACAATCAGAAATTATGCAAAAGGAATTCCGACAAAGGAACCGTCAAACTCAGCTGTAGTTTGTGAGAAGGGGGGGGGGGGGGGGGGGGGAGCTTTATTATTGGTCGATTTGACATCACGGACGGTCTTATGACGAGAGACCGACTTGTGACGGCTGAGCCAAATTGACGTGCTTTAACATAGAAGTGCTCTGTCCAAAAGCCGGCGCTCTACTGCGGACTGCCGGTAATCGGGATGTGTGCTAATTCATCAACTTGAGTACTAGCAGCGTTAGTAGCGGGAGTTGTAGTAACTTGATGGTCATAATGGAAAATTCCACCCCCGCCATCAATTTATTTCATTCGCGTAAAGCCATATACATGGGACGTCTTGAGTATATATCTTTAGTCTATGCCACTACTCAACACTTGCTACGTAAACATCAACTGCATCATATTATTGATTTGCTTCTAGAATATAGAGAAGTGACGAGAGCTTGCAACGAGGTCTAGAATAACGCGGAACTTTGTGCTAGTGAAATAATCCAGTGAATCAGATAGGAGCGAAAGACATATGCTTAGTATTATATCACAGAGTTCAATTGAACTATAATATCATCACATTACACTGATTAAAATCACTTCACAGACCAATAATCGTTTGTAGCCCTGTCATGGCAAGCGGAACGGCATTAAAAGGTGCCTCATAAACAACATTCGACACAGTAATTCAGATTGACTGGGACGTCGATGGAAATAATCATCGGCACCAGTGGCGGAACTCTACCGTTACCTAGTTCACCTAGGGACGGGGCCCGCCCGCCAGCTTAAGGGGCCCTATTAAAATTTTTGTTTTTTCCTGCTGAATGCACGAGATGTGTCATTTTATAATATACTTGTATACTTTGCGGTGGCATTGAAAACAAAAGCAACAAATGTATTTGTTGACTTTTATATTTCCTAGAAAATTAGAAAGGAAGTCCACCATCTTTCAAGATTGGAAACAATTCGCGGAAAGGCCAGTATTCCGCTTCAGCTGCTTACTTTTTGAAATAACATGGTTTTGGAAATTCGAAAAGTGCCAACTGTATTAGAATTAGTCAGCTTGGTGTTCGTTCAATACACTGCTCTACCTCCGGGACATTTAGACGTGTGTATACTTCCCTCCTTTTGTTCTCAACTTTGCCAGTGAGTGTGCCAGGGGCCGAAAGGTCGTTTTCTACACTAAAAATTATAAAAAACTATTCAAGAAATTCGATGGGTGAAAAAAGACTCACGGAATTGGCTGTGTTGAATATAGAAGCCGCTAGGGCTAAACAAATAGACATTGACTGTGTCATAGACCGCTTTGCCGAAATGAAAGCTCGGAGGAAGCTTATCTAAAGGCAGGTAAGGTTATGTGATAATATATATATGTAGGTATATATAAAAAAAAAAAATTATCTTTATTCCTCTCACATGAAAATACGTGGTCAGGCTGGTGGAACATCTACCATCAGAAAAACTAGGGCGACAAATTCATAGATGCCGGCTGGCCAAACCTGACGTATCACTCAATTACTCACTCATGTAAATATATATAATTAGTTTATTAAAGTAAGGGGGCCTTCATCAGATTTTTTGCGGGCGGGCCCAGGAAACGAAGTTCCGCAACTGATCGGCACCATAATACACCTGTCAAGTACGTCGAGCCATCAGTTCAATTAGTGACAACACAAGTCATTCAGAAGAACGAAAGTTAATTGAAATTGGTAACATCATTTGACCCAACAGACTATTGCAAAGTCAATTTAAAACCACTGTTGCAACAAAAATTCTACAAAAACATTGGTTCAACGCCCCCACCAACAGCCAGGTTGTTTGGGGGTACAAATGAGCAGGGTGAACTATAATGTGTTGACGGGAGAAAGGACCCATGCCTTATGCAGGTCTCGAACCTGGTTGGTCAGGGCTTCGGAGAGCAACAATTGAAACATCTGTCACTATAGGTCTAAGTGAGCTGGAACAGACAGTTTCATTGAAGCGTACGGCTAACATGATAGGCTGAATACCGCAGTGACTCAGACCAACATTCTCTTCACTCTTATTTCAGAGAGCTGAGTTGTAATATCATCAGCGAAACTTACAGTCATTCAGCCTACGCAAACTGGGACAATAACTTTGATGGAAAAACATTCCCAGGCAATTAGAGAATATACCTGCCTGAGATATCGTCATGGTTGACTATTTGATTTCAAGGGTCGACTTCAGAAAGTTCTAGTTTCACGGGACGGGATCATGATTTACTCTACACCTAAGATGCGGTCCGATGTTCTGACAGACGTCACGGGGACAAGTAACTTGCTTGCGCTGGAACATGGCTCGAGCTAATACGAGATAAGGGGGCTCTACCTTGCTTGCGTTAGAACATGGCTTGAGCTGATACGAGAGTAGGGGGCTTTACCTTGCTTGCGTTAGAACATGGCTTGAGCTGATACGAGAGAAGGGGGCTCTACCTTGCTTGCGCTAGAACATGGCTTGAGCTGATACGAGAGAAGGGGGCTCTACCTTGCTTGCACTAGAACATGGCTTGAGCTGATACGAGAGAAGGGGGCTCTACCTTGCTTGCGCTAGAACATGGCTTGAGCTAACACGAGAGAAGGGGGCTTTACCTTGCTTGCGTTAGAACATGGCTTGAGCTAATACGAGAGAAGGGAGCTCTACCTTGCTTGCGGTAGAACATGACTTGAGCTGATACGAGAGAAGGGGGCTCTACCTTGCATGCGTTAGAACATGGCTTGAGCTAACACGAGAGAAGGGGGCTCTACCTTGCTTGCGTTAGAACATGGCTTGAGCTAACACGAGAGAAGGGGGCTCTACCTTGCTTGCGCTAGAACATGGCTTGAGCTAATACGAGAGGAGGGATCTCTATCTTGCTTGCGTTAGAACATGGCTTGAGCTAATACGAGAGAAGGGGGCTCTACCTTGCTTGCGCTAGAACATGGCTTGAGCCAACACGAGAGAAGGGGGCTCTACCTTGCTTGCGTTAGAACATGGCTTGAGCTAATACGAGAGAAGGGAGCTCTACCTTGCTTGCGGTAGAGCATGACTTAGAGCTGATACGAGAGCAGGGGGCTTTACCTTGCTTGCGTTAGAACATGGCTTGAGCTAATACGAGAGAAGGGGGCTCTACCTTGCTTGCGCTAGAACATGGCTTGAGCTAATACGAGAGAAGGGGGCTCTACCTTGCTTGCGCTAGAACATGGCTCAAGTTAATACGAGAGGAGGGGGCTCTACCTTGCTTGCGCTAGAACATGGCTTGAGCTAATACGAGAGAAGGGAGCTCTACCTTGCTTGTGTTAGAACACGGCTTATAGCTGATACGAGAGAAGGGGGCTCTACCTTGCTTGTGCTAGAACATGGCTTGAGCTAATGCGAGAGAAGGGGGCTCTACCTTGCATCCGCTAGAACATAGCTCAAGCTAATACGAGAGAAGCGGGATCTACCTTGCTTGCGCTAGAACATGGCTTGAGCTAACACGAGAGAAGGGGGATCTACCTTGCTTGCGTTAGAACATGGCTTGAGCTAATACGAGAGAAGGGGGCTCTACCTTGCTTGCGTTAGAACATGGCTTGAGCTAACACGAGAGAAGGGGGCTCTACCTTGCTCGCGTTAGAACATGGCTCAAGCTAATACGAGAGGAGGGGGCGCTACCTTGCTTGCGTTAGAACATGGCTTGAGCTGATACGAGAGAAGGGGGCTCTACCCTGCTCGCGTTAGAACATGGCTCAAGCTAATACGAGAGGAGGGGGCGCTACCTTGCTTGCGCTGGAACATGGCTTGAGCTGATACGTGAGAAGGGGGCGCTACCTTGAATGCGCTAGAACATGGTTTGAGCTGACACGAGAGAACAAGCTCTACCTTGCTTGCGTTAGAACATGGCTTGAGCTAATACGAGAGAAGGGATCTTTACCTTGCTTGCGTTAGAACATGGCTTGGGCTACGAGAGAAGAGTTGCCTGCGTTCCGCTCCTGAAGGCCATCAACCCTGTGAACAACGAGAACAACACATGAACAACCTCTCGTTCCACTCATCACACTCGTTTCCACGATGACCAATAGGTTCCGTCAGACAAATGCCTCTATAGTTTCACAAGTTGCCTGATCAAGACCACTTCAAGTACTATGAATACTTCTCATCACAGAAACCAGCAGGATAAGATTTGATTCGTGTACGGGAGGAACCGCCACAAGGACTTGGCAATCTGCAGGTCAGAAGGGACGAAATATCAACACGACTTAATAACAGGTTTGTACACTTTGTTATTTAGCCAGCCCGTCAGATCATCATCCCGTACAGAACGCCCAGTAATAACCCCAACAAGACCGTTTACAATGCACATGACCAAGGTCACAAATGTCCTCTAGGAACAAGGAACAAAAACACACGTAAAGGTTATAAGCCAGTAACTCAGACTTCTCCCAACATCACCGGGCCTTGTCAACCCTCCAATGGAAACTGCGAATGTTTTAAATGAGAACTGTCATCATCGTTACCAACTAGCAGATAAGAGGTGCTGACAGGAACCCTCCACGATGCAACTCGAGTGCCAACTTTATGAGTGATAAGTAATACGCAGAACGGAGATCCCAACAAGGGGGAGATACTATCCAAGAGTTCACAATGTTCATCAGGAAACATTGCGTTGTCTTTCATTCCATGTTCAGAAGACCATCGTGTGTATCATCACTTGAGCAATATGAACGTGATACCATCGCCAGATAGACATCACACGGAATAAGCCATCGGACGATTTTATAAGGACAAACTAATCAAACACGAAATTAGGAATCTACCAGACAAGTGGCAGGTTCACTGAACTAATCAAAGGTGCCTGATCACATCTGGAACTTATTTATTTATTCTTCTATTGGGTTCAACGCGCGGCGCAATCAGGGTGAACTATAATGTGTCGACTGTAGAAAGGACCCACGCCTTATGCAGGTCTCGAACCTTGTTGGTCAGGGCTTCGGAGAGCAACAATTGAAGCATCTGTCACTATAGGTCTAAGTGAGCTGGAACAGGTAGTTTCATTGAAGCGTACGGCTAACATGATAGGCTGAATACCGCAGTGACTCAGACCAACATTCTCTTCACTCTTATTCCAGAGAGCTAGGTTTATGTAATATCATCTGCGAAACTTACAGTCATTCAGCCTACGCACACTGGGACGATAACCTTGATGGAAAAACATTCCCAGGCAATTAGAGAATATACCTGCCTGAGATATCGTCATGGTTGACTATTTGATTTCGAGGGTCGACTTCAGAAAGTTCCAGTTTTACGGGACGGGATCATGATTTACCTTACACCAACGATGCTGTCCGATGTTCTGACAGACGTCACGGGGACAAGTTGTCATGGGAACCTAGCTTCAGTCGGGCAGTTCCCAAGTTCTGTCAGAACCCTAGTTCTTCAATGGTTATAGTCAGACATATGCTTGTCAACATATCATGTTAGCAGAAGTTGTCTCACGTTTTGGTGCCCAGCCAGGTACAAGACATGGCCGGGGGATAAAACTGACGTATCGTCTAAGAGACCAGACAGCGCTGTACAAGCCGTGGATATAAGCTTGACAGTGACTCTAGATAAGGCTCGACAACTGGTGATGTTATGGCTCAAGCTGGTACGAGAGAAGGGGGCTCTACCTTGCTTGCGCTAGAACATGGCTTATACGAGAGAAGGGGGCTCTACCTTGCTTGCGTTAGAACATGGTTTAGAGCTAATACAAGAGGAGGGAGCTTTACCTACCTTGCGCTGGAACATGGCTCAAGCTAATACGAGAGGAGGGGGCTCTACCTTGCTTGCGCTAGAACATGGCTTAGGCTAATACGAGAGAAGGGGGCTCTACCTTGCTTGCGCTAGAACATGGCTCAAGCTAATACGAGAGAAGGGAGCTCTAACTTGCTTGCGCTAGAACATGGCTTGAGCTAATACGAGAGAAGGGGGCTTTACCTTGCTTGCGCTAGAACATGACTTGAGCTAACATGAGAGAAGGGGGCTCTACCTTGCTTGCGCTAGAACATGGCCTGAGCTAATACGAGAGAAGGGGGCTCT
The DNA here is from genome assembly GCA_907164805.1 of Brachyptera putata. Taxonomy (NCBI): domain Eukaryota; kingdom Metazoa; phylum Arthropoda; class Insecta; order Plecoptera; family Taeniopterygidae; genus Brachyptera; species Brachyptera putata. The sequence goes on along the minus strand of OU015470.1, from coordinate 667,293 downwards.
ACATTGCTTGCGTTAGAACATGGCTTGAGCTAATGCGAGAGAAGGGGGCTCTACCTTGCTTGCGTTAGAACATGGCTTGAGCTAATACGAGAGAAGGGGGCTCTACCTTGCTTGCATTAGAACATGGCTTGAGCTAATACGGCCCCCTTCTCTCGTATAGAAAGGTTAATTGAAATTGGTAACATCATTTGACCCAACAGACTATTGCAAAGTCATTTTAAAACCACTGTTGCATCAAAAATTCTACAAAAACATTGTTTCAACGCCCCCACCAACAGCCAGGTTGTTTGGGGGTACAAATGAGCAGGGTGAACTATAATGTGTTGACGGGAGAAAGGACCCACGCCTTATGCAGGTCTCGAACCTAGTTGGTCAGGGCTTCGGAGAGCAACAATTGAAGCATCTGTCACTATAGGTCTAAGTGAGCTGGAACAGGTAGTTTCATTGAAGCGTACGGCTAACATGATAGGCTGAATACCGCAGTGACTCAGACCAACATTCTCTTCACTCTTATTCCAGAGAGCTAGGTTTATGTAATATCATCAGCGAAACTTGCAGTCATTCAGCCTACGCACACTGGGACGATAACCTTGATGGAAAAACATTCCCAGGCAATTAGAGAATATACCTGCCTGAGACATCGTCATGGTTGACTATTTGATTTCGAGGGTCGACTTCAGAAAGTTCCAGTTTTACAGGACGGGATCATGATTTACTTTACACCTACGATGCTGTCCGATGTTCTGACAGACGTCACGGGGACAAGTTGTCATGGGAACCTAGCTTCAGTCGGGCAGTTCCCAAGTTCTGTCAGAACCCTAGTTCTTCAATGGTTATAGTCAGACATATGCTTGTCAACATATCATGTTAGCAGAAGTTGTCTCACGTTTTGGTGCCCAGCCAGCTACAAGACATGGCCGGGGGATAAAACTGACGTATTGTCTATGAGACCAGACAGCGCTGTATAAGCTTGACAGTGACTCTAGATAAGGCTCGATAACACAACACTCAACAGCAACACGAGTGTGAGCAGTACTCCAAATGTCCCAGTCACAGGGTGGAGACGCGGACAAGCTGGTAATTGCAACAATGGTCTAGCGTCCGTGCAACATTGGTCACAATGAGGTGTGCCAGCTGATCGAGGACGCACACAGCCGTGTGATACCAGCGAGATAACTGTCGTCGCTCTCTGGTACACATGTCCGGATCCTATACGGCCAGACACGTGCGTTTTAAGGAGTCTTGTTCCTCTGCCTCCGGTTTATAATCCAGTCCTACTTGGCATTGTCAGAGTCTGGAGCGTTAGCGGGGCTACCTCCTGCAGCTTACATCTCGTCAAACGCAACTGTATCGATCACGATTGAGAATGGGCAGATGGTTCCACACGTTCTCACCTAGTGTACGATTTACTCTCCTTCTCATCGACGTCCTCAAATGCTATTGGCCAGCAAGCAAGGTGCTTTTTAGAGAAGGGTCTTAAACCTAAGAGTGTATTACACGGCAGAGGCATCAATCACGATTGACAGAGCCGTGTTATTTCGCTTCCTCTCACCTAGTGAAATATTCCATCTCCTACTCATCAACGGCCTCAGAAGCTATTGTGAAGCAAGCAAGGGGATCTTTGTTCACCAGACAGAAATATCTATAATTCACTGTCCAAAGAGCTCAGCGAGGGCAAGTTTAAATCACGCGCTTTCATAGCAGCGCATATTCCATCAAGGTAATCATCATTCCTAGAAAGACAGATGAATCTACCTGTTTAGAATACAGTTCAGCTTGTGAATATGAGCTCAGTGCGTCTGTAGAATCAGAATCGAAATTCATACGAACGAGACTATTGATCATCATTGCTCAAAATCGTCACACTGCACATTCATGTCCGTACTTGGCGTACGTAGGGCCACTTAGCGCAACAGCGTGTTAATATCCACAGATTAAACGGCACGACGGTCACTCGAGTACCCAAGTGCAGCTGGACTGTGGATTCTTGCTCAACGCAATATCAACAACAATGCTAGTAACTAGCCATGTAGCTGGACAGTGTATTATCAAGGTATCTGTCAACACAAGATAACATAGCAAATACAGCTGTTTCTATACACAGAGCGTCTTTCGATCAAGTAACTATGGTTACCAGTCTACATTATATTGCCCGTGAGTGTCTAGATGAGCAGGGAGGACAAGAGACGTTCTTCTTACCGTGCGTTTCAGTAGGCAGCTCCACTGATATCGGTATCCTCCCCGAGTCCCACGCAGCGCCAACAATCAAGCTTGCTGAAACAAAGTCATGATCATCACAAAGTGGAACTCGGATGGCAAGTCAGGCAATTCCCAAGTTCTGTAAGAATCCTGATTCCTCAATGGTTAGTCAGACATATGCTTGTCAACATATCACTCAAGACTGTTAGCAGAAGTTGTCTCACGTTTTGGTGCCCAGCCAGGTACAAGACACGGCCGGGGGATAAAACTGACGTATTATCTACGAGACCAGACAGCGCTGAACAAGCCGTGGTTACAACCTTGACAGTGACTCTAGATAAGGCTCGATAACTGGTGATGTTATGGCTCAAGCTAATACGAGAGAAGGGGGCTCTACCTTGCTTGCGTTAGAACATGGCTTAGAGCTAATACAAGAGGAGGGAGCTTTACCTACCTTGCACTGGAACATGGCTCAAGCTAATACGAGAGGAGGGGGCTCTACCTTGCTTGCGCTAGAACATGGCTTGAGCTAATGCGAGAGAAGGGGGCTCTACCTTGCTTGCGCTAGAACATGGCTCAAGCTAATACGAGAGAAGGGGGCTCTACCTTGCTTGCGCTAGAACATGGCTTGAGCTAATACGAGAGAAGGGGGCTCTACCTTGCTTGCGCTAGAACATGGCTTAGGCTAATACGAGAGAAGGGGGCTCTACCTTGCTTGCATTAGAACATGGCTTGAGCTAATACGGCCCCCTTCTCTCGTATAGAAGGGTTAATTGAAATTGGTAACATCATTTGACCCAACAGACTATTGCAAAGTCATTTTAAAACCACTGTTGCATCAAAAATTCTACAAAAACATTGCTTCAACGCCCCCACCAACAGCCAGGTTGTTTGGGGGTACAAATGAGCAGGGTGAACTACAATGTGTTGACGGGAGAAAGGACCCACGCCTTATGCAGGTCTCGAACCTGGTTGGTCAGGGCTTCGGAGAGCAACAATTGAAGCATCTGTCACTATAGGTCTAAGTGAGCTGGAACAGGTAGTTTCATTGAAGCGTACGGCTAACATGATAGGCTGAATACCGCAGTGACTCAGACCAACATTCTCTTCACTCTTATTCCAGAGAGCTAGGTTTATGTAATATCATCAGCGAAACTTGCAGTCATTCAGCCTACGCACACTGGGACAATAACTTTGATGGAAAAACATTCCCAGGCAATCAGAGAATATACCTGCCTGAGATATCGTCATGATTGACTATTTGATTTCGAGGGTCGACTTCAGAAAGTTCCAGTTTTACGGGACGGGATCATGATTTACCTTACACCTACGATGCTGTCCGATGTTCTGACAGACGTCACGGGGACAAGTTGTCATGGGAACCTAGCTTCAGTCGGGCAGTTCTCAAGTTCTGTCAGAACCCTAGTTCTTCAATGGTTATAGTCAGACATATGCCTGTAAACATATCATGTTAGCAGACGTTGTCTCACGTTTTGGTGCCCAGCCAGGTACAAGACATGGCCGGGGGATAAAACTGACGTATTGTCTACGAGACCAGACAGCGCTGTACAAGCCGTGGATATAAGCTTGACAGTGACTCTGGATAAGGCTCGATAACACAATACTCAACAGCAGCACGAGTGTGAGCAGTACTCTAAATGTCCCAGTCACAGGGTGGAGACGCGGACAAGCTGGTAATTGCAACAATGGTCTAGCGTCCGTGCAACATTGGTCACAATGAGGTGTGCCAGCGGATCTAGGACGCACACAGCCGTGTGATACCAGCGAGATAACTGTCGTCTCTCTTTGGTACACATGTCCGGATCCTATACGGCCAGACACGTGCGTTTTAAGGAGTCTTGTTCCTCTGCCTCCGGTTTATAATCCAGTCCTCCTTGGCATTGTCAGAGTCTGGAGCGTTAGCGGGGCTACCTCATGCAGCTTACATCTCGTCAAACGCAACTGTATCGATCACGATTGAGAACGGGCAGATGGTTCCACACGTTCTCACCTAGTGAACGATTTACTCTCCATCTCATCGACGTCCTCAAATGCTATTGGCCAGCAAGCAAGGTGCTTTTTAGAGAAGGGTCTTGAACCTAAGAGTGTATTACACGGCAGAGGCATCAATCACGATTGACAGAGCCGTGTTATTTCGTTTACTCTCACCTAGTGAAATATTCCATCTCCTACTCATCAACGGCCTCAGAAGCTATTGTGAAGCAAGCAAGGGGATCTTTGTTCACCAGACAGAAATATCTATAATTCACTGTCCGAAGAGCCTAGTGAGGGCAAGTTTAAATCAAGGGCTTTCATATTAGCGTATATTCCATCAAAGTAATCAACATTGCTGGAAGGACTGATAAATCTACCTGTTTAGAATACAGTTCAGCTTGTGAATATGAGCTCAGTGCGTCTGTAGAATCAGAATCGAAATTCATACGAACGAGACTATTGATCATCACTGCTCAAAATCGTCACACTGCACATTCATGTCCGTACTTGGCGTACGTAGGGCCACTTAGCGCAACAGCGTGTTAATATCCACAGATTAAACGGCACGACGGTCACTCGAGTACCGAAGTGTTAACTGTACTGTGGATTCTTGCTCAACGCAATATCAAAAACAATGCTAGTAACTAGCCATGTAGCTGGACAGTGTATTATCAAGGTATCTGTCAACACGAGATAACATAGCAAGTACAGCTGTTGTCTTTCGATCAAGTAACTACGGTTACCAGTCTACATCATATTGCCTGTGAGGGTCTAGATGAGCAGGGAGGACAAGAGACGTTCTTCTTACCGTGCGTTTCAGTAGGCAGCTCCACTGATATTGGCATCCTCCTCGCGTCCCACGCAGCGCAGCACCAACAATCAAGCTTGCTGAAACAAAGTCATGATCATCACAAAGTGGAACTCGGATGGCAAGTCAGGCAATCCCCAAGTTCTGTAAGAATCCTGATTCCTTAATCGTTAGTCAGACATATGCTTGTCAACATATCACTCAAGACTGTTAGCAGAAGTTGTCTCACGTTTTGGTGCCCAGCCAGGTACAAGACATGGCCGGGGGATAAAACTGACGTATCGTCTACGAGACCAGACAGCGCTGTACAAGCCGTGGACACAAGCTTGACAGTGACTCTAGATAAGGCTCGATAACACAACACACAACAGCAGCACTAGTGCTGTGTAGGCCACTAGGTTGTGGCCTGTTAGGTACCTGGAATCATCCCAGTATTGACCTGGAGGACAGGAGGGAAACCACGAAACACCCCGGTCAGGACGGTCGACCATGGCGGGAATCAAACCCCAGTCTCCTGAATGACAGCTCAGTATTAACCACTTGGCCACACATCTCAGTACATCTGCAACTACAGGCTGAGGAGACTACGACCACCTCATCATTGAGGTAATGAATAATGTGAAATGCTTGCTCAGTTAAGATAACTTGTTTCAAATCACTGTCAATCTTTAGGTGTCCTAAGTGATGATCATCATTGCAAGCTTGAAGGCACAACTGGGCTCGGTACTGAGGAATGTTGATGTGAATCTCAGCCAATGGGTATTGATTCTCTGCATGAGTGATACAGAATGGTGATTCACAACCAGCGTATACCCGTACATTAGTCACAGGAATCATGTTTTCTCGGGGATCAGAATTGTCGCTGTGCATTTTCATGTCCGTACTTGGCGTACGTAGGGTCACTTAGCGCAACAGCGTGTTAATATCCACAGATTAAACGGCACGACGGTCACTCGAGTACCCAAGTGCAGCTGGACTGTGGATTCTTGCTCAACGCAATATCAACAACAATGCTAGTAACTAGCCATGTAGCTGGACAGTGTATTATCAAGGTATCTGTCAACACGAGATAGCAAAGCGAGTACAGCTGTTGTCTTTCGATCAAGTAACTATGGTTACCAGTCCAAGATTGAACTATAACACCGCTATAGAGCAGAATCTTCGATTCATAAAACCACCATGAAACTAAATGTCATGATTAATGGAAGTATGAAATCTGAGCCCTACTTATAAGCTACATGGTGCACTCTTCAAGACATGAACTCACCTCCTGTGTTGCCATGACGTCCACCGACCGGAGATCCAGCCCGCGGTGCCAAAACAAGACCTGCAATCACAGAACGACATTCTTCAATCACCCAGCCACGACTGGTTGCCTGCGTGTTACCAAGGAAACCGCGAGTGCATCAGTTCTGTCAGAATCCTAGATCTTCAATGGTGAGTCAGACATATGCTCGTAAGTATTCATCACTCAGAACTGCTCCCAAGAAACGACAGACAGGTCACGATGTAGTGATACCAACAGACTTCATCATAACGACTTTCAAGTGAGATATTCCGAGGTCAGAATCTCATCACTTTTATATCGAACCATACAAAACAACAATCCTACAAACAGATAGGAATTATCATGTTCGAGGTGGCATTCGCTTCTCGCAAACATCAATACACCTTGGGAACTATTATCAATGCTTGTGTGAAATATGTCATTTGCGTACGGATATCCTTGAATAAACACTACTACTCAACACTTGCTACGTAAACATCAACTGCATCATATTATTGATTTGCTTCTAGAATATAGAGAAAAGTGACGAGAGCTTGCCACAAGGTCTAGAATAACGCGGAACTTTGTGCTAGTGAAATAATCCAGTGAATCAGATAGGAGCGAAAGACATATGCTTAGTATTATATCACAGAGTTCAATTGAACTATAATATCATCACATTACACTGATTAAAATCACTTCACAGACCAATAATCGTTTGTAGCCCCGTCATGGCAAGCGGAACAGCATTAAAAGGTGCCTCATAAACAACATTCGACACAGTAATTCAGATTGACTGGGACGTCGATGGAAATAATCATCGGCACCAGTGGCGGGACTAGGTGCCCGCAGCTGCGGGCGGGACGGGGCCCGCCTGCCAGCTTAAGGGGCCCTATTAGAATTTTTGTTTTTCCCTGTTGAATGCTCAAGATGTGCCATTTTATAATATACTTGTATACTTTGCGGTGGCATTGAAAACAAAAGCAGCAAATGTATTTGTTGACTTTCACATTTCCTAGAAAATTAGAAAGGAAGTCCACCATCTTTCAAGATTGGAAACAATTCGCGGAAAGGCCAGTATTATCGCTTCAGCTGCTTACTTTTTGAAATAGCATGGTTTTAGAAATTCGAAAAGTGCCAACTGTATTAGAATTAGTCAGCTTGGTGTACGTTCAATACACTGCTCTATCTCCGGGACATTTAGACGTGTGTATACTTCCCTCCTTTTGTTTTCAACTTTGCCAGTGAGTGTGGCAGGGGCCGAAAGGTCGTTTTCTACACTAAAAATTATAAAAAACTATTCAAGAAATTCAAGAAGCTATGCCAACTGCGTGTGAGAAACCGTTGAGGGGCCTCACGATCGTGTGTGCTCGGCTAGTGCCGATGACGCGCGATCGTCATATGGCCCGCCTACTCGTCAAGGTCTGACAAGACAATGCAGCCAACAGCTGAACATGCCTTTGTTTATTACTTGGCGTCAAATAAAATTAATGGATAATGGGATAACGATTTTTGTTAATGATAAAACATTTATTAAACTTGTTTTTAGTGCAATATTTGGCAGTTTCAAGTTGATTACATTGTTAAGAGTGTGCATGTGTAATGCGCTCAATCATATTTAGTAAAAAACTTGTTTTTGACCGATTTTAGGCCGAGATCTGCATATAAGCCGAGGGTGACTTTTGGATTCACAAGTTTGAGTCGAACCCTCGGCTTATATTCGGGACAATACGGTAATAGAAGCTATATCTACATGTCTCTAATTATGATCTATTGGTGTTGGTGAATGGCATATGAGATTATTTCATGAGGCGCCTCTTGGATAGTGTGGAGGAGTTGGAATGATAATCAAACCCATGCCTACTTGTACACTAGCCACAGGATACAGGAGTCATGTTTTCTCGGGGATCAGATTGTCGCTGTGCATTTTCATGTCCGTACTTGGCGTACGTAGGGCCACTTAGCGCAACAGCGTGTTAATATCCACAGATTAAACGGCACGACGGTCACTCGAGTACCGAAGTGCAGCTGGACTGTGGATTCTTGCTCAACGCAATATCAACAACAATGCTAGTAACTAGCCATGTAGCTGGACATTATTATTATCAAGGTATCTGTCAACACAAGATAACATAGCAAGTACAGCTGTTTCTATACACAGAGCGTCTTTCGATCAAGTAACTACGGTTACCAGTCTACATTATATTGCCCGTGAGGATCTAGATGAGCAGGGAGGACAAGAGACGTTCTTCTTACCGTGCGTTTCAGTAGGCAGCTCCACTGATATCGGTATCCTCCCCGAGTCCCACGCAGCGCCAACAAACAAGCTTGCTGAAACAAAGTCATGATCATCACAAAGTGGAACTCGGATGGCAAGTCAGGCAATTCCCAAGTTCTGTAAGAATCCTGATTCCTCAATGGTTAGTCAGACATATGCTTGTCAACATATCACTCAAGACTGTTAGCAGAAGTTGTCTCACGTTTTGGTGCCCAGCCAGGTACAAGACATGGCCGGGGGATAAAACTGACGTATTATCTACGAGACCAGACAGCGCTGTACAAGCCGTGGATACAAGCTTGACAGTGACTCTAGATAAGGCTCGATAACTGGTGATGTTATGGCTCAAGCTAATACGAGAGAAGGAAACTTTTCCTTGCTTGCGCTAGAACATGGCTTGAGCTGATACGAGAGAAGGGGGCTCTACCTTGCTTGCGCTGGAACATGGCTTGAGCTAACACGAGAGAAGGGGGCTTTACCTTGCTTGCGTTAGAACATGGCTTGAGCTAATACGAGAGGAGGGGGCTCTACCTTGCTTGCGTTAGAACATGGCTTGAGCTGATACGAGAGAAGGGAGCTCTAACTTGCTTGCGTTAGAACATGGCTTGAGCTGATACGAGAGAAGGGGGCTCTACCTTGCTTGCGCTAGAACATGGCTTAGAGCTAATACGAGAGAAGGGGTCTCTACCTTGCTTGCGCTAGAACATGGCTTGAGCACAAACGAGAGAAGGGGGCTCTACCTTGCTTGCGCTAGAACATGGCTTAGAGCTAATACGAGAGAAGGAGGCTCTACCTTGCTTGTGTTAGAACATGGCTTAGAGCTGACACGGGAGAAGCGGGCTCTACCTTGCTTGCGTTAGAACATGGCTTGAGCTGATACGAGAGAAGGGAGCTCTACCTTGCTTGCGCTAGAACATGGCTTGAGCTAATACGAGAGGAGGGAGCTCTACCTTGCTTGCGTTAGAACATGGTTTAGAGCTAATACGAGAGAAGGAATCTTTACCTTGCTTGCGTTAGAACATGGCTTGGGCTACGAGAGAAGGGTTGCCTGCGTTCCGCTCTTGAAGGCGACCGATCCTGTGAACAACGAGAACACATGAACAACCTCTCGTTCCACTCATCACACTCGTTCCCACGACAACCAATAGGTTCCGTCATACAAATGCCTCTATAGTTTCACAAGTGGCCTGATCAAGACCACTTCAAGTACTATGAATACTTCTCATCACAGAAACCAGCAGGATTAGCATTGTTTCGTGTACGGGAGGAACCGCCACAAGGACTTGGCAATCTGCAGGTCAGAAGGGACGAAATATCAACACGACTTAATAACAGGTTTGTACACTTTGTTATTTAGCCAGCCCGTCAGATCATCATCCCGTACAGAACGCCCAGTAATAACCCCAACAAGACCGTTTACAATGCACATGACCAAGGTCACAAATGTCCTCTAGGAACAAGGAACAAAAACACACGTAAAGGTTATAAGCCAGTAACTCAGACTTCTCCCAACATCACCGGGCCTTGTCAACCCTCCAATGGAAACTGCGAATGTTTTAAATGAGAACTGTCATCATCGTTACCAACTAGCAGATAAGAGGTGCTGACAGGAACCCTCCACGATGCAACTCGAGTGCCAACTTTATGAGTGATAAGTAATACGCAGAACGGAGATCCCAACAAGGGGGAGATACTATCCAAGAGTTCACAATGTTCATCAGGAAACATTGCGTTGTCTTTCATTCCATGTTCAGAAGACCATCGTGTGTATCATCACTTGAGCAATATGAACGTGATACCATCGCCAGATAGACATCACACGGAATAAGCCATCGGACGCTTTTATAAGGACAAACTAATCAAACGTGGAATTAAGAATCTACCAGACAAGTGGCAGGTTCACTGAACTAATCAAAGGTGCCTGATCACATCTGGACCGATTTACCTATTCTTCCATTGGGTTCAACGCGCGGCGCAATCTACTGATGACTACGTTCTATTGGCGTCTGCGAATGACATACGACATGTGTTATTTAATGGGGTGATTCTGGGTAGTGGAGAGGAGTTGGTCGTGGCCTGTTAGGAACCATCCCAGTATTGACCTGGAGGACAGGAGGGACCCCGGTCAGGACGGTCGACCATGGCGGATATCGAACCCCAGTCTCCTGAATGACAGCTCAGTATTAACCACTTGGCCACACATCTCAGTACATCTGCAACTACAGGCTGAGGAGACTACGTCCACCTCATCATTAAGGTAATGAATAATGTGAAATGCTTGCTCAGTTAAGATAACTTGTTTCAAATCACTGTCAATCTTTAGGTGTCCTAAGTGATGATCATCATTGCAAGCTTGAAGGCACAACTGGGCTCGGTACTGAGGAATGTTGATGTGAATCTCAGCCAATGGGTATTGATTCTCTGCATGAGTGATAAAGAATTGGCGATTCACAACCAGCGTCTACCCGTAACTAGTCACAGGAATCATCTTTTCTCGGGGATCAGAATTGTCGCTGTGCATTTTCATGTCCGTACTTTGCGTACGTAGGGCCACTTAGCGCAACAGCGTGTTAATATCCACAGATTAAACGGCACGACGGTCACTCGAGTACCCAAGTGCAGCTGGTCTGTGGATTCTTGCTCAACGCAATATCAACAACAATTCTAGTAACTAGCCATGTAGCTGGACAGTGTATTATCAAGGTATCTGTCAACACGAGATAACATAGCGAGTACAGCTGTTTCTATACACAGAGCGTCTTTTGATCAAGTAACTACGGTTACCAGTCTACATTATATTGCCTGTGAGTGTCTAGATGAGCAGGGAGGACAAGAGACGTTCTTCTTACCGTGCGTTTCAGTAGGCAGCTCCACTGATATTGGTATCCTCCTCGCGTCCCACGCAGCGCAACAATCAAGCTTGCTGAAACAAAGTCATGATCATCACAAAGTGGAACTCTGATGTTGGATTCTACAGAGGCTCGATACTGTATACGGGCAAGAGCTCAGTACGTATGTAGAATCAGAATCGAAATTCATTTTAACGAGATATTTATAATCACTGCTCACAATCAGATCACACGAGTTCACCTAATTGAGATGGATTCTAAGTGATGTGTCTATTGCCATCGAGTTGGGTGATGTGTATACGGGTCTATTTGAGGTTGCAACAAGTAGATTATGTATTACCTTAGGTGCTCTCATTTGAAGCATCCAGGTCCTAGATTGATGCTTCTCCGAGCATGTTGATCGGTGACATTTCACCATACCTGAGAACAAAATCATATACCAAGTTTACACACGGACTCAAAACTAGAGTATTGCCAAAAATGCACTGGATACTTACGAGATCATGTCAGTTACCAAGTATCATTCAAAGATTTATGACAGGGATAACTTTGTCATCATTCTAGATCTCGTTATAACTTGGGCTAGCTTCAATCAGTAGTAGCTAGGCAGAGGCATGATAGTCCGGTACATTAGGTGAATAAAAGGAACTAGGGGTTGTGATAGAAGTATACAATTCTACCATATGTTCAGAAAAAGTAGCTTGACAAAATAGGCTACGGAAGACGGCGAAATCTGCAACCATTTGAGGGTAGCGGGGGTGGAAACTTGGGATGGGCCATAATTTCTAATTTTTATATTATCAAGGTGGTTTGACAAATTCTGATCAATTTAGACACATGATACAATGAACATACGGTAGTGTAAAAACTAAATCATGGGGCAAACAGAAATACTGGATCTGCAAATGACCAATTGATTGACCTCTGACTTTGTCGTTTCACTCGTTGGGGTTTGCTGATATGAACCTATAAATTCTACCACATACTTGGAAAATGGCTCAACAAACTAGGCTACGGAGGACGGCGAATTTCATCACCACTTGGGGGGTGGTAGGGGTGGAAATTTGTAAAAATTTTGATGATTGTTTGTTGGTCATGAAATTCCCTCAGAATGGTGATATTGTTCTAATACATATTTCTACCAAGTATGAAGAGACTTGATCAATTATTTTTTCAGAAAACGAATGATTACAGAGCAAAACTGACCTATAGTGAGATTCAGCTTGTCAATGAAAACCTACTGGTTGAAAGGCTATGCGCTATAAGAATTACATTTGACATGAATGGAAGAATGAATAAGGGGCTCAGAAATGTCAAGACCGAGACCTGCGTATAAATAGCTTTCCAATATATTCTCTATAAAGGGAGTCGATATATAAGGTCACAATCGATTAGTTATTTTCCGATAACGACAAAATGATTGTTTTTGAATAATTCAATATTTTCACAATATACTTATAACATGTAAGGCCTACGAGGAAAAATGTTTCCACATAACCACTTCGTCGATAAAAATTACTGAAGAAATGCTCACCCCCCAATTACCACCCCCAAACAATAATATTGTTATACTTCATACACTTCCATCACTAAACCCTCAATTGTTTCACTACTCTACTGAACTATGAAGATCAATGGGGTGATAGGACTAGGCACAAAGCCAACTTACATGTTATGGAATTTCATGTGCCAGGAACGAATCAGCCAGCAGAGCAAGTCCTTGGGCCTACTCTCAGCATCACTATGTAGTTGTGGAACATCCTTTGAACCTGGAAAATTGAAGCATTTTAGAAGATTGGCTCAAGATTTCTACATGCCTAGGCCCTAAACCCATCATTTTTTACATTACCACTAACATGCATTGTTGTATGAGGGCTAACTTTCATCACCACTAATATCACGGCAATTAGCGGTTGTTCCCTAGCAATTAGTAACACTTCGTCAATCTAGGCCTAGGCTACTCTTCCGATGGAATTGAGAATGTCATTATGGGGGGAAAAGCAGCTAAAGGCCTAGGGCCCGTTAAGCATTGGCAGTGGGCCTACGTAGAATAAATATCAACAAATAGCGTGACTGTCGAAGATGGATATATCGTCGATATTCAAAAAATCCAATGAAACATGACAACCTTGGAAGTACGCCGATTTACTATGAGAAATGTTTTCCTAACAACATGCCAAAAAGCCGGCATGACGGAAGTGTCAATTCTACCAACTTTCAACTGGGATTTAATGTGATAAATAAACGAAGTTGAGCTGAAATTAATAGCTAGATGTGTAACCCACGTACTCTTCAATAGTATAGTGAAGTAATAACGCAATAATGTTACAGGATTGTGAAGAATATGAGGGATTAAAATAATAATGTCTCCGAGAGTCTACCTTGCGTCCCTCCACAACGGCCAGTCGCACTAGAATGAACGAGATTGAACGAGATTCGTTAGGCTTCACGAGATTAGTATTCAGCGATGAGAAAGTCGGCAACGACGAGATTTCGAACTACGTGAATGTTGATTACGGCTCTCTCTGTTCAAAATATAACGAACTATATGCAGTCGATAATATAGTTTTTGTGGGACCATATATTGTGTCGTGTACTAGTATTGTGACCCTTGATATACTGTACTTTGCTTTTCTGTCCCTTGAAAATGTGGAAACTGTACTTCAATATAGTGTGCCTTGAGAAGATTTGTGTCCAAGTTGAGAAACTGTACCTTGAAAATATTCGAGGTTTTTCTGTACCGTACTTTGTTTTGTGACACTCGAATTTTATATAGCGTACAAAAAGCAAGGTACAGTTCATCAAAATACACTATAACCCGAATTGAGGTACAGTATACCAAGGGACAGAAAACAACATTTGAGGTACACAAAACACATATCGAGGTACACTAAATCAAAGTACAGAATAACCATATTGAGGGACAGTATATCAAGAAACGAGGTACAGAAAAACCAGGGTCACTATATTGAGGGACAGAAAAGCCAAGTACACAATATCAAGGTACACTTTCACCATATGAGAGCTCGTTCTGCTTTTATACAGGGTACACAAAATCAAGGGACACCATCCACAACTGAGGTTTCGTTAATTTGAAGTACAGTATATTGAAGTACACTATATGCAATTCGAGTGTCACAAAAAAAAAGTACAGAAAAACCTCCGATATTTTCAAGGTACAGTTTCTCAACTTGGACACAAATCTTTTCAAGGCACGCTATATTGAAGTGCAGTTTCCACATTTTCAAGGGACAGAAAAGGAAAGTACAGTATATCAAGGGTCACAATACTAGTACCCTGGGTACAAGTATTGTGACCCTTGATATACTGTACTTTCCTTTTCTGTCCCTTGAAAATGTGGAAACTGCACTTCAATATAGCGTGCCTTGAAAAGATTTGTGTCCAAGTTGAGAAACTGTACCTTCAAATTCAAATTCAAATTGTTTTTATTTCTGTATGGATTCAAAAACAGAATATCACAGAATTGTCAAGTCATATAACTATACAATATAAATACAAAATAATATAAATAATAATAAAATGTGAAAAATTTGCTACTGTTGAATAGAGTGCATCACAATCACAAGTATGTGGAATAAAAAGACAACAAACAATCAACTAAAATTTTAAAAAATTACATAGGCTTAATGTAAAAAATTAAATTGCACGTAACGTCAGAATTAAAAATTGTACGCATTGTCAATAACAAACTCATTCACAGAGTAATAGCATTTGCTCAGAAGAAATGCTTTTAATTCAATTTTAAATCTCTCCACACCTATCTTTTTATAATCTTTAATGCATTGGGGAAGAAAGTTATACAGTCTATTTCCTGAATAAGTGGGACCCTTCTCAAATAATGTTAGTCTATGAACTGTAGATAAAAAGTTGTTCCTATTCCTTGTTTCATAATCATGATTGCCAGAGTTTATAACAGACAGAGAGTGAGATTCAACAACAAATAAAATTACATTCAAAATATAAATACAGGGCATGGGAAGAATACGAAATGATTTAAAAAGTTTGATACAGAATCTTTATAAAAAACATCTGCCGTAATGGGATTAAAGCTTGCATGAGCTAAATATCTTAATGCTTTTTTTTGTAAGATGAATATGCCTTTTGCATTATTTGACATTCCCCACATAACAATACCATAACTTATTTTAGAGTGCATGTAAGGAAAGTATGCCAGTTTTGCCACATCAACGCTACATACATGTATCAGTCTTTTGATAAGAAAGCAACCCGACGAAAGTTTCAATTTAAGATTGGAGCAATGTGCTTCCCAATTCAGTCTATTATCGATTGTTAAAGCCAAGAATTTGGCTGTATCAACTTCAATGATGCTCTTACCATTCAGATAAAGTAGAGGACTATTATTAATAACTGTTCTGTTAGTAGTGAATTGCATAAGTGCCGTTTTCTTCTGGTTAATTACAAGACCATTAGATTTACAATAGAGAGCAACTTGATCAGATGCAGAAGGCTCATTTTTACCAGACATTAATAAGTCATTCTTTTTAAGAAGTTGAGTCGTATCGTCTGCATAGAGAACTAACTGTCCCTTATTAACAGCGTAAGGCATGTCTGAGGTAAATAATGTGAACAAAATTGGAGCAATAGTTGATCCCTGTGGAACGCCTATGTTTATCACTTGTTCAGTTGATAGAAAGGACTCTGTATTATCAATTATTTCAACATATTGTTTCCTATTCAATAAAAAAGATCTAATCCAGTCATTAGGCTTCCCCCTAACACCAAAGTTACTCAGTTTTGATAATAGTAAGTTATGGTTTACAATATCAAAAGCCTTACTAAAGTCGTATAAAATACCAACAGGTTTGTGTTTTTCATCCAGAAGTTTTAAAATGTTATCTATGAAAGAAGCAATTGCTGTATTTGTAGATTTTCCTTTAACAAAACCGTGCTGACAATGAGGAGTAATATTATTAGATAGTAAAAAGTTGACTAGTCTATTACAGAATGCATTTTCAAATATTTTAGAAAACACAGAGAGCATAGCAAGAGGTCTATAGTTGGCCATATCAGAATTATCACCACCTTTGTATAAAGGTTTAATTTTTGTGATTTTAAGAGCTTCAGGAATGCATCCCTCTATAAAAGACATGTTTATAATAAAAACTAGGGGATAAGCCAAATATGTTCCAACATACTTCAATATGTCACATGGAATCCCATCCATACCAGAAGATTTCTTTTTCGAAACTTTATCTATTATATCTAAGAACTCCTTTATAGTTAACTTATGCAAAAATAAGGAATATCTACATACCGGTGCACTTTGAACAGTATGATTGGATATGTTGTTAGCCAAGTTTTTGGCTGTGTTACTAAAATATGAGTTCAAAGAACAAGCAATTTCTTTCTGACATGTTACTTCTTCACCATCCACTACAATATTCCTAGGTTGTGTTCTATTGTTGAAATTAATTGAACTACTATTATGCTTTTTTATAACTTCCCATGACGCCTTCGTAATATTCTTTGAGTTACGAATAGTGTTACAGTTAAACGCCTTCTTAGCAATTTCAATATTCTTTGCGTACAACTTTTTACTAGTGATATATATATTTTTTTCATACTCATTATGACTATTCCTATATTTAAAATACAACTGTTTCACTCTATCTCCAAGCAATTTTAGTTCAATACTGTACCATTTATTTGATTGTTTAGACTTAGATCGTAACTTGACATTAGTTCTGAACGGAAAAGCTACATTAAAAGCTCTATTAAAAATATACATAAAAGCATTGAATGCATCATTCACATTATCATATTCATATATACTTGACCAATCAGACTGGAACAATTCAAGTGCAAATTTATCTCTATTCTTATTTATTAAAGCACCTTTTGTTACCTAAATTATGCTTATCTTGAGTATTTGTATTTATATGTAAACCAGAAGTCATCTTAAGTGGATGATCACTAATTGTAATTTCCATTAACTGACCTAAATGATCAGAAAGACCATGATCAAAGTTTTTAATGAAGTGCACATTATTAGATGTGGTGATAATATTATCAATTGCCGAACTTGATAGTCCTGAAATGGTGTTCATAATCCTGGTGGATTCATTAATAAGTAATTTACCATTAACTGTGGCTAATGATTGTACAAGTGTTGCATAAGATGACTTATGAAATACATTTACATTTATGTCACCACAGATCATAACTTGTTTGTCTTCATTACTTGCATATTCAATAAAATCAGTCAATATAGAGACGAATGAAGAAAACTTGCCTGGATCTGGTACACGGTACAATGTCACAACTATAATATTAACAGGATATTTCAATTCAATAACAGATATTTCAAATTCACGTTCTATTGCCCATTTATTCAAGTCAGCCCTAACTTTAAACTTTATATTAGTTTCATTATGTATGTACATACAGACACCACCTCCTCGCTGTGTTCCTCTATTGAAAGCATCAACCATAGTGTAGTTGTTTAAAACTGCCAAGTTATTCGAATAAGCATTCAACCAGTGTTCAGATATACATAGAATGTCAATTTTTCTGTCAATTGACTCGATTAATTGATCAATCAAGTCAAGTTTGTTCAATATACTGCAAATATTCATATGAGCTATAGTTAAAGTTAACAGGGTACATTTTTCTCCACTTGGTCTAAAAAAGACTTATTTTGTGAAGAAACCTGTGATTTATCTAAAGAATCATTATTGCTGCATGTTTTTAACCACTTATCCATGAAGGTTTCTCTAACTTTATGAGTACATGGAGTTGGACTGCTGTGTGCTAGAACAAGGGGCATTGACTGTTTACATACAAATGTTTTCAACCACCGATCAAGGAAGGTCAATTTGACTGCCACATGTGTTGACTTTACTCCCCCTTTACTTGTTATGAAAACAGCTAACTTTTTAAACACTATTCTTTTACCAACCACATTCAGATGACTACCTATTGCAGTGAAGTGCATATTTTCCAGAATATTATCTAAAAAATTTATAAATATATTTTCACTCTTCTTGTTAGGTAGCCTGTTTATTACCCTGTGCATTGACCTATTCGTGTTGTTGACAACATTAAACATCTGAATATCATCTGGTTTGACAGGAAGTGTATTAATAATGACATTCATGCGTTTGCTCAATGGCAACAGAGATTCAAGGGCACTTATGAAATGTACGTGATGGGAGCCGTCTTGAACCAAGTCATTAGTTCCACCCATTATAATTACCCAGTCATTCATGCCAAAATCTACAGTTTGTTCATGTACTAATTGCACAATCTCACATATCCCTGCACCCGGTGTCACAACGCTTGTAACATCATAACGATCACCAAGAATGTCTTTCAAAATTATGCTACATCCTCTGCCATGGCTGTCAGCTAGTAGCAGAATTCTGTGTTTGGCTGGGCCTGGGCCTACTTTCATCTGCCGAGGTTTTGAGGTTGGAATAGGCCTAGTCATAGGCATATTACACTGTCTAGGCGGCTGGGATATTGGCACAGACATTGAACTGTGACGTATTTGTGACGATAACTTCATCATGTCTTTGGAGAGAATACTTAATTGCATCTGCAATGACTCGATAACTTTCGAAAGCTCTATATGCTTGGCATCACTGACACCACATAGGCCTAACGTACGCCCGTCAAGACACATTGATTTGCCGGTCAACACTTTACACAAATCACAGCACCAAAACATGCTACTGTTCTTCAATAGTAGTTTATACTCACTGAGTTTAATGTTCGCACACTCAATATGATAACTTGCATTACAATTTACCGAACATACCACGAATTTACTATTTGTTTCCAGGAGCAGATCACATACGTGGCACTTCTTGTCCGCCATCTTGAAATATTGAAACCTTGAAAACCTTGAAAACATTGAAACCTTGAAATCTTGAAACCTTGAAAATATCGGAGGTTTTTCTGTACTTTGTTTTTGTGACACTCGAATTGCATATAGTATACTTCAATATACTGTACTTCAAATTAACGAAACCCCAGTTGTGGATATAGTGTCCCTTGATTTTGTGTACCTTGTATAAAAGCAGAACCAGCTCTCATATGGTGAAAGTGTACCTTGATATTGTGTACTTTGCTTTTCTGTCCCTCAATATAGTGACCCTGGTTTTCCTGTCCCTCGTTTGTACAGCGCATGCGCACCACCCGAGTTCAAATATTCGAACCCCTGCTTCTTAGATGCTTCTCAATACATCACTACCGTAGAAGTTGCATATGTTTCAAGGGGCTTCTAACGCCACGCAGGGAGTTAATCGAACCAACATTCTATTGAGTGGATCGTTTCGTTGTGTCTATGAAAAGAAGCCTATGAAAAGTATGAAAAGAAAAACTTTAAAATACATAGAATTGAATTTTTCTATTGTCTATGCACCCCATTAAATTGAAACAAAATTGAATTGAGATTAATCAAATGAAACATTTTTTTAAAAATCTGTACTTGCTCGATTCTGTTTTGAGTGTTCAATTGAAATCAAATCATGTCACGTATTATGTACGCCAATGAAGCTGTATTTGTCCCAGATGACTCCGAAGTGCACTGGATGACAAACAGAATAGAACGATAGAAAAATATGATAAAACATAATTAAATAATTGGATATTGAAATAATAAAAATTGTAATAAAATTGAAATGATTAACGATATAAATTGACGATATCAATGAATGTGAACGTTGATGGACTATGGGCCTATAGTTGTATAGCCTTTCTGAATATTCGAATGTAATCCTTCAACAATGAGCTACATAGCTTACAAAAAATTAT
The DNA here is from genome assembly GCA_907164805.1 of Brachyptera putata. Classification (NCBI taxonomy): domain Eukaryota; kingdom Metazoa; phylum Arthropoda; class Insecta; order Plecoptera; family Taeniopterygidae; genus Brachyptera; species Brachyptera putata. Next base: position 647,098 of record OU015470.1, on the reverse strand, counting down.
AGTAATGTTATTAGATTAAATGGATTAAGTTATTATAGGTTCTTGTGATCTCTATATTATCAAATTATCATCTGACATATAAGCTTGTTATCGATTTCGGGCAAACCACGTTTGTGTGTGTGTTATAAAGCCTGTTACCATGAGCAGCTCTTCTTATTCTTTCATATCATGTAGGTTTACTCGAAAACAATAGTAGGCCTTATTTGCACACATGTTATATAACTTATATTATGTATACACACGCATACCCACACTCACCCATACACAAGCATATATATATATATATATATATATATATATATATATATATATTTAATGATACATTTCTTTAGGTATCTTGTGTAAATATAATAAACTAACTCAAACAAATTAGTTTAAACACCAACGTTTCATGTTTATTACAAAACATATTATCAAGGTGAAATCTATCTCCTAATGAACTGGGAAATGAATATAAAACAATTATTATTCGACCAAGTAGGCCTACTAAAAGTTATTGTTATAAAAAATGCACCACCTTCTATATCAAACCTGCATGATATTTAAAATTATGTGCAAGGTACTTATAACAAGGGTGAGCGCGCTCACCCTTGGACACCCTTATATAGAAAAGAACCTTAAGTTGATTGCTTCTATTGACAGACAACCTCAAATAGATTCTTCTGTGAAAATAAATTCTCGAATTGATTGTTTCTATTGACAGAAATCTTAAATACATTGCTTATATTCACAAAAAACTTACATGGTTTCTTCTATTGACAGAAAATCCTGAATTAATCAAATTCCATCAACAACAGAATATAGTTCCTTTAGTATTTTGTTTATAGGCCTATTAATCTGAAACTTTTATTAAATGCTTCTTTTTTCATGTTGCTTGACCTCACCAACAGCTAGGTTATGGAGGGTACAAATAAGCAGATGATAAAGAAACGGTGAGGTGATGATAGATGAAAGGACATTTTAAAAACCCCAATCTAATGCAGGATTTGAACCTGCAGCCCCGGAACCAGAAACAGATACGCTTCCTCTAGACCTTGATGTATATATATATATATATATATATATATATATATATATATATATATATATATATATATATATATATATATGTATATATATATATATATATATATATATATATATATATATATATATATATATATTGCTTCTAGTGGAATAAAACCTTGTATTGATCTCTTCTATTTACAGAAACATTAAAAAAAAAAGTTTAACAGCAATATTTGTATGTATAGTGGTCTCAGTTTTGTGTACCACATATTGTGTTCATCTAGTCAACATGCATATTATTTTCAAAACATGTACAAATGGCCTAAAGTCCATTCATATAAGCGCGTCAATGATACAACGATTCAACTTGAACTACACGATACACAAAATTACAAAATGTTTCGCAATTTTAACGGAGAGCTGCGTCGCCTTTCTCGACATGATGCGAAGGTGACATTGGCGGCTCACAGGCGTTCACGTCCTCCACGGACACATTCAAAAGAAGCCTAGCCTTTGAATTGTATGTCAATTTCAATTTGAGCTCAATTATCTTGTAAATTAAATGGTACTGATAGTTTCCTTGATGTTTGCTCATATAGCACTGCTTGCTTGTCGATTGTTGCTGATTGAATTGAAAGAGGTATGAAAAAGGTAATGTAATTATTATAACAAATTCATTTAAAACCAGGAAATAAAATGACAAAACCGTTGCTTATAGAACCAAAAGGGGGCGGTATTGAATTATAAAATATTTACGCTACGCCTACGTGGACAAAAGTTATTATCGTTCGATGTTAGACCGTAACCAATTACAATTTCAAAGCGCTCAAATTTATAATATACGTAGAAAACCAGCGATACTATTACGCATAAAAAAGTCAGCGGATTTTGAAAACCTATTCTATTACACACTGGGTGTGATCATAGCAGTTTTTTCTTCAATTTGTTACTTACAAAATATACAGGCTATGTGGACAAATTTTATGAGTACCGGTATGTAGTCGAAGATTGTAGAAATTTGCATAACTCAAGCGCAATAATTTTACAGAGAAATTTACATACATACATACATTTACATAGAAATTCAGCGATTCTAAGCGACGAATAGGTGTTTTTGGTCCCTCTTGTTTCAGCCAAACATATAAACTTGTGTGTTTCCATTTCCACAGTATGGTGAAAACGCTAAAAAACTGAGTGAATATTTACTTTTTCAAGAATTAATGAACTATATGAAATTTGAGGATAAGCTTGATGTTCAGTTATTCGAACTCTATTTTATTTCTATTTGTTGAGCCATAATTCAGAAATCAAATAATCTCACGCTCCAAACATTCGTTATAAACTTAGGAAACTGTAATGCATTTATGTAGGCCTATTCTAATCCCAAGGTAGTATACAATCTTTCGAATTGATGTTATTTTGCTTAATCGAACATTTTTTGAAAAAAACTGATCCTTTAATTTTTAAATCTCATTACCCAACAATGTTCAACAGGCATCGACAAACAACTGAGTTCAGTTTTCAACCTTCAACGACAGACCATACTAATTGATTTTATTTCAGTTCAGGCCTTGTCCTAATCCTGAGGAATATTTGGAATTTTTAAATGACAGCCATAAAACTTCAATTTATAAGAATTTTAAGAAACCATAGGTAGGCCTATTGCAATTTTCTTGTATATATTACTATTATTATGGCCTACTGTTGGATTATAAACTGAGCTAGTGGTGACTTAAATGGAGTAGACCTCCACTGAACGCGGTAGTAACTCGAAATTTTAAGTCATGCCAGAGATGGCCGGTCAATTGTGATCGCAAAAAATATTGTTTCAAAATTAGGCCTGGTAAGGTCAAGTTTTTCAACATCCCCACCGTCTCTGTTATCACTTGTATCAGTTTTTGACGGTGGCAGAGATAAAGATGGTCGATAACGGGGATTGAACCTACGGCCGCTATCTACCACTCACTGATCGACCTAGTCTTCACCATATGACCAACAGAGTAGGTTAATGTTTTCCCTTCCTCCCATCATTACAAACATGGTGTTAACTCATTTAAAACGCAAAATTTCAATGCAATTGCTCCTGAATTTCATTAACTAAGGTCATCAACTCAATCAAATTTAAACGAAGAACTTCATGGCTTAGGCCCTACAAGAAATTGAAAACTACGTATAATAGGAACTTCACACTAATATAAACTCTGTCGTGCGACTGTGTTGAACGAATCATGAACAACCCATTTCAACTCTTCCGTCAATTTTGCCTACGAAGATTTCGTCAAATACTGCAACTAAAAATTAGGCTAGGTCTACTCAAACTACACCATTATTTTGTGGACAACTAAATGCACACTTCTTTTATAGTGTATTTATCCATTATTGCTGGGGCAGCCACAGTACAACTAAATATAAATTACTTTCAGTTTGAATTGTTTGCACCACTAGGCCTAACGACTGTCAGCATTGAGCAAAATATCAAAATGCGCATTACAATGAATCACAGTTGATCGTAGGTCTACTGTCATAAAGAAAGAAAGAGGTGTAATTTTATTATAAATGAGTCTTTGAGTAGTTTAAGCCTCTAGTTTTGAATAGGCTTGTTGCTTTCATTGAATTAGGTTAGGTAAAATTAGTTTCAACCTAAGCATACCGGTGCACAATTTTTCGAAGTATGGAATAGCTAAAATTAATTATCGAATTGGGCCTAGATATCCATCAAGATCCAAATCTAGACTCACAGAAAATATGTTTTCATCAAATGAAATGACAGTGTAAACATTAACCTCTATCATAAGATTATTTTTCACAATGACAGCTGATTCTGAACGACAGCGGCTAAACCACGAACTTGAGTTTGACAACTGACACAGCTGTGAAAGAGGAAGCAGTTTAATCGTAAAATTAATGGGTTATAATATTACTTTGAGGTTATTCTCTTGTGATAGTATTCATTGTAAGCCTGCCCTATGTAGGCCTACATTTTAATTCATTGGCTAAACATTGCTGTTAATGGTTTGTATGCCTGGGCTAATTATACCTGTAGGCAACCTAACCTTAACGAGTTAATATTACAAATGACAATGATACAGAACAACATTACATAGGCCCTACCAATTTCAGTGTAATTACATGGCAAAATACCATACGCCTAATATGATTGCCTATTATGGTTTCATAATAAGAGGAAGCAGAAAGAAGGAGAAGCAGATGATGGGAGGAAGACGGAATGGCTCGCCGGCTTCGAGATCGCAAGCAGCCCTAGAAACGACGGTGGAGCTACCTCCACCCCCAAACCGGACTACGTTGGATTGGGAGATTAGACTGATTTGATGGTTTCAGACTTCAATTATAGAGGCCTAAAATAAATATTACCTTCACTTATGGCACCTCAGCCTAGTATTTCACTCCATCTTCATTTTTGAAGACTTTGAAGTAACGTAACAAAATACGGTTAATGTGTTAATGATCTATGTTGTTAATGAATTTTGTTCACTGTGCAACTCAAGAGGGCAGTGTCATTATTTCAAGTAGGCTCTATTCTGTTTGTCCAAAGAAAAAGATTCAATTTTGAAAAGATATGTCAGTTGATACACATCCGTTGTTTATGCTCGTTACCATCGTTACGAGAGAACCAAAAGTGGGCGGAGCCCATTTTTTTTTTGGTTTTTATTGAATTATAAAATATTTAGGCTATGTGGACAAAAGATATTATCGCAACGCGGTAGACTATGACCAATTACAATTTTGAAGCGGTCAAATTTCTAATTTACTTGGAAAACCAGCGATTCTATAGAGCCCCCAACTAAAACTCCACGCCAACAATGGAGGTGGGTGTGGCCTAACCTGTTTTTCTGAAGTATTCTTTGATTATTTAATTAGAAAATATACAGGCTATGTGGACAAATTTTATTACTACCTAGTCGAAGATTGTAAAAATTTGCATAATCCAAGCGCAATATTTTTCAATTTACGTAGAAATTTAGCGATACTAGGCGACAAATACGTGTTTTCGGTCCCTTTTGGCCAAACATATAAGTGTGTTTCCACAGTGTGGTCAACACGCTAAAAAATCAAAAAAAGAGATGGTTTGATAGAAAAACAATAAAAACTTGATATGAAAAAACTACTTCCTCCTAGATTGGTTCCTAGTAATAGGTCCAGTACCGAGAACTGCTATTTCCTTGCGATTTGAGTTCAAAATGATGTCATAAGTCTCATCCACATTCGAGTTAATCTTGTTGATCTTGGCGTTCGTTTTGCTGTCCATGTTCGAAATGACTGTTTTCCATGTATTAGGTAGTCTGTGGCTATCATCCCTTTCGTTTAAGTTGTCTGGCCTTCTTTCAATCTCTATAGCTTCCCTTAAAATACGTGGAAGCATCTTATTCACTTGAGCTAGTGTACGGGCTACATCAAGATTTATGCTGTGCCCCGTATCCATTACATGTTTGCTCAATGAATCAGAAGACACCCCATTTCTTATATCCAGTGCATGTTCTTTCAATCGTGCTTCTATTCTTCTGCCTGTCTGACCTATATATGTGCCTATACAGTCGTTGCATGGAATTTCATAGATGCCTTTGCCTTCGTTTTTCTTCCTGTTGTGGTTACTACTCCCCAGATATTGACCTATTTTAAGATGAGGTGTGACAATGGTCTCTATATTATGTCGGTATAAAACTTATGAAATCCTGTCGGTTGTACTCTTCACGTATGGTAAGAACGCTTTATCTAAAGGTGCTTCTTCAGTAGCTTTAACTTCTTGAATTCTTCTATCTTTATTGTAGGCTCTTGATATGGCGTGATGAGAGTAACCATTATTTACTAGGGTTTTCCTCAGGAAATTCAATTCTCCTTTTATGTGGGATTCATCTGCTAGACATTTAGATAGAAAAGTTGAAGTTTCTATCACTGCATTTATTTGATGAGGATGATGGTGTGAAGACCCTTGAAGGTACAGATTGGTGTTCGTCGGTTTACGATACACCTCATGTCCAATCGTACCATTGGGATTTCTCTCGATCAATAGATCTAGAAAGGGTGATTTTCTATTTTCCTCCATCTCTACTGTGAATTTTATATTTGTATATTTTTTTTTATATTTTAAGGGAAGCTATAGAAATTGAAAGAAGGTCAGACAACTTAAACGAAAGGGATGATAGCCACAGACTACCTAATACATGAAAAACAGTCATTTTGAACATGGACAGCAAAACGAACGCCAAGATCAACAAGATTTACTCGAATGTGGATGAGACTTATGACATCATTTTGAACTCAAATCGCAAGGAAATAGCAGTTCTCGGTACTGGACCTATTACTAGGAACCAATCTAGGAGGAAGTAGTTTTTTCATATCAAGTTTTTATTGTTTTTCTATCAAACCATCTCTTTTTTTGATTTTTTATAAGTACCTTGCACATAATTTTAAATATCATGCAGGTTTGATATAGAAGGTGTATGGTGCATTTTTTATAACAATAACTTTTAGTACTTGGTCAAATAATAATTGTTTTATATTCATTTCCCAGTTCATTAGGAGATAGATTTCACCTTGATAATATGTTTTGTAATAAACATGAAACGTTGGTGTTTAAACTAATTTGTTTGAGTTAGTTTATTATATTTACACAAGATACCTAAAGAAATGTATCATTATAATAATGCTTGTGAAAACTCTTCTCATACCTACATATATATATATATATATATATATATATATATATATATATATATATATATATATTAGCGTATCACAATTGATTTAATGAATAGAACAATAAACACATAATGAATTAGCATTGCATATATTTTTATTTGAATGAACACATTATTTAGCAGTTACAACAAATAGAGGCGAAACATTACAATTTAATTTTATGGCGATAATATGACGATTATTTTAATAACGATAAGTTTTCGACGAGGGCAGTTGGGGGGGTTCTAAAGGTCAGGGTGGAATTTGGTACTTATGTGTGCTGCTGCTGTGGTCGCTGCCTCTGCCGTCACTGCCATCTCTCGTATCGGCTGGAGAATTGATGTCCGAAAGATGATGTTGAAATTTTAAATTAATGTCCGTCGAAAATACATTGAATCACACGTTTTTATTGTTATTTTAATTTTCGGGAACTCACTCGCGGCTACATTAGTTACATTATTATTTTCTCACAAGTTTTTCTTTTTCTTTCATTTTGCGGGAACTCACTCGCGGTTACATTAGTTACATTATTATTTTCTGTTCAACAACGTTTGGCACGACTTGCCTCTATCACTGCCCAACAAGTTCTCTTGAATATTCACTTACATATTTATTTCCAACTTCTTTTTGGTCCAACCCCTAAGTATATTATAATATTAAAACTAAATTTTGATTGGTTGCTATGTGGTCCAAAGCAGAGTTCTGATTGGTCGTATTTAGCTCGGATGATGAAAATGTTTTTAGTTTAAAACCAAACTTTCCCCGGTTGACACTTGATATTTAACAAAGACTGAATTTATGGCTAACTTAAAATGTGTGAATTTGTTTTTGAAATTTTACAATAAAAAAATGTTCTGAACTGAAACCCCAAGACATCTACCCTTATGCAAAAAATAATAACAATTTAATTTAATAGCTTCCATATTCTTTACTAAATGCAACCACTCTTAGCTCTCTTTTGCCTTGACCTGGTCCCTTGTGAGGGTTGTTTTAGACCTTCACCAACACGTGCAAGACCATAACATGAGCCAATAAAAGTATAAATCTCGTAAGACATAATTCTTACGAAATAAAATTAGACGCACATTCTTACAAAATAAAATTAGACACACTTTTAGCAGATGGTAACCATAAAACTGTATGTAACGTTACAATATATATATATATATATATATATATATATATATATATATATATATATATATATATATATATATATATATAAATATATATATATACTAGCAGACTCTGCAAACGTTGTTCTGCCATCGAAGTGATTTGTAGTGAATGTTGAACGTACGAAAAAAGGTCCTGTGAATCGTTTGTGTTGAAAATGGAACGTTAATTGAGCAGAATTATAGTTGGTTTTATCGCAAAGTAGTGGAGTGAAATGAAGAAAGTCAACAGTAAATTCGAAGACTAACCAAGTATGAATAACAATATGTCAGTGTCTCAATACAGTGTGTTTCATTGACGTAATGGACATGGTCAACGATTAGCTGGAAGGCGGATTAGGCGCTATCTAGCGTGATGTGCGCTATCAAATGGGTTGTCGAGTGAGGCCGACATTGAGTCAAGGTCGTCAATGTCAACATAAACTACGTAATAACTGGTGGCGTCCTTGAAGTGCCAATTTTTGGATATTGCTCATAGGAGAAAGCTCGGCAGAAGATGTCATATACTTTAGGACATTCTACCACCCCTATCGAATGTGCGTGAGGAATTTCACGGCACTCGGTCGAGCCGTCTCGGAGGAGTTCGTCCACTAACATGTGACACGAGCTTTTTATATATAAGATATATATATATATATATATATATATATATATATATATAAGATATATATATATATATATATATATATATATATATATATATATATATATATATATATATATATATATATATATATATATATATATATATATATATATGAATATATATATATATAATATATATATATATATATATATATATATATATATATATATATATATATATATATATACATATATATATATATATATATGGTAGTACAATTTTTGCGGTAATGCCACGCTGCTCACATTTTTCATGTCGACGTTTCGGCGGAATTTGCTCCGCCATCTTCAGGAAAGATCCAACTGGGTCGATGGTCAGCACTTGAATGGAAACCATGGGCTCCGTGCGTCGTCTTATACTTAAAACGAGGAATCCAGCTATCCAATGATCGCTGTTAGTCAGTTTAATACGCTGCTGATTTGGTCGGGTGATGTAAAACGCCTTCTGATTGGTTTAGGTATCTGGGCTTGATATCAGTCTGTCATGGAAGCTCATCATGAGCTGGTCGTTTTGTTGATGGAGAGTTTTGTGAGGCTTATGGTGATCGGCCGGCGCGCCTCCGAGGTATTCCCGCGAGTTGATGAGTTGTCGGCCGGTCTGTCCTGAGCGGTCACCCATCCAACTCTCCATCTAATAACAACGTGTTAGTTATTTCTTCCTGCTCATTACATTCATGTTGCCTGCAATTCTTGTTATTGCTCCAATGTATGGATAAGCCCTATCTTTCAATTACTGTAAATGTAACGTGAAGATGCAAATCTTCATAGAATAAGCATGTAGGCCTAATAAAAATAGTCTTATCTTGAATTGTACAGTGAATTTGTGAATATTTGTTTCAAATTTGTGAATGACGAATAGCCTACTTGATTTTGAATATTTTACTAATCATTCATTTTGTTGGTAGGCCTATTGTTATGGAACGGTTTTGTTGACAAATAAAGTGACCAACCATAGGCCTATGTGTTCTTGGATAGTGAGAAGGAGTCTTATTGGAATTGTAATAAAGCGCCACTTTTAGTTTTGTATTATTTCTTTAAAATGATTATAAATAATAATTGATTCTGTTTCACTTATTGACCAGAATATTACTCACGATCACATGAATAATTATCATTGTTTGTCTTCAATAATATTGCTAATTGCTATGAACATAGCGAACACAACATTTGTTCGGACTCGAGATCTGTAAATTCAACTCATAAACTCGTGACTGCATTAAGCACAGTTACACCCAAAATTATGTACTTAACCTTTCGACCTTTCAATGTGATATTAGGATCGCGAAGTTGTTTCCAAAATCAGTCTCCCTTTAATCTTGTAACACGACGGTTCTCCATGTAGTACAGTAGCTAAGATGAGATATAAGGATGCATTCGGGGTTTTGTGATAGAAACGTATAAATTTCACCACATGCTCAGAAAAATTAGCCTAACAAAATAGGCTACGGAGGACGGCGGATTTCTCAACCGTTTGGGGGTGGCGAGGGTGGCAATTTAGGGGTGAGCATTCATGAAATAATTTTTATCTTCAAAGATGTTTCTGATATACATATACTTTCTCGTGAAATATACTATAAATAAATCATAATAAAATAATTTTTAGTCGAAATCAAATAAGAGGACGGATAAATAACAATTTCATTGACCTTTGACCTTTTGTTTGATATAATTTCAATACGTAATGAAACTGCCCGTGTGACCATTCGTTTGAAAGCTGAAATCGGCCTGAATCAGAAAACATCAACATCTTGTGAGTGTGTTGACCTTTGACCTTCAAATAATAATTTAATTGACAATTTGTATGTATATACAATATCAATTGTGTGGGCAATATACATTACCTATTCGGAGTTTTGTGATAGAAACGTGAAAATTTCACCACATGCTCAGAAAATTTTTCTCATCAAAATGAGCTACAGAGGACGGCGTATTTCGTAACCGTTTGGGGGTGGCGGGGGTGGAAATACGGGGGTGGGTCGTTGGAAATTAATTTTTATTGTCAAAGTGGTGGATGAAAGTTCATGATGTTTGACTCTAATTATGCTATTAAAGTAATGTAGAAAAATAATTTTTGAACCAAAAAACCTCTTGAACGTGAGTTGACCAATTGATTAACCTTTGACCTTGCATACGTTATAATTTTAAAACAGCAGCAATATGCCCGAGTGACCATTCGTTTGAAAGCTTACATTGCCCTGAATCATAAAATATCAACATTTTCAAGCTATGTTGACCTTTGACCTGTAATTATTCATTTTATGTATTATTTTATTGAATATACATACTGATTATGTGTAATGCCAACTTGAGAGCTAGTTCATAGGAGAAAATGTACAACAATAATCAATTATTCAGTGTAATGTCTATGTTTATCACATATATGTCTAAATACGGGTGTATATATATATATATATATATACATATATATATATATATATATATATCTATATATATATCTATATATATATATATATATATTTATATATATATATATATATATATATATATATATATATATATATATATATATATATATATATATATATATATATATGTATATATATATATATATATATATATATATATATATATATATATATATATATATATATATATATATATATATATATATATATATATATATATATATATATATATATATATATATATATATGTATATATATATATATGTATATATATATATATATATATATATATATATATATATATATATATATATATATATATATATATATATATTTGTATATATATATATCTGTATATTCAAATATATATATATTTATATATCGTGTCTCAAATTTTCGTGGACATTTAAGTGATGTTGGAATTTTTAGGATTAAACCGCTTAAAACACATGCCGTGTAGACGGTTGTCTACACTCTGTCATCATTGCGCGACGTTTCGGGTGGATCACACTACCCATCATCTAGCCTCGAGTAGAGCCTCGATTTTACTCGAGGCTAGATGATGGGTAGTGTGATCCACCCGAAACGTCGCGCAATGATGACGAAGTGTAGACAACCGTCTACACGGCATGTGTCTCGACATAGGAAGAATTCGCAAAAACCCTGTCAGGATGGTCGACCATGGCGATAATCGAACCCCGGTCTCCTGAATGACGGTTCACTGGGCTGACCACTCGTCCACTCGTCTCAGTTTTCAGATCTGTATTAATTCACCATAGCAGTTTGTTCCATATAGAGAAGAGATTCAACGTAGCTAGCCTACATCGAAACATCCTCAATCATCTTCAGGAACAAGAAACTGGTTCAATGGTCGACTCAACGGCTGGTGCGCATAACTCTTGCGCAGCGGCGTCACGGTCTCGCTTGGTTAGACTGATTGACGTATAGTATTGTTCCATAAACCTTGCTTCGTTCAGATATCGAGTAATATCTCAGACGGGCCGTGACCATTGTTGACAGTCTAAGCGTGAATCGAGTTTCTCTGCAGGATTGACATAATATCACTCACATATTATATTGGTATTTAGGCTTCGAGAACAATTGTCTGATTGACCACTGTATTCGCGACCTGTGCTGGAAACATAGAGTAAGTTTGAGAACAGCAATGATTATAATAATTCTTCTCACTAGATCTAGATAGACGAGCGGGTCACCGGCCACTCAACGGATTCGTTCGGGACAGTTCGGCTCCTTGGCCCGAGTGTTCATTCGGGATTCGCTCTGTCTTCGTAGGCCTGTTGAATCGTTATCAACACTATTTCCAATAACGGTCGCTAAACAGTATCGGTTCAGGAGAATATCTTCCCGACCTTGAACCTTTGGCCAAACAAAAGCACTTGAATGATAATATGTATAGAAAGTATAGAAAAAGTGTTATGGGAATCGAACTCGGCCCACAGGTGTAGCTAGTGATGGGCGCATGGGAATATTCCTCGGGGAATGTTCCCGCTATTGGGAATATTTCCAGGAATATTTCCTATGTTTGAATAAATTCCCATATTATTGAGAATTAATGAGACGATTCAGTAATTTTCCTACTACGTGCATTTTATTTTTATTTTATTTTATTTATTTTTTGAATGGTTGGTTTTCAGAATCCAAGGCCGTACTTTGAGAAATGTCTTGACAGGCCTCAGACGAGAAGATCTATTGGACTTTTCTTGTTTTCATGTATGTTTTATGATTATTTTTCGTATACACTTGATACACCACAAGTTTAAGTAGGCTTTATAGCTTTTTATTTCTTCGTATCCTTCTTTTTTCATGCTATAGTGAGTGTAAACAAGAAAGAAATATATTCCCTGAAAACTACCATTTTGGGAATATTCCCCAAATTGAAATATCCTGGAATGTATCCATCACTAGGCGTAGCAGGCAGGTGTCAAACAAAAGGCTGCACGAATCGTTTTGATGATACACGAAATCTTCTTATAAGTGAGTTCTCACAAAATCTTGACTTGTCGTTGAATATTCTTGACATTTTCAATGGAAGTAGGTGAAGGCTACGTCTCAACTGGTACGATTCTCATCTCGCAACATCCATTTGAAAGCATATAGAGCCTAAAATGATGCGAGTTGAGATTCGTACCAGTGGAGAATTGTGTGAGTTGAGAATCGTACCAGTTGAGACGACGTTGAGAAGACATGAGCCTGAAATGTTGCGAGATGAGAATCGTGTGAGATGAGAATCGTACCAGTTGAGACGACGTTGAAATAGCATGAGCCTGAAATGTTGCGAGATGAGAATCGTGTGAGTTGAGAATCGTACCAGTTGAGACGACGTTGAAATAGCGTGAGCCTACAATGTTGCGAGATGAGAATCGTGTGAGTTGAGAATCGTACCAGTTGAGACTTCATTATTTTCCGGCTACGCCTTCAACTGTGAGGGCGTGTTCTTGGTAACCAATGGAAGGCCGGGCGGGTCATTTCCAAGAAAAGTGTCGTGAACGTACACTCGCAACCAAAGAATTGTCCAATTATTCATGTCGCCTCCCATGTTGTAAGAAAACCAACAAGTAGATGAATGAAGGCATTGGGTTTATCGATAGGTATTATTAGATAGAGATAAAATTGAATATGCTCATGAGATGAGCGTAGATAGCGAAGACTTCCATTTCACATACCCGAAAAAATGGGCTTCGCTATCATGTTTTTTTTTTTGTAATTTTGTGCGCGGCATACAGGTCAGGAAAATATTGTTTTTCAGAGAAATCGGTTGAACGGTTTTACCGGAAAAAATGTGGAGAGTTGGGAAAATCCCCTTGAATAACCCAGGGGGAAATACTTGAAAAACGAAAATTTTCAAAAGCTTTCAAATTCATACAGATTATGAAAACAACTATCACACATGTTTTCAAAACTTGTACAACAATCGGATGAGGTATAACGAAGAAAACGCAATAAAAGTACACCTTTCATCGAATATCAGGATCAAAACATGTAATGCAAAGTGTATATGCGACAGGTTGCTCTATAAATAGCAACACGTTGCAGGTAAGGTTTTCCAGCGTTTAAAGTAGTCCAAGGTCTGTAGATGTAGATTGAGCTGACAGAATATTTTTTAATCCCAGATTTTACTTCTACGCTCATCTCACAACGCACATTCTGCGTTTTCCTAGTACTATCAACAATTAGTAGCATAATCATTTCATAATAAACTGACTTCAAAATATAAAAAAATGCGTATATTTGTATATATATATATATATATATATATATGGTAAACTAATTTCTACGGTGAAACCACGTACTTGAGTATTAGCGTCTCGACGTTTCGACGGAGTTTTATCCGCCATCTTCAGGAGTCTTGATCGGTGAGAGTTCAGCTGACTTATCTTACGGAGCTTTGTCTGTGCGTTTTTTTTTGTTTTTTTTGTTTGTGCGCACTGCACAGGTCGCAGGGTTTGACCAATTGACATGATATTTTTTTTCATACGCAAACTTATCCAACTTGGAACCCTATAGTTTTGAGGTCTAATCGGTTGGACCATTTTTGAGAAACATCATCTTAAAGTTCCTAAAAACCTCATTAGATTAGGCTGGGCGAAAAAAATTGAAAAATAAAATGTCTCCAATATGATTGAAATTTTCTCAAATGTAAACACCGAATTAATAATATAGGCCTACATTAATAAAATGTATTGCCTTACTCTGAATAATTCATATTATTATATTCATATTTTTCATATGGTTAGGTGGAAGAACGGGCACATGAGCCCGAACCTTGCCATTTTCATTCGAGCTTTTCTTGTGGGCCTGCCTTTGAAACCATTTTAAGGGGGTGCGTGCACGGGGATGCTCACACAAATCGATCAATCACCTTCCCTTTGGTTTCCATTCTCAAGAATCAGTGTAGTGAGTGTACTTGAATGGAAAGCTTACATCTCTAAGATAATATTATGCTCTTCAATTAATATGGCATTTTGTTTTCTGTGAATTCAATCAGTTTTGAGATAATACGTCAGTGAATTTCATCACATTGTTAAAATTCATTAACGTATTATCTTGAAACTGATTGAATTCACTGAAATACAATGTCAAATAAATTGAAGAGCATAAAATTATCTTGGAGATGAGAACTTTTCATTCGATTTAACTGGTTATTGAAACTGGAGAAAATTAGTGTGGGTGAATTTCTCCATTTTTATAAGCACCGTGCAAGAACCCCCTTATATACGAAAATGTATTTTTCTCTTCTAAGACACGATGATTAAACCCGAAATAATAATACTTATCTGAATATACGTCCTGGAAGCTTCAGAACTATGATATGAATTTAATACAAATTCAATTTAATTTAATTTAATCAAATTTTGTGTTTTTCCTCCCCGACTCTCCATTTTTTTATTTATAACTTTTTTGTACATTCTTATTTACTCCTCTACATGGCCTATCATAGTTTTCAAGACATTTCTTTCTTTCACTTATTTTTAGCTCTGGGTTTTTATTTGTTATTTCATATACGCTAATTAGTTACATTCTCACTTTTCCTTTCATTTTCTTGATTTATTACCTTTTTTATTCATTTTATTGTATCATTTGTTTTGATTATTCTGTGTCGTTCTGGCAGCCACCAATTAGATGACCGAGTCTTATAATAAAGATTTATAAATATATATATATATATATTATATATATATATATATATATATATATATATATATATATATATATATATATATATATATATATATATATATATATATATATATATATATACACTGTGACGAGTGTTCGAGTGGCTATAGCACACATAACAGCTAAACTTTATATTCAGGAGACCGGGGTTCGATTCCCGCCAAGGTTGACCATCCTGAAAGTTGTTCGTGGTTTCCTTCTGTCGTTCAGGTTGATATTGGGGATGGTTCCTATACGATTGGTCTCGACCGACTCCTCCTCACTATCCTCAAACAGCTCATAAAATAACCTGCCATCTCATCACATATCATTTACCCACGCCAATAGATCTTGGGTATCAGTACTAATCAGTATCAGTCATAATCTATGCTCGAACCCATGCCCGACTCCAATCAAGTTTCTCAATCGAGGCACTAATTGGTTGTGACTGAGGTAGGGAGGGCGGCTGCCTCTCCCCTAACCTGATGATTTACCAATCGGGAGATAGATTTTCCTACAAATAATATGTGTTATTTATGAATATCTGCTCATTGAGTTGTACTTCAAAAAAGGAGTTCAGTGGTAAATTAAAATATTACTTCTTCAGAAACGTGCTGAATTGTTCAACTTATCATTCATAGCAACGACTAATTACATAGGAATTCACCTTAATTTCCACTTATTTTTTTCGATAGTCTAAGAATTGTTTTATTCTATTCCCAGAAATTACAGAATACAGAGAATTAGAGAAGAATATGAGAGATTTTATTAATTTTTTTCTTTTACAAGCTAGTCATCAAAAAGGAATTGTGTAGATATGAAACACATACAATTCATAAATATACTCATTCATGAAAATGCAATGTAATTGAAAATCATTCTCAAGAATAACGAACTCATTTTTCGAATTTCAACGGAAACATGGTTCATCTTTGTTCATAGTCTTCTACTGTATTCGTACTGATTGAGAAAAATTACAAAGATGCTGTTTAATAAGAAACGCCAAGTGCACATTTCTATATTCCGACAGATATTTGATCTTATACTTGGAACTACCGCATTTCTAAATCTATTGATTAGTATTAACGTTTGGAGGTTTTAGTTCACTAAATTACGAGAACTGAGTATATCACAAACATTTCTGTTTGACATTGTTGTACAACTCAATAGAAGTTAGTCCAGGCGCGTGCCGAGTGGTGAATGGTCACTTTTCAACACTTTCGTTCTCTCCCGGAAACTTTTGTGGATTATCATTAGAATCATAAGTATTTTTATTCAGTTTTTGTGTTATCGATAAATGCAAATGTGAATGTTTATGAATTGCATTCATTACCATGGCTGCAAGAAGTATCCAAACCCAGCGAGGTGGCAATATTTGGGTCGATCCGATAACGTATCAAGACCACGCTATTTTACGATGCACTCATGCTCGGAGGATCGGCTGCCAAACTAAGGGAAGAATTATTCTTGCAAATAACTCGATTATAACTCATGGTCCTGTCCACAATCATCCACATAATAATGAGCGTGTTGCAAAATATAACCTTATACAGGCGCTCGAGCACCGGGTAGTTATGGAGCCACTACCCATTGCACAAATCTTTCAGGAAGAATGTGCTCGCCCAGAGTAAGTACACATTTAACATATCACTAATGTATTTGGAATTGATTATATTATACATTTTATGTTCCATTATAAGTGATAATATGACAGTTATTGACAGTTATTTTCCGCCGTGCGCTTGACTCAGATATTTGATCTATACTGCCCAGATATCTCAGACTACTGAAAGACAGGTGAGGGTTCGAGTCCCTATGCAATTATGAACGTCCTATGACGTATCTGTCATCACTTCACCATTCCATCAAGGACGTCGATATATACATAAAGATAAGGGAAGCCCCCAATAATTCTCAAACATACAACACAATTCGCTATACGCAATAACATGAATTATATGAGTACCGGTATAACCTACTTCCCGTGGAAAATTTTGGAAAAATAGCAAAGTTTAGAGAAATTAGAATCCCGATAATAGCGGGGACGCGTCGTTCATTCGAACCTCATTTGAACACGATTATTGCAACACAGGAGTCTTATTATAGCGAATAAAATGATCTGCTCCTCTACATTGAAATGTACACTTGTTATTGAGTTTTCGAAATGTGCTCGTTTTGTGCTGAAATATGCTGTTGAAAAGACGTTTTGTGTTGCTGGGAGTTGATGCCAGTCCCTCGCATTTGAAATGTACGTTCTCTATCATATTTTCAAAATGTGCTATTTTAGTGCTAAAATATGCTACAGAACAATGGTTCTATTTTGAAAATTGTTTTTGGAGATATGAGCTGCATGGTACCGATTATGAGTTCCTCCACGCTAATTGTGGAATAACAGTTGAACGATAACAGCACAAAATAATATTGCAGTGGCACATTTCAGCAAAAAACGAGCACATTTGAAAAATACTATCAAAAATACATATTTCAAAAGAGAGGGGCTATCATACATCAGCAAAAAAACAGATGAAAACAATATAATTATAACAACATAAAAAGGCCGGTTATGCAAATTGGGGACCGAGCAGTGCAAAGTGTATATATATATATACACATATATATATATATATATATATATATATATATATATATATATATATATATATATATATATATATATATATATATATATATATGGGATATTTAAGCCATGTCGTGAAAGATAGGCCTACGTCTCGACCGAGAATTGAACCCGGGACCTTCAGATTACCGGTCCACTGCTCTACCACTGAGCTACCGAGATATTGTATCCTTAACCTTGATATCTCGGTAGCTCAGTGGGAGAGCAGCGGACCGGCAATCTGAAGGTCCCGGGTTCAATTCCCGGTCGAGACGTATCATTAATGACATGGCTAAAATATCCCACACATCTCAATATTGGATCGTATCCAAGAAGTTTAATGATCATATATATATATATATATATATATATATATAGGGCCTAAATATATACAAATATATTGAATGCAGTTTCAAATCATCAATAAATATCATTCTGCCCACATCGAGAACCAGTTTTTCCTCCTAAATAAAAGTTTCCCTCGAAATTTCCCTATTTCTTTCACGTTTTAAGCATGGCCAAAAAATCTTAGCCAAGGCTTCTTTCACCCAACGTTCATCTTACTAAATTCCATATTGATTATCTTTCTGCTTTGAAATTATAATCAAGGTAGGGCTTTAATAATTTTGTTCAGTGAAAATGTGGGAAGCGAGAAACGTTTCAGATTTCATGTTTCGAACCAATACATTCCGTTTTTTAAAATGTATAGGATTATCATGTTGGATATATTATATCAGTTACTTCAGTGATCAATTGTAATAATTGTAGACATCGAGAAGGAGCCGAAGTACTCAGATATGGGGAGATACGGGCTACACTCTATAGAAAACGAGCAAAAGCTCGTCCCCCTATACCTCCAACGCTTACTGCGTACGGCGCAGCCGTAACCAGCCCTCAGTGGATGGCAAGATTTGGGCAAACTAAGGGAAGAATTCCGGAGCCCTTCGTCAGACGCGTCCTTGAGGGCCCGAATGGAGCCACAACCATAGTGTTTGCCAATCAAACGATGTGGTTAAGCGGCTAAGCTTAAAAATCGCGCATTTAGTGATTAAAGCGTGAAATTTGGTAGAGATGTACCTTTCAATATTTAAAAATTATTTGGCTATGATATCAAGCGAGGTTTTGCCTCTGAGGGCTGAAATATCCAGTGGCGTTGAAAAAAAGAAAATATGGGGTGAGGGGTAATTGTTATCTTTGTTGTTACTTTTTTGTATCCTATTCAGTAGCTCACTAATACGTAGACAATATTATGTGAAAATTTTCCGAAATAATTATGTATATTTGATAAAATACGTCAAATTAAGGTCAAAAATGTGAAAAACGTTTTTTTTTTTTTAATCATTAGTTTTCGAGGGAAAATGATATACATGCTTCTAAACGTTCAACTAATGACATAATGAAGCGATATTAATATATTATTTGCTTCGTGGGGTCAACCGTATGAATATAAAATCAATTTTTGGACTCAATAAAATATTTTTTTTTAGTCCAATTGAAAATAGCTATCCACTTGCTTCGTGAAAACTAAAATATATTTATATTATATTTAATGATAGAACAAAAGAGAACACAAGTTATTTCGAGGTCATTCAAGGTCACCAAAGGTCATTAGATTATGTAATATAATTAGTTTTACAATATTTTGCAGCGTTTAGCAAGTTGGTTTTCATTTGATGTTAATAAAAACTCACAACCAGTTTCCAGGTCTCACCATGAGGAGATAGCTGCATACAGAGACCCACCCTGACCTACCCTAACCACCCAAAAATAATAATTGATCAAGATAACTTTTATAGTAGGCCTATCTAGTGTTCACAGCCATCAAATAAGCACAATGCTGTGCAGGTAATCCTGCAGTGTAGCAAGAGCAGCTACCACTACATCCTTTTTTGCACTTGCATGAGATTAGCTCGTAGCACGACTTGGAAGTATCTGGGATAGACGACCACGATAGCAATTCCATTCACCATTTTCATTCAACGTCCATCCCCATTCGCTAGGCGAAGGCAACTCAGGACTTGCAGTGAGTGAATTCGACCATATGTATAGCTTGAAGCAAAAGTAAAAGTCTCTTTTTTTCTGAGGTCTGGGGAGGTAGGCAACTTGTCAGACACGCTAGAAACCGGTGAGTGTCAGGGTGCAAAGTCTCATCACAGGTATACTGACTGATTTGAACGATTCTGTTTGAAACTAACATGTAGTTTGATCTGCGTACTTGTAAATCATCGTATTATCAAGCAATGTTGCCATTTAACTGGTTTGACAGGTTTTAAGGGTTGTTGCCATTGTTGTCAATTCATATTGTGAGTTGAAATTATTTCATTACGAAGTAGAAGAAAAGAACATTTTGCTCTCAAATGGTCAGACACGTAAATTCTCAAATTCTCATATGACTATTTTTTTTTGTTTGAGGCGAAATTGTTTATGAAAAACTCTGAACAAATAATCGAATTAAGGTTTTATGAGTGCATAGTTTCTGACAACTTCATTCACGATTCGATTCAACTGTTTTTAGTTGATTTTGAGAATCTCACCTTAAATAGTAGATTGTTCTCGAAAATAAATGTAGTATGGAATGAAATACAATATAGTTATATTTTCATCACATGGCATTTGAATGAATATTTTTTCATTCCTTCATTTAAGCCCAATTTTGTATGGAATGCTACATCTTTCATAACTTAGTGGGAAAAGAACAATATGATTATGAACGTGAAACTAGTTTGATATATGAAGAAAAATACAAAAAAAAATATTCAAAGGAATCTAGGGAATATTTTCATAGTTGGACTCTATGATTTGTATTCATTAATCATAATATTTAAAAAGCATGGACAGAATTATTGTGTAATTTGATCTGTAAAATTTCAAATAATTGGATGAGCGATACCGAAGACCAGTCAAGGTGTGTAGAGTTTTCGACTCTATTTCATATAAATATCTCGCTCATCCTACCACGCAAATGCTGCGTTTGCCTAGTATTTCAGAATACAATAGTTGGATGAGCGATCTCAAAGCCATCATCCATCAGTCCAAATCGAGTCGAAAGAAAACATGATAATTTTCATCATTCACCTTTCTGACTTTTTTTTCCAACGTCGAATCTGTATACATACATCATCGTTTCCCAACTGAGACTAACGTATGATCGTTCGTATGGTTATAGTTTCGTTCGTTCGTTCGTTCTTACCACCCCAAAACAATCATTTGTCATAATGTAACTCATGAACAATACATCTTGGGGTAATAATTCTAGGGATAGTAAACAATTCCAACGTTTGCATTGGCCAAACTCATCAAATTGGCCAAATTGAGAAAAAACCTATTTGACCCACACATTCTTGAAATTGATTGTCATAGTCATATTTCTTATTGTTAAGTTATTTATCAACGATTTAAATATTGTTGTCTTCCATGTATTATAATTCTGAATTATCATTATACTCCAGATGATTTGTCACTCATTTATATTGACTTTTTATTCCGTGTCCGCGATGTAGCTGTATTGAAACCATAATTTCAATTTTTCATGAATAAAAAGTTCTCTCTAAACTAATTTTCTCTCGTCAATTCTTCTTTTTAATTTTTCTTCAAATCTTCTTTTCTCTCCTATTTATCACTAAACTGAATATTGTTGTTTCCATTTTTTTTTAGATAAATTGAACAATTAATCAATTGATTGATTTTTCATTCATTGATAATTATATTTCAAGAGTTCTCAGAATTGTCTGGTTTTGGTAATAAGTGGTCAAGTGGATATGGAGGAACTACCGTTTCGAAATTCCAAAATTACAATGTGAATAACATCACGGAAAAAAATTGAAACATATTTTTAGATGAGCGTTAGCGAAGATTTCCACTCAAGTCTCACGGAGCTTTGTCTGTCTGTTTTTTTTTATTTGTTTGTTTCTGGGCACTGCACAGGTCGCAGGGTTTGACCGATCGACATGAAACTTTTTTTATACGCAAACTTATCCAACTTAGAACGCTATAGTCTTTGGGTCCAATCAGTTGGACCATTTTTTAGAAACATTATCTCAAAGTTTCTAAAAACCTCATTAGATCAGGCTGGGCAGAAAAAATTGGAAAATAAAATCTCTCCATTTTAATTCAAATTCCCTCAAATGTGAACACGGAAATTATACAAATGATTGAAAATTTGTATGCAATTCGGACCGACCGTTTCGAAGAAAATAATGTAATACATGCTTTTTATTCATTGAATATATATAATAATAATAGCACGAAAATGTTGCATTGTTATTTCACGGCTCTCTAGATTCGTTGGTATCGAATGAAGTATATTTTATATGATCAAGGTATGTAGAGTTTTAGATTTTACTTTCTAGATATCTCGCTCATCACACAACGCATATTCTGCCTTTGCCTAGTTCATTGAAAAAGTGCAATTTGGGTCGTTGAAGGACGATAAGAAATTTTCATTGAGTCGGGGGGTAAGATCTGACGTAGGTGTGTAGATTCCCATTCAATCTCAAAAGTGATGACTTCAAATTTGAAACAGTAGGCCTATATGCATATTAGGATCGAGCTATTACCTATATATAGTGAGTTTCCTACTTTTTTGATTACCATTTTTTGTAATAGATTCAATAAATAATCAGAGCAAAGTATTTGGTACTAAAATTCTTACAGGTTGGGAAATGATTTTCATACTTGCACAGATAATGTATATTTCAGCCTGTCAATCAGGCTACAAAGGACCCGAAACAATTCAAAAAACGAATGCACAATTAACAAATATGATAAAAATATACTTGCAAAATTCAACAAAAATTCATGATACAAATTATTCGTTGAAATGGAACTTGTGATAGGCCTATCAGATGTTCCGCTAAATTGTGAAAAAATGATGGAGGAGGAATAGCGTGTTTGTGCGTGGGTGAGTAGCATGCATTTTACTCTGATGAAAAGACACAGCCGTTGCTCTTGACTAACAAAAACAGCCTCGAATGCATAATCCAATTGGGTGATATATTCAACAAATTACGGAAAATCGGATCGGAATTTTATATTTAAGAGATAAGATCGATAATAATCGATTTAAAGTGCGAAAGAAAACCATATTGTCATATTTCTGAAATGGCACGCTTGATCGATTGAGTTTGAATTTTGAAAAATTGTTTCTCATTGACATTGTAATTATAAAAAATGTATACATATATATATATATATATATATATATATATACTATTTCTAATCAATCACCATATTCAACAGATAGCCTATTTCAGATGTAACAACGTAACTACAATTTTTTGTACATAATAAAGTTATTCGAAATTGTAATTGAATTGAATGTGGATTTGCTGTTGCGTCTTGTCCAATGTTCTGCAAGTATTGCATTATCTCAGTAGCAGAAACTATACTAAATATCTTCAATTATTCTACTTCATATTTCGAACTGTGATATTTAATCAATGCTATTCCTATTTCATCAGTACACCTGCATATGGACTTTGGATCCTGGCCTTACCCCCCACACCGGTTTCTAGCGTTTGGCCGGTTTGGATGACAAGTTGCCTACCCACCAGTCGTCAGAAAAACAGACTTTTACTTTTGCTTCAAGCTGTACACTTGGTACATGGCTCGCCTTACATGCTACGTCAGTGCAGCCTTAGTCGGTGGGATTCTATCCATGGGTTTTGATTGCTGAACAAATAAATGTCTGCGCGTGACATAGTTGGCAATCAGATATTCTGGCATATTTGATAATAACAAATATTGAACTTATCACATTCTTCTGATACCTCAAGAATACCAGATGACAATTGCTTGAATGTATGCTTCGCTTTAGGATAAACCATCTAAAGATCCCAGAATTGCCTTTTCCATGGTAGGTGAAAGAAGAAACTCTGTTGCATCCCTAAATTGCGCGGAAGAACAGCAAGCCTTGAGACTTTTTTGTACCTAATCTATTGGCAATGTTACGTCTTCCTCAATTTTTTTTTTACCAACCTCGCTATCTCTGGACCACTAACCATCCAACGCCGGATTGGCGGAACGCTGGTTCTTGGGTTAATCCAATAGATCCAGCCTCACCTTCAGTATCTCTGTTCTTTTGTTCATGTGCATGGTCGATTCCAATTGCAGAAAAAAGTCTCTTAGTTTTCTGAGACCTTCTTTTTGATTGTAAAACCACTATCCTCAAACACTTTTGCAACTTGAGGATCGTTTTCTTGAAGATACGTCATGTCGCGTAGATGTACGGATATCTACCTTGCGTAGTTAATGTGGTCCATTGCAAAGAACTATTCAACAAGCTCGGTCAAGGGCAGCAATATGCAGCTTGAAGTTTGACTCTCGAATCGACCATGCAGAAAGGAGAATACTTAGTTCCATGTCAAGAGTCGTTTCCCAATATTGAAATTGAGGATACACAGATCTTCTCTCTTCTCTTCTGCCCAATCATCCATTGTTATTGTAGAGTCTTCATCAGAAGTTCCAGGTCAAACTGGTCAGTGCAATAGTTTTGATACGCTTCATCTTTCAACCAATAAGGGTTGCTGCTGTAACATGAGGAGCATGCCTTGTCTTTGTTATATACAAAGCTTTGAGCAATGATTCAGCGATTCATGTGGATGCAATTTCATCATTAATAAGAGCTACAATCCAACCACTTCCTTCTAGCCATTCTCCTGCAAACTTTAAGGATGTCATCCCAATATGAAGCAAACATAACGACCTAATTGTGGTCTCCTAACTCGTTTGGGCAGTTCCATCGAAGCTGTTTTGCTATCTTATAAAGAGGCCGGTTGCCAGCGATAACAGGAGTTTGACCAGGATTCAATTTTTCAACAGATTGCTTTACTATCACCATTGCGTGTTGTACCATTGAAACTGAGTATGCATTATCAGGAAAGAGCGGTAAAAAGACCTCAGTTGCTTGTCTAAGACGTCCAAGATTTATCCGTTATAGCACCGTATTCACACGGAGAACCGGATACCAGGATATTTTTGCACAAACTAGATGCTGTGCAAAAAGGAAGTAGAACTATTTTGATAAAACAGTTGATACGAATGTATCAGAAACATTCTTCAGAACCGTGCTGAATTGTTCAACTTATCATTCATAGCAACGACTAATTACATAGGAATTCACCTTAATTTCCACTTATTTTTTTCGATAATCTAAGAATTGTTTTATTCTATTCCCAGAAATTACAGAATACAGAGAATTAGAGAAGAATATGAGAGATTTTATTAATTTTTTTCTTTTACAAGCTAGTCATCAAAAAGGAATTGTGTAGATATGAAACACATAC
Organism: Brachyptera putata; assembly: GCA_907164805.1. Classification (NCBI taxonomy): domain Eukaryota; kingdom Metazoa; phylum Arthropoda; class Insecta; order Plecoptera; family Taeniopterygidae; genus Brachyptera; species Brachyptera putata. The sequence goes on along the minus strand of OU015470.1, from coordinate 621,570 downwards.
AATTCATAAATATACTCATTCATGAAAATGCAATGTAATTGAAAATCATTCTCAAGAATAACGAACTTATTGTTCGAATTTCAACGGAAACATGGTTCATCTTTGTTCATAGTCTTCTACTGTATTCGTACTGATTGAGAAAAATTACAAAGATGCTGTTTAATAAGAAACGCCAAGTGCACATTTCTATATTCCGACAGATATTTGATCTTATACTTGGAACTACCGCATTTCTAAATCTATTGATTAGTATTAACGTTTGAAGGTTTTAGTTCACTAAATTACGAGAACTGAGTATATCACAAACATTTCTGTTTGACATTGTTGTACAACTCAATAGAAGTTAGTCCAGGCGCGTGCCGAGTGGTGAATGGTCACTTTTCAACACTTTCGTTCTCTCCCGGAAACTTTTGTGGATTATCATTAGAATCATAAGTATTTTTATTCAGTTTTTGTGTTATCGATAAATGCAAATGTGAATGTTTATGAATTGCATTTATTACCATGGCTGCAAGAAGTATCCAAACCCAGCGAGGTGGCAATATTTGGGTCGATCCGATAACGTATCAAGACCACGCTATTTTACGATGCACTCATGCTCGGAGGATCGGCTGCCAAACTAAGGGAAGAATTATTCTTGCAAATAACTCGATTATAACTCATGGTCCTGTCCACAATCATCCACATAATAATGAGCGTGTTGCAAAATATAACCTTATACAGGCGCTCGAGCACCGGGTAGTTATGGAGCCACTACCCATTGCACAAATCTTTCAGGAAGAATGTGCTCGCCCAGAGTAAGTACACATTTAACATATCACTAATGTATTTGGAATTGATTATATTATACATTTTATGTTCCATTATAAGTGATAATATGACAGTTATTGACAGTTATTTTCCGCCGTGCGCTTGACTCAGATATTTGATCTATACTGCCCAGATATCTCAGACTACTGAAAGACAGGTGAGGGTTCGAGTCCCTATGCAATTATGAACGTCCTATGACGTATCTGTCATCACTTCACCATTCCATCAAGGACGTCGATATATACATAAAGATAAGGGAAGCCCCCAATAATTCTCAAACATACAACACAATTCGCTATACGCAATAACATGAATTATATGAGTACCGGTATAACCTACTTCCCGTGGAAAATTTTGGAAAAATAGCAAAGTTTAGAGAAATTAGAATCCCGATAATAGCGGGGACGCGTCGTTCATTCGAACCTCATTTGAACACGATTATTGCAACACAGGAGTCTTATTATAGCGAATAAAATGATCTGCTCCTCTACATTGAAATGTACACTTGTTATTGAGTTTTCGAAATGTGCTCGTTTTGTGCTGAAATATGCTGTTGAAAAGACGTTTTGTGTTGCTGGGAGTTGATGCCAGTCCCTCGCATTTGAAATGTACGTTCTCTATCATATTTTCAAAATGTGCTATTTTAGTGCTAAAATATGCTACAGAACAATGGTTCTATTTTGAAAATCGTTTTTGGAGATTTGAGCTGCATGGTACCGATTATGAGTTCCTCCACGCTAATTGTGGAATAACAGTTGAACGATAACAGCACAAAATAATATTGCAGTGGCACATTTCAGCAAAAAACGAGCACATTTGAAAAATACTATCAAAAATACATATTTCAAAAGAGAGGGGCTATCATACATCAGCAAAAAAACAGATGAAAACAATATAATTATAACAACATAAAAAGGCCGGTTATGCAAATTGGGGACCGAGCAGTGCAAAGTGTATATATATATATACACATATATATATATATATATATATATATATATATATATATATATATATATATATATATATATATATATGGGATATTTAAGCCATGTCGTGAAAGATAGGCCTACGTCTCGACCGAGAATTGAACCCGGGACCTTCAGATTACCGGTCCACTGCTCTACCACTGAGCTACCGAGATATTGTATCCTTAACCTTGATATCTCGGTAGCTCAGTGGGAGAGCAGCGGACCGGCAATCTGAAGGTCCCGGGTTCAATTCCCGGTCGAGACGTATCATTAATGACATGGCTAAAATATCCCACACATCTCAATATTGGATCGTATCCAAGAAGTTTAATGATCATATATATATATATATATATATATATATATACATATATATATATATATATATATATATATATATATATATATATATATATATATATATATATATGGGATATTTTAGCCATGTCGTGAAAGATAGGCCTACGTCTCGACCGAGAATTGAACCCGGGACCTTCAGATTACCGGTCCACTGCTCTACCACTGAGCTACCGAGATATCGTATCCTTAACCTTAATATCTCGGTAGCTCAGTGGGAGAGCAGCGGACCGGCAATCTGAAGGTCCCGGTCGAGACGTATATATATATATATATTTATATATATATATATATATATATATATATATATATATATATATATATATATATATATAGGGCCTAAATATATACAAATATATTGAATGCAGTTTCAAATCATCAATAAATATCATTCTGCCCACATCGAGAACCAGTTTTTCCTCCTAAATAAAAGTTTCCCTCGAAATTTCCCTATTTCTTTCACGTTTTAAGCATGGCCAAAAAATCTTAGCCAAGGCTTCTTTCACCCAACGTTCATCTTACTAAATTCCATATTGATTATCTTTCTGCTTTGAAATTATAATCAAGGTAGGGCTTTAATAATTTTGTTCAGTGAAAATGTGGGAAGCGAGAAACGTTTCAGATTTCATGTTTCGAACCAATACATTCCGTTTTTTAAAATGTATAGGATTATCATGTTGGATATATTATATCAGTTACTTCAGTGATCAATTGTAATAATTGTAGACATCGAGAAGGAGCCGAAGTACTCAGATATGGGGAGATACGGGCTACACTCTATAGAAAACGAGCAAAAGCTCGTCCCCCTATACCTCCAACGCTTACTGCGTACGGCGCAGCCGTAACCAGCCCTCAGTGGATGGCAAGATTTGGGCAAACTAAGGGAAGAATTCCGGAGCCCTTCGTCAGACGCGTCCTTGAGGGCCCGAATGGAGCCACAACCATAGTGTTTGCCAATCAAACGATGTGCAATCGGTTGTTGGTGGGGACACCACGTCTGCACGGCGACGCCACCTTCAAGGTGGTGCCTCGACATCCAGCTCTTCTCGCTGCATGTCATTCACTATGCAAGGGTAAGATCTTATAAATAAGATTGAAGGTTATATATATATATATATATATATATATATATATATATATATATATATATATATATATATATATATATTTTTTTTCATATAGTACGAATTTCAATGGGTGTGTGTGTGTCTGGGTGTTTTTTTTGTGTTTTTGACTATTTGATGATACGTAATTTGGAGTAACTTAGGATGCTATCATGCTAAATAATTGAATATCTTTAAGTTATATTTCTTTCAAGACCTATGTTGAATAAATACTAGCCAAACGCAGAATGTGCGATGTGTGATGAGCGAGATATCAATAATATAAAGTTTAATCGGAAACTCTAAACACCTTGGTCATATAAAATGAACTTCATCCGATGCCAACGAATCTAGGAAGCCGTGAATTTAACAATTTAACAAATTTAATACATTCATTAAATATTTTTTTTGAAACGACTGATCCGAATTTCACAGCAATTTTATCAATGTATATTATTATTGTGTTCTTACTTGAGGAAAATTTGAATCAAATGGAGAGATTTTATTTTTCAATTTTTTTCCGCCCAGCCAAATCTTATCCCCATAAGATTTGGCTGGGCGGAAAAAAATTGAAAAATAAAATCTCTCCATTTGATTCAAATTTTCCTCAAGTAAGAACACAATAATAATATACATTGATAAAATTTTTGAAAATTTTTTAGAAAGTCCAAATAATGTTTCTCAAAAATGGTACAACCGATTAGACCTCAAAACTATACAGTTTTGAGTTGAATAAGTTTGCGTATATACAAGATAAAATTCATAGCGATCAGTCAAACCCTGCGACCTGGGCAGTGCTTACTTACAAAAAGAAAAAAAAACAGACAAAGCTCCGTAAGAGTTGAATGGAAATCTTCGCTAACGCTCATCTAATGAATCTGAACGTCATACAAGTCACCTATTATAGACTTTATTCATGCGTTCTTTCAGTATAATCATTTTCATTCAGACTATAATAAATAACAAGTCGAATCGCTTATTTCTCCTCAATTCATCCGTCATCAGATGGTGCAACCGGCTCTTATTAGATGAGCGTAGCGAAGATTTTCACTCAAGTCTTACGGAGCTTTGTCTGTGCGTTTTATTTTTATATTTTTTTTTGTTTGTTTGTAAGCACTGCACAGGTCGCAGGATTTGACCGATCGACATGAATATTTTTTCATATACGCAAACTTATCCAACTTAGATCCCTATAGTTTTGAGGTCAAATCGGTTGGACCATTTTTGAGAAACATCATTTCAAAATTTCTAAAACCCCATAAGATTAGACTGGGCGGAAAAAAATTGAAAAAAAAATCTCTCCAATATGAATCAAATTTTCCTCAAATGTAAACACAAGAATTTTATACATTAATAAAAATTTTGTGTGAAATTCGAAGCAGCCGTTTTGAAGAAAATAATATAATTGATGTATTTTATACATCGAAAAGATAGAAATATTAGTTGAAAAAATGTTGCATTGTTAAATTCACGGTTTCCTAGATTCATTGACATCGGATGGAGTTCATTTTATATGATCAAGGTGTGTAGAGTTTCCGATTATACTTTATAGACATCTCGCTCATCACACAACGCACATTCTGCGTTTGCCTATAGTTGAATATAATATAAAATTTTTAATTGGATTAGCAAAGCGAAGACTCTATTTCACTTCACTCGGATTTTTTTTTCTGTTCGCGCTCCACAGATCAAATGAAAATTGGAATTCAGTTGTAACTTGGCATCCACAAGTGTCATCATCTAATTCGATACCCTATAGTTCTGAGGCGCAACTTCTGAGAAAACTAATTTTTAAGTTTTCAATATCCCATACATATGAACCAGAGAAGAAACTTCGTGAAAACAACCTTCGAGAAAATTCAAATTTTTACAGAATTTCAATTCATTGATGACACTCATTATTCCAAATGTTCACTCAATTAGGATCAGTCGTTTTAATCTAACAAAATGTATAATGAAGTTTTAATACATTCCTCACAGCTATTAAAAAATCATTCAAATAAAAGCAACAATTGTCACCAATTAATCAAGAACGATTGAAACAAGTAAGGCCTCCTTTATCATTGAAGAAATTTATAACAAGGAGTGATGAATGAAAAATGAGAATATTGACGTAAATGTTTGGATCTCAAGGTATATATATATATATATATATATATATATATATATATATATATATATATATATATATATATATATATATATATATATATATATATATATATATATATATATATATATATATATACATGTGATCATTAAACGTCTTGGATACGATCCAATATCGAGATATGTGGGATATTTTAGCCATGTCATTATTCATATTACCTTATGAAATATGAAATAAATTAGATTATATCTCAATTTTCAATCGTCTCGCGACAAAATCATGTGAGATAATTCACATGACAAATACATGCACTCACTTGATCAATATTTTGATCAATGTTAGATCTATAAATCACGTTCAACTTGCTGTATGATTATCAATCATATTATGTATATGCATGAATAAAAATGTCGTAAAATAGCCCTACAGACAATTTACGTTGTGGTCAAGTGGGGCTGTAAAATTATATAATCATTATTTGACTATACTATTACTGTAGTATTATAAAAAAAAATTCAATTCAATCGGTAATACATTGACAAATCAACAGAATTTCTGATCGCATCGCATGTTTTGTTTCTGTAGTTGATAAAGTTGTATATACATCTACAATATTCGTCAATTAATAAAACATATTTCACAAATGACGGTTCTATAGTATGTATGTATTCCTCTTATGTTGACAGGCAATTCCTGTGGTTCACGCCATGATGACGAAACGCACAAGAGCAGCATATGCACAACTACTCGAGTATGTAATCCTCGAGTTGGCAGCTCCAGGCATGGTGCCAGCTCTCCTCAGGGCATTGAAGGACGCCTTCCCCCAAACAAGACTTATGGGGCGCTGGTTTCACTACATACAAGTAATTAGATGAGCATATCACACATTCAATTTCATCCTCTATTCAACACTTCATGGGGACATGTTGTACAATATATGAGATTCCTATAAATTAGAATTTTGAATTTTGAAAATTGATGTTTTTTCAATTTTATAAGAAAAATCATGTAGTTTGAGCTAATGCAATAGTGTAACATTCACTTGCTACTGATACACAAATGATTCTACCATTTGATCAAAATCACATATTACACCAAGTAGACCTCTATTGAATATTCAACATTTGACCAACTGGTTTTTCAGTGGAAAACCCCCAAAAAATTGAACATGACCGGCATATGTAGCGTAGTGGTTAACGCGTTCGCTTCATGTGATCCGGGAGACGAGGTTCGATCCCCGTTGCCAACCATCTTTACAGAGGTTTTTCATGATTTCCCTCTGTAGTCCAGGCTAATGCCGGGATTGTTCCTACAATAAGTCGGCCATGACCGCTTCCTTCCACTATCCCATTACCCAAGAACCTTCATATCATCATCCCATCATCTCATTAATCATCCATCCGACTCCAATGGATCTACGTTATCATACCAGTGCGTCGTTGAACCCAATATAAAATAAATGAACATGAACAAATAGAAATAACTTATTCATTTATATATATATATATATATATATATATATATATATATATATATATATATATAAAAATGAATAAGTTATTTCTATTTGTATATATATATATATATATATTTGTATCTCTCTCTCTCTCTCTCTCTCTCTCTCTCTCTCTCTCTCTCTCTCTCTCTCTCTTTATATATATATATATATATATATATATATATATATATATATATATATATATATATATATATATATATATATATATTAATTTACCCATGGTGTCTTGACATTTAATTGAGTAGGCCTACATATTTTCCTGCAACACTGTTCTTATGTGTTTTTTGAGTATTATTCCTACTGCCGTTTTGTGAACTCTATAATTGTTTTTATATAGGCCCTAATCGTTTTCAGGCTGTGTTCAGAAAAACAAAAAATGTGGGTTACTCAAGACTGATTAGAGAAAACCCAAATGCTCGAAAGGCTGTCCGGATGCTGGCTGCGTTGCCCCTCTTACCGCACAATCTCATGTTGAACGGTTTGAACGAGATTGTGCGGTTCCTGGGGCGAGTCGCTCTGGAGGAGCTCATTGATTATATCAGGAGACAGTGGTTCCTGAGGGTTGAGTGCGGATAGTGTCTGTTTACCGACAGGCACTCCGCACCAACAACCACGTGGAAGGTTTCCACAGGCGCCTACGAGGTCACTTCGACACAATCTACCCTCATATGTGGATCTTCACTGGTAAGTCGGAATAATTATACTCCATCCCATCACATTGTCACCAAAGTGTGAAGACGTGTATTAAAGTGTAGTTTGTAAGTGAATTAAAGGGAAAACACGAGACCACGTCTTAATATGCCCTTCTAATTAAAACCGCGACTAAATTAATAATTAACAATTATTAATAATATTATCTAACAAATATACTAACACTCACTAACATATATTGTTGATTAATTATCTGTACATGCATATTGTTATTCTGGTGACATAAAATTACGTTAATCTAATAGAAATATTGATCTCGGGCTTATACATCTAAATGCTGTGTTCATAGTGTGTTTCACAATTGAAACTCTGCACCTTACTCCTTGTATTTTGAAATCAATGGAAGCACTGTAGACTAAATATATATGTAACGATCACATTTAGACCTGGAATTATGGCTGGCCTCCAACATCAAACCCTAGTAATTATAATAAGTTACGTCAATCATATTGACGTGAGTTATATTAAATGTATATTGACATTACATTGAATTACACCAAGATCCGTTTAGATAATAGTTGGTTAATTATCAACTGAGTTATAAAAATAACGTGCCTAAGCCCCCGTGAAGTTGGCCGCGCACATGCGCGGGATCCAATATTAACGAATGTCATTCGTTAGTGCTACGTTAGTGCAGGTTAGTGCCGCAAAAATAATCGTTAGTGCTATTATAGTGCTGGTACTAACTTACACTATACATGTGCGGGGCCAACTTCACGCTGGCCCCGCACATGATCGAAAATTTGATTTTTTTGGCACCATCATCTCAGATTGTGTTAGCGGTCGTTAGTGCCGTTCATTTTATCGTTAGTGATGTACTGGTTTGGAGCAAAAACGACATAAGTTATGTGCGGGGCACTAACATGCACTAACGTAGCACTAACGAATGCCATTTGTCAACATTGGATCCCGCACATGTGCGCGGCCAACTTCACGGGGGTCGTGCCTAACCATTAGGGAGATAACAAATTATCTCGTTAACTATAGGCCTGCTAATCACCACTTCATCAAACCGGATCTACATGTACTGCATAATGTTTTCATCGTTTTGTCATAAACTAATTCGAATACATCACAATTGTAGGTCTACGTAACAATGAATCATAACTTTTCAGAAAGCTTATCTCTGCTGGAGAACCACTATGAATTGCTGTGGACGAGGATTGAGAACGGAACGGAAGTGACCGGCATACCAACATCAAGACAATGGAATCAACAGGGCAACTGATAGGTTGGTAGGAGGTCTGATCAATGTTTTTGAATTCCTCAACTCGATGACGCATGCTGCACAAAATGTAGAGGAGGCAATCTTCCCCAACCACAACAATCCTGACGACGGCGAAGATGAAAATGATCATGCCAACGATGACGACGATGATGATGATGACAATGCTCTCCACTTCATCGAGCCTGACGATGTTGGTGACGATGAAGGCAGAATCGTTGGTAAGCAACTCAATAGTATTGTTTACCGCTAAACCGTTGGCAGTGAACAGTATTAGTTATGGGCCTATATGTTACCCTCGGTAGCTCAGTCAACTGAGTCACCGCTTCAGAAACTGAGGTCGCCACTGGGCGTGAGTTCCGAGTTCCGCATAAGGCATGGTATTTCGTAAACGTCCTTTCACTCATCATCACCACATGGTTTTGTAGTCACCTGCCCATTTGCACCCATAACCTAGCTGTTGGTGTTAAGCACACAATATTCATATAGCCCTATAAGTGATGATTATCATTTACTTCAAAGCCGATACAAAGTCGTAATACTAATAGAGCGAGCAATACAATAATTATAATTTTCAATTGTGTATAATTGGGCCTATTGTGTCCCGCCCGCACTCGTATACTCGTTCAATAGCACGCTATTGAAGATACAGTTTTTCTATAACACACAATCTCTCAGTTGACGATAACCAATTCGAGGTGATGATGAGGCCGGTCTGATTGTCTACCAACTACTGACTAATACTAATTGCGTTAGAAATTATGTCTGTATAGACTGATTATTCTTACAATGTTTTCAGGAGAACCAGTCGTTCAAGTACCACCAGTAGCGGAGATCCTTGCGCCAGGAGTGGAGGTTGTTGCGCCAGAAGTGGAGGTTGTCGTGCCAGGAATGGAGGTTGTGGTGGTAGATGTGGAGGTTGTGGCGCCAGGAATGGAGGTTGTTGCGCCAGGAATGGAGGTTGTGGTGCCAGGAATAGGAGTTGTGGTGGTAGAAGTGGAGGTTGTGGCGCCAGGAATGGAGGTTGTTGCGCCAGGAGTGGAGGTTGTGGCGCCAGAGATGGAGGTTGTGGTGGTAGATGTGGAGGTTGTGGCGTCAGGAATGGAGGTTGTTGCGCCAGGAATGGAGGTTGTGGTGCCAGGAATGGAGGTTGTGGTGGTAGAAGTGGAGGTTTTGGCGCCAGGAATGAAGGTCGTTGCGCGAGGAGTGGAGGTTGTGGTGCCGGAAATGGAGGTTGTAGTGGTCAAAGTGGGGTTGTGGTGCCAGGTTTGGAGGTTGTTGCGCCAGGAGTGGGGGTTGTGGTGCCAGGAATGGAGGTTGTGATGGTAGAAGTGGAGGTTGTGGCGCCAGGAATGGAGGTTGTTGCGCCAGGAGTGGAGGTTGTGGCGCCAGGAATGGAGGTCGTTGCGCCAGGAATGGAGGTTGTGATGGTAGTAGTGGACGTTGTGGCGCCAGGAGTGGAGGTTGTTGGGCGAGGAGTGGAGGTTGTGGTGCCAGGAATGGAGGTTGTAGTGGTAGAAGTGGAGGTTGTGGCGCCAGGAATGGAGGTTGTTGCGCCAGAAGTGGAGGTTGTGGTGCCAGGAGTGGAGGTTGTGGCGCCAGGAGTGGAAATTGTGGTGCCAGGAATGGAGGTTATTGCGCCAGAAGTGGAGGTTGTGGTGCCAGGAATGGAGGTTGTGGTGCCAGGAGTGGAGGTTGTTGCGCCAGGAATGGAGGTTGTGGTGCCAGGAATGGAGGTTGTTGCGCCAGAAGTGGAGGTTGTGGCGCCAGGAGTGGAGGTTGTGGTGCCAGGAATGGAGGTTGTTGCGCCAGGAATGGAGGTTGTGGTGCCAGGAATGGAGGTTGTTGCGCCAGAAGTGGAGGTTGTGGCGCCAACGATTGGAGAGTGGCCCCCAATCATCAATGGTAATTAATTTTTGGATATCTACAATTTTTGTTCTGCTCAAATGATAAAGCTTCAATAATTTTTAGATGAGCGTAGACGAAGACTTTCATTCGGTCAAATCTTTGCCTTTTTTTCACTCTCCACGGGTCAGAAGGTTTGTTTGATCAAGATGACATTCTTTGAGGACACGCATTCTCATCCAAGCTAGAACTGTGAAGATATCGAGAATTATCAGTTCATCACCACTTTTGAAGAAAAAATCGATTTTTTTTTTTTTTAATTGCGGAATAGTGCACTCCACTGATCGGATGGTTCGCTCCATCAATCTGAAACTTCTTATAGACTCACAGACCCATAAAACTCGGATATGTATAGTTTCTGGTCCTAATCGGTTTCATCACTTTTCAGAAAAACATATTTTTGATCAACTTGTGGAGACTTTTGACAAAATAATTCTTCAAAAATATTTGAATTTCTACTGCAAAAGCGTCTAGCGTTTATTTAGTTTAGACTACAGAGAGTAGGCCTATATTATATGCAAGCAGCAGATAATAAAATTAAAAAATGTTCTTACATCAACGTATTTCTTGCGAATTTTATAGAACGCTTGGAAAATCGCTTAATGCGGAGAGAAAGCCGCTAACCGCTTCTTTGCTGCATTCCCGACTGCCCAAAACGAAATAGGCCTACCCCTCGCTTCCCGTAGGCGAAGAAACGACTTCACTGTAGGCCAAGAAACAGGAGGCAAGTATTGCCTGTTCCAACATGGAATGTGTTGACATGGATTCGGTTGAATTTACTGTTTCATTTATACAATCTGGTGAAAATGTGAAATAAAAGGTTGCAATGAAAATTATTATTTCAAACATGGAAACATTCAAATGATGGAAAACAAATGAGAAAACTGAATTAATAAATACAAACTATGTAGGTCTACATTCTGAATAAATGTTCTCATCCATAATGGTTGCATCATGTGCCTCA